>CM046428.1:22674626-22874626 GCA_025506505.1 Flaveria sonorensis
GTTTTGTTCAGTACATGCGCCTAAACAGTTGTCATGTTGCTGAAAATGGTTAAGTGTTGGGCGTGTCAACTTATGCTCATGCGCCTGAAACAATTTTAGACTTTCCAATATGGTTAGATGTTTAAGGTGATGTTTAACTTCTCAGTGCTCGGGCTTCTAAGATTTAGTGTGAAACTTAGGCTCATGTGCCTTCATAGTGCTCATGCGCCTAAGATTTTTACACTTATATATATCCAACACTTATAGTTTCATTCACTCATCACAAACTCAAACACTCTAATTCACATCTTCTCACACCCGATACATTCATTCACTTAACATTCGATTGTTACTGTTAATCTTTGTGAAATATAGGTACATTCAATGAATCTAAACATCATGTTGATTTTAAAACATCTGATTTCATTACCTATTTCAAAATTTGATTGGGCGTTTGAACTCTATTGAGGAGTACGAACCCTAGGTGTTCAGAAATTTGAAATTTGTGATTTAAATGTGTTATGATAACTAAAATTGAACATCAAATGATTGTTATATCATGTTTTCGAACAAATTGTGAGAATCAAATATCAATTTTATCAGAATGTGTTCTTGATGATTCATTGTTCATCAGTCAGTGGTTAAGAACAAGAAATAAACAGTCAGTCATAATATTTTCATCAAAATTGTTGGGTTAATCATCAAAATTCATCTATTCAACTGATATGAGAAGATTTTTATTGGTTTAGTGTACTTTAAATCATTTGAACTGAAACTTGAATGTGCTCTGTTCTTGATAGAGTATGTTCAACACTTAGAAAATTTAAGTGAAAAATGTTAGCTTTAAAATTTAAAATATGCTAACTCAATTGAAATTCAATCAATGTTCATGTTTCTGATTCATCAATGGATTAATCATAAATTGTGTTGAATCAAATTGTAACGAGTGCATACTCTGTTCATGTAATGGGTTGTACAAAACACTTAGAAATTTTTTTTTAAGTGTTATTGGTTCAAATTGATAATACAAAATATGATTGAAATCTTTGGTATTCAAATGTGATTAATATTTTGTTCTACGAATACAGATGGAAGATCTTAAATTTGAGCAAAGCATAACGTAGCAGCCTTTCTTAATGAGGATGTTCGTGAAGCTGTTGGCTATAAAGAAATGATAAGATTTCTATTGAGAACAAAGTATGTGTATGCTATATGTGATTAACCAGTTATATATGCTCATCTCATCAAAAGAGTTTGGAATACTGCTGAAATTGCAAGAGATGATGAAGGAAGGAAAGTAGTCAGAGGTTTTATCACAAAATATCGTATGATTGAAGTCTCTGAGCAGTTGATTAGAGAAGCTCTAAGACTTGGTTATAAGGATCCTGAAGATTTGGCCGAACTCGCTTTTAATGAGTGTAGAGACATTTTTTAGCCATGGGACATCCAGATCACTTTCCTAAGAAACAGTTTTTTCATAGCAAGAGTATATAACCACTGGAAACTCCTGTGTTATATCTTTCACATGGAATGTCTAAGAGAAGTGTAGGATGGAATTCATCCCTCTAGACATGCTCTCCTATTGTAGCTATTGTCACAAACAGAAGGTTTAATATGGCAAAATGGATCATGAATGGCTTTATTTTTAATTTGGAGAAAGGAATCAGGAACAAATACTTGATGTATCCCAGATTTCTACAGCTGATTATAAATGAAGATTATCCTGATTTCCATGCTCTGGAGTAAGTGGAGAAAGATTATTTTGGAGCACATGACTAAAATTGTATACAAATGACTTGCTATCGTGACTGGTGCTCAAATATTCAAAGTTTGATTACCTGAGAGCAGTAGTAGCAAGAGATGATGTGAACATAGATGAAAATCATTTTCATTTGATTGATAATGAACCAGTTGATCCAAATGATTGATTGAAGAAGTTCCTCAAGGATGTTCTGAGTCTGAAGCTACAGATGATAATGAAGATAATGAAGATGATGATAAATCTAAAGATGAAGGAAGTTCGTCTTCAAGTGATGATAGTGATGATGATGATATGGAGGTAATGAAGTTGAAGAAGTTAATGAAATGAAGTGTAGTTACAAAAGTTGAAGAAGTTGATAATCTGAATGAAGATGTCATAATGTTAATGAGTCAATAGATGTGAATGGAAGAAAATAATGAAGTCAATGTACAATAACAAATGGAGTGTGATCTTCAAAGTATTGATGCATTTGAGTCCGTAGTACCAGATGAAGGTGAAAGATCAAATCAATATGATACAGTTCTTACTGAGGAATTGAACACTGAGCAGATAATAGAAGCTTTGAAAGAAGAGAATTTCAATCAGCTTAAGATGATGGAAAAGCTGAAAGATGAAAATAATCAATTAAAAGCTGAATCTTTAAAGAAGATTTGAAGATTGCTGAGCTTGAAAAAGTTCAAGAGATGAATGTAAAGAACTTTGTTGTTTTACTTAGAGATTATGATTCACAGAAGAAAAATACAAGAAGTTGAAAGAAGATTATAACAAGTTGAAAGAAGAACTTGAAATTATGAGAGAAAGCTTAAAATCTCAATCTTCACAACCACAAGAAAAAGACCATTTAACTTCAAAGAAAGAGGTTATCCCTGAAGTTCAAACTACTAAAGTTGAAAGATTATCTGAGGCTGTGAAAGGAAAACGAAAGATAGATGAATATGATATTCAGGTATTGGCAGAATCTTCATCCAACCCTCCTTCAAAGATGCTGATAATTGTTTCTAAATCTCATAAATAGTTTAAAAGACATTTTTTTATTAAAGGTGTTGTTTTTTTTTATATGCTTGAATCTAATATGCTTTTCTTATGCAGTGAATGTAGGTCATCCTTCTGTACAGGAAATTGCAGAAGCAGACATACAAAAGCAAATCGGAGCACTAGATGACTTAGATCCAGAGTTTTCAGATGCCTGGTATAATGAAGTATTAGAGGAAGAAGATTTTGTTGAAGCTGCTTATTCCGATTGAAGCTATCACTGAAGACATCCCTTTAGACATTGATGACAAATACAGTTATCTAGTCAAGAAGAAATACAATCGTGTATTTTTGGATGGTCTAATAGTTTCACAAATTAATGAAGAGTATGAGAAATGTATTATAGCAGAAGTCAGTAGCTCTGGTTGATCCCAGATTAAATAGTTATGGAACATGGAGAGTGGAATCCGATGCAAGAAAGTATTAACATTAAAGACCATCCAGCATCTGAATTGCATCATCCTGATCCTGAAAACATGACAACTGTTGAGCTTAGGCTGTGGCTATAATCAAGGAATTATCCAAGAAAGAGATTAAACAGATTGCAAACCAAGTCTCTAAGAAAATTTGGTCAAAATTTTTCAAGAGACAGAAAAGCAAAACAAGAAAATGATTATGCTTGACATGGATAATCCACAATATTTGGAGATTACAAAGCAAACTAGAATCTTAAAGCCCCAAGAAATAAAAGAAATGGAGTTAGTGAAAAGTGGTTATGAAAAGAAAAAAGAATTGATTGAAATGTTCTCAGAGACAGAAAACAAGCATACAAAGTCTCAGTTGAATAGAAACAACTATAGAACAAGGCAAGAATTATAGGAGATTTGGTTAGAAATGTACTGCAGAAGGCCAATCCATTTCTGAGTTGCTCAATGCAATGATTGTGCCGGATAACATAAAGAATATTAAGATAGTTGCTGGAAGAAGTATGATGAGATTTTTGATGCCTTTCTAAATTGACGCATTACAAGAATGGATTCTTATCTTAAAACCAGATGTGATCAAGAAGACAAAGAGTAATTCAAGTCATTAAAAAGTAAAAGGAAGATGGCTGCTCATCTAAAAGAAGAAGGATAGTTTTTGGATGTGTATAGTGATCAGTACTTTGAAAAGGTTACTAACCCAGGCTTGAAGGTGATAGATGGCACTCAAACATCTAAACCAATTTTGAGATGGTTCTATCATGCTGACTCATTCCAGTTGAAGCTGGTTCATAACTTGGAAGATTGGGATCAAGATATGATTTCATTATTTGGAGTTTTTGAGTTTATACTTCTACATCCAAGTTATATCTCTTTTTGTCATTCCAGAAGTTTGATCGTGTTGCATCAGAAGTTGTAGAAATGATAGAAAATATATTATGACATTATTAAGGTAATGGATGATGCGATGGAGCGAATTTCATTGTGAAAAGTTCTAGCATTTGCGAACATTGTGAAGAAGGACATAAAGTTTATTGATTTTATGAGAATTTTAAGCAAAGGCGTGTTGGAAATTCATTCTCCACGATCATCCTAAACCTTTTGAGTTCTACGCTAACATAGATATTGTAGGTCTGACAAAAGAAACTTTAGATGTAATTGACAAGATGGAGATTAAAACAAACGAGTCAAAGCCTGAGCAAGCCATACTTTCAAAGAAATTCAAGTCAGCTATAAAGAAAGCATTGCTAGAATTGGATCTTTACAAAGAAAAGCCGGTGTTCAAGATTAAAGAAGAACCAGAAGAGTTCAATAAAGACTGAAGATAATATAAATCTTAGGGGGAGCATTGTTAGAGCTCTTAAAAGATTAACATTTGTCTTTTGCGTTTTGTCATAGTATAGGGACTTATTTTGTAAATCTATGTTCCTTGTTTTATTTGATAGTATAATATGATATTTTATGTATTGTGTAGGGTAGACCTAAAGATCGAAACAGTTAGAACAGATTGAACACCTATAACTCACTCTTACACTTTGTATCCTAAGCTTTGCTATCAATGAAATCTATGAATTTTTGAAGAAATTGCTTGTGTTTGATTACTTAGTGTGAATTGATTATTGCATTACGATATCTCACAGATTGATCCATTTTGAACCTATCACAACCAATTTCCATACCTCTTGCTTTTCGAATTGCTGTAATTCCTCTTGCATGGCTTCTATCCAACTGTTGTCTTTGAGTGCTTCGGTTATGTGTTTGGGTATAGTTAGAGATAGGAAGCAGGAATACAGGAAAATGTTTACTGTGTCAGATTGACTTCTTGTCAATGGTGTATTGAGGTCACCTATGATGTTTTCTAGTGGATGGTCTTTGTGAACTCTGGTAGTTGTAATCTGATTAACCGGAATGGTTGAATCAAGATTGGTGATTGTTTGGTTGGGTGTTGATGGCTGGGGCAAGGGTATTTGTTGTTGTTTGTTTATCTGGCTGTGAGGGTTCATTGAATATTTGTGGTGAATCATGAAACAAATCTAAGATTTCATCTTCATGATGTGTGTCTGGTAGTGAATGATAATCATCATCTTCTTCAATAGTGATTGGTTGATATGACATGGTTTGGTTATTTGGTTGTGGTTGGGTAGTCATAGGAGTTGATGAAGATGGTGTGTCTGATGATGTTCCTTTTGATGTGTTTGTTTGTTTTGGAGGAGTTGAAACTATGGTACTAGAAGGAGGAGTGATGTTGTTCTCCTTCAAGGATCCACAGTTAAAGGAACATCTATGGTTATTGTTTGGTGGAACCATTGGATACTCATTGTTATCCTTGGTACCTGAAACATCAAAGTAAGATATGTCAAATGATTTTGTTAAAGAGTCAATATCAAGCAACCAGTCTGATCCAATGACTTTCTTAGTGAAAGAGTGTTCATTAAAAACAATATTTGTGGTTGCTTCCATTATATTCAGTCTTGGATTGTATACCGGAAAGCTTGGAGCTTCCTAAGTATCCAACAAAAAATCCAACTTCTGCTTTTGGAGCAAACTTAGATAATTGTTCTCTGGTGTTTAATATTGAAAGAGAGCATCCAAAGGCTTTAAGAAATCCAATGAAAGGTTTTCTTTTAAACATCATATGGTGTTTGGGAATGTTCTTTGATGATCAATGTTCTATTTTGAATATAGCAAGCTGTATTGATTACTTCAGCCCAAAAAGATATGGGTAATAAAGAGTTAGCTAGCATTGATCTAGTAGCTTCTATCAATGTTTTGTTCCTCCTTTTAGCTACTCCATTTTGCTGAGGAGTTCTTGCTACACTGAATTGATGACCGATTCCTTTCTCTTCACAAAAAGAGGAAATGAAGTCATTCTTAAATTTAGTACCATTATCACTTCTTAAAGATTTAACTTTAAGATCCAATTGATTCTCAATCTTAGTGATAAAGGATTTGATGATTTCTGATGTTTCTAACTTGTGTAGTAAAAAGAAAACCCATGTGAATCTTGAGTAATCATCTACTATAACAAGACAGTATTGCTTCTTTCCTATACTAAGGATGTTTGTTGGGCCAAAAAGGTCCATGTGAAACAATTTGAGTGGTGTGTTGTTAGAGTTTACCAATTTTGACTTATGGGACACTTTGTGTTTGTTTTCCTTTCAGACATGTAGTGTAGTGGTCTGTACAGAAGAATTCTTTTTGTGGTAAACCCATTACTAAGTCATGTTTTACAAGATAATTCATCTCTTATAATTTGAGTGTCCCAAACGTCTGTGCCATAATTAGGAAACATCTTCTGATGCTTTTGATAGTAAACGTGTTTTAGGTGTTGATGCTAAAACAATGTTCATATCAACAATGTATGTGTTGTTATTACAAGGTGTTTTCAAAAGGGTACAATCTTCTGGAATTTGAAAACCCGTCTTGAGGATGTAGCAGTTGTTGGAGTCAAATAAGGTTGTATATCCTTTATCATAGATTTGGGATACGCTGAGAAGATTGAACTGGAGGTTGGAGCAGTAGTTGACATTTTCATAGCTAATCAACCCATTTGATACTGTTCCTTCACCAGTTATCTTTCCACCTATCTTATCTCCTCCAAAGGCTACATTTCCACCATGTTTTCTTTTAAAATCCCAAGGAGGGAACAATTGCCAGTCATGTGACAGGAACATGTACTGTCAACATACCATATGTTGTCAGGCCTTCTTTGATGTCCCTATAAAATCAAAGAAATTAGTTAGATGGTGCAACCCAAGCCAAGATGGTCTTGGGTTTTCCTTCTTTCCCATAACATATATTTCTTCTAAAGTGGCATTGTCTGATGGTTTTGAAAATCTAGGCACACTGGATTTCCTTTGAATGTTTTTGGCTCTGTCGGGAGAAGTACTTTGAGCTCTTCTCCTTTGAGTGCCAATGTTTGATGGTTGTCTGTTCTGAGACTTATGTCTCCTGTTTGGTTGTTTAAAGTTGTCATAAAATTTTTATCATTATTTAAAACAACCTTTTGATGAGGAGTTTGTCTTGGTGCTCCTCCTTTGTTCTTGTTAGGAACAACTATATTTTCCAGTTGATTTCTCAACTTGAGGCTGTTTGTTTTGCTTTTTGTTTTTCTTATTGAAAAAAAGTTTGCAGTGCTATGATTGTTTATTCCACAAATTGACAATAATTGAAAATGGCATGTTTTAGTACTGTGATTGTTCATGTTACAGTACATAATATTTACCATATTTGCATGTTTTAGTGGTATGAGTGTATTGATCACACCATTCACAGTATGGTAGATTTGCATTGCCTTGTTTTTTATACTTTTGATTTTAAATTTGATTTTAAAGGTAAGTCAAAAGTTACAGTTGCTTCTTTTTGCTGAATGGGAGCTTTTCTTTGTTTGTTTGTTTAGTTGGTGTATTAACCACACTTGAAACTTTTGGAGTTTCAGTAATTGGTTGATCTAACTCATCATACAAAGAACAACATCATCTTTATCTGTTGTTTGTTCATCCAATTCATTATTTTCTCCTTGATAAAAATCTGTTGGTTTGATGTGTGGTTGTGCTTGGCTTTTAAAAACTTTATCAAAGTTGTTTTTAATATTAATGATGATTTTGATGATGATGATGATGATTGTTTTGAATCATCAGTCCGGTCATGTGGTCAAGAGACTCACCCTGTGTGTTTGTCATGGAGTCAGGTAAAGGAACATAATTGTCATTATAAGGTGGGTTAACCTTATTATATCCTAAACCTGAAGGGTCTTTGAATGCCCGTTTTGAGCAAGAAGTTCTTTAAACTTCTTGTTGCTCACCTGAAATTTCTAAAGTTTCACTTCAGTTTCAACCTGTATGGTTTTTGATAAAGTCAAAGATTCAGAGAGTTGCCTTACTTGAGCTGCTAGTGTTAACTTTTCAGACATTAATTTGTCCAAATCATTTTGTAATGAAAGAACTTTTGCTCCATTTTGTTTTTGTTCAGATTTTAAACTTTCATTTGAAATGTTTGTTTCAATTACTTTCTTGGAAAGTTTGTCTACATGTTCTCTGTATCTGTTGACTTCATCAATGCATGCTTGTGTACAGAGGTTATCCCTTACCTCTTTCAGGATTTCTGAAATCTTATCTTCTATGTTTGCCATGAGTGCCTGATCAGGAGATTGGATCTCCGCCTCGTACATACTCCAATCACACTTACCATCTTGTTTGATAATCATTGCTGATGATTTGGAGTGTTGATTTGGACTATATTGTGTGATTTGAGGTGGAGTTGGTGCAGCTAGAATACTGATTGAAGGTAGGATTTGTCTGTTTGAATGGTAGATGCTAGATGCTTGTGGTTGATTGTTATTCCTGTCAACTCGTGGTTGTTGGCATTCTCTTAAGAAATGACCATACAATTGATAGTTGTAGCATCTCACCTTCGTTTTATCAAAACCAATTTTGGTTTTCTTGTCTATGCTTAATCCTCTATTTCTCTAAAGAAACCTTTTTGATCTATAGGAAATCATCGCCATAGACCACTGAAGATCCATTTCTTCAACCATGTCTGGTGGTAACTCATCCAGGTCCTGTTGGATTGTTTGAGATGGTGTGAGGCTTGCACCCAAGTATACTTCAAAGCTAGTTAAGAAAGCTGCATAGGCTGCTTTCTTCTCTTCACTTTGTAGAATGATAGTGGAGCATCTATGGGTTTTTCACATTTGTGCATGTTTTGATTCTTTGGCTGTTGTTGTTTGCTAGAACCAAATGTGTGATATTATGTTTGCTTTGTGGTATTGCTTCATAGGAAGCATGAAGACTAGTCTTTTTAGACTTCTGTTTGGTACTGGATGACTCAGGGGCTAAGAAAGGAGGTTTCATTTGTATCTAAAAATTCTTCATCTTCATCTTTTCCAGTGCATGTCAAAAATGCACTATCTGTTTGTTGTAGTTCCTTGAACTTGTAGGATTCTACGTGTCTAATTGTGCTGTTATTCCTGGATCTTTCGTCTAGTTCTAATGCTTTAACTTTAGCAACTAGAGCATCTAGGGACAATGCTTCGAGATCCAATGTTGCTTTCATCAGAAAGACTGATTGAGTCCAGCTCTCTGGCAGTGTATGCAACATCTTTTTGTTGATCTCCACATATTCATACTTGAGACCATAGACAATCATCTCATTTACCCACTGTACAAATCTATGAAGCTGTTATGGAATTGATTCTCCCTAAATGTGGTGAAAGGTTTCATACTGGATCCTCAATTTTTCTTTCTTGATTTCCCTGATTTCCTTACTTCCTTCATACATGGTGTGAAGTACCTTCCATAGTTGATGTGCTGTTTTGAAATTTTCAACTTATGTTAAAATTTCAAATGGCAAAGTCATTGCCAATATGTTGTATGCTTTCATGTCTGTTTTTACCCGCTTGAGGTCATCACCAGCTACATTTTTCAAGCTTACTGGTTTTTGTATGTTGTTATCAGGTCCAAGAGTCATAGGTATGAATGGTCCCTCGATTATGGATGTCCATAGGTCCTAGTCTTGGAAATTATCCGATTTCTGAACATGATTTTCCACTGTTTGAAATCAGCTTTGTTCTTGAGTCTTGGTGGTTTGAGACCACTGTTTGTTCCTGAAATTTCATTAGACATGTTTGTTAAATTTTAACTTATCATTTTAAGTCAAAGTTGTTTAATAATTTTAGCTCGGTTCTAAAATTTGTTTTTATCCTAAAGTCACTAGGATTTGTTTGTTAATTGAGTCAATTTTTAAATTGACTTACCGAATAAAAGAATTAATTAATTGAATTAATTAATGTCCTAGGTGATATCACTATCATATTCTCGGTGAATAGAAAGGAATATTCTGTTAAGGGAATGTTAACTTTTTAATGATGTCAGTCAATGAAAGTTAAAACCCAAAAAACACTGAAATGTTTTTAAAAGTTAACTTTTTGAATCAAAACGTAACTTTTTCAAAAAATTCAAAGAAGATTATGTTTATTCTTTGATTTTGATGATAAACCAACAAAAATCACCATAGATTTTTTAAGGATATGTATGAATAAAACACTAGTTGTTCAAGTCTTGTGATGATTCTGTTTTGAAAAAAGTGTTTGAATGATGGTTTGAGCTTTAAAACCACAGAATCTTCTTTACAATGCACAAAAACAGATTAAGAAATCATGTTTTAAGCATTTAATGAATGTTTAGTGTAGAAGAAGGTTGTTATGATGATTTTCAGCTCAAAATGTATGTTTTAAAGCTAATGAACCACGGATATCATAATGTTGATTGAGTGGATCAAAAATCAATGTATGATTTGAGCCAAGGCTCTGATACCACCTGATAAAATCAACACATGAAGGCTAAATATGAACTTATTTGAACAATAAGAACATACACAGGTTGATTTCCCTAAGGATCTTTTCTAATCTCTCAACAAGATATAACAACAGATTGTTATATTTTGTATTCAACAAACATCAATCATGGTGCGGAAACCTATGATAGATGCTATGATATCAGTGTGTATATGTTTGTGTGTGATTGTATGATTGCTAGTGCTTAGATGACAGTGATCATGGCGGAGTAAGAAGCAAACTACAGTATCATGCATATTCTGACAGTGATCATGGTGGTTGCAGAGTCAATCGGAAATCTGTCACTGGTGGATGTCAATATCTAGGAGATTGTCTCATTTCATGGCAGAGTAAGAAGCAAACTACAGTATCTCTGTCTATAGGAGAAGCTGAATATGTTGCTGCCTCCAGTTGCTGTTGCCAAGTGCTGTGGATACAACATCAAATGATGGATTACGGGATAAATTTTCTTCATACACCACTTCTCTGTGATAATGTAGCTGCTATTGGGATTGCCAAAAACCCAATTTATCACACTTGCACCAAGCACATTGAAACGAGAATTCATGCCATCCGGGATGCTTAGGAAAAGGGTTTTATAGATATTATTCCGATTGACACAAAAAATCAACGAGCAGATCTTTTCACAAAAACTTTTGATAAACCGTGTTTTTATGAATTGATCTCCATGTTGGGTTTAATATCTTTTTAAAACCTCTTTCTTATGTTAATGTGCATAATTCTGTAAATAACTCTTTTTGTTTATACTTTTATTGATAAACTTCTGAGTCCCATATGTCTTCACATCTTTATTCTGTTTGTTTCAATTTTTTTTAATACTTAAAAAAAGGAAATTTCTTTTTCTTGTCTCATGGCAGTTAAAAACAAATTTCAAGGGGAATAAAGATCTATTCTTATTTGTCTAAGTTTTATTTTTTTTGTGTTTTCAGGAACTTCTTACTAAAGAAGTTTGATGGAGATTTAATTGCTTTGTTTGGGATATGCTGGTAGGCTCAGTCAGATATCGAAGTAAACAGTGATCGTGTAGCTTAATTAAAAGTCAAAGAACTCGACGAGAAGGATTATCCTTATGATATTTCAGCCTGCACAAAGATACAAGGCATTGTCTAAAAGGGGTTGAGAGTCTCAAATCTTTGCTGGTTGTAAAAATTTTAAAATCAAATGGGGACATATCTCGTGCTTATCTCCTCTGCTATGTGTGAACATTGACCTGGAGTGATGATCTCCTCTGTTGTACGTAAGTATAGACCTGGAGCTCTCATCGACACATTCTGATGATCTTCTCTGTTATACGTAAGTATAGACCTGAAGCTCTCATCAGCGAGATAAAATGATTATCTCCTCTGTTATACGTAGGTATAGACCTGGAGCTCTTATCATCTGTCCCTATAATAAAGACACAACGATTCTTAGAAATTAAGAGTCATTGTTGAAATATTTAAAAAAAAATTGCAAGCAAAGTGAATTATATTGCTTAATAAACCATGAAGAACAGGATTAGTACTTTGTTGAATATCTGTGAGATCCAAGTCATCTAAGTTTTTCAATAAATCCAAAACATGATAAAATAGCTGCAGATTACTTGTTGAAAAGAGGAAGGCATGAGTTTAAAAGGACAAACATATCAGCAATCCCGCAAATCTTTGATTCTCCGGATTAATTTCTTGAAAAGAAGTCTCCATTTCCTTTTATTTTTCTTTCTTATCTGTTTAAAAATATTTTTTTTTAATTCTTTGTTTTGTGCTGATAATGTGGGACAAAGAACGTTTTTCATAAAAGTCATTTATATTTAATTTTTTGTTTAATTTTTTTTAAGTTCTTGGTTCCAGCGAAACTACAGTTTCGCTTGCTGTCTTGCTATGTCTGGCAAAATACAATTTCGCCACATCAGCGAAACTATTTTTTATCTTTTTTTGGTTAATTATTTTTTTGTTATATCTTACTTACCTATGTTTATTTTTTTGCAGTTCATGGCAAACTTAAAGTTCGATGTGAAGACTAATATAGTGGCACTCCTAGACGACAGTAATCCAAAGACTGTTGGATTTTGAGATTGCATTAGATGGCTGAAACAGTCTTCCATTCAGTATGCCATTTCTCATTTACCTACAATCTATGACATTCACATTAGAGATTTTTGGGTCAATGTTGAGTGTGACTTGGGAGTTACTCCACACAGGATCACTTCAAGAGTTCTTAGGGAAGACGTGATTATTAGTGCTGAGACGATTGCGAGGGTATTAAGGTTGGAAGATGATTGTGAAGATGAGATTAGTATGTCTGATACTGAAGTCCTTAATGCTTATCGAAGCATCGGATATGAAGGACCTTCTTTTGGGTCAAAGAAGGAAATTAAGGAATCGTTTTTATCCAAGGAATGGAGATATATTGCCCATGTTTTTCATAATGTGATTGGATCATAGGAAGGGAGGATCGGATGGTTTAAATGCATAGTGGGCAAAGGCCATGATTGTATACTGTGGAGGACAAAAGGCCAATCTTGCAAGATTGATTTTTGAATGTATGACTGAAAATGTCATGGCCTTAAAGAAAGACAAATGGCTATTATATCCAAGGTTTGTTCAGATGATCATTAATGCTGAGAAACCCAATTTGCCAAAACATGGAGAAGTGAAAAGGCTAATGCAAATGAATACAAGAATTTTTGCAGACTGCTCAGCTATAAGACATGACTTCTGCGGTAAAATAACATATTTACCAGAAAACATGTATCCTGTTGAAAGATGGAACTATATTAGAAGGTTGATTGAAAATGAAAACAACAACGCTGAAGAAAATCGAGATAAACAAGCTGAAGCTATAAAGAAAAGGAAGAGGTATGCTAAAGAGAAAGAATATGATCTAGAAACTGAGATTGATGAAGTTAAAGAAGAGATGTGGGTTCAAAGAGAAAGGAGGACCAAAAAGAAGGCTGATCAAGGGGAACCAGCTCACGAAACTGAAAGGACATCTAAGCATAAGCAGCCGGTGTTTGATGAAAGGAGGGATACCAGATATGAACTGGATCAAGATGTGATTAGAAATGTAAATACTTCATTGGCTAATGAACTGAGCATGATTAAAACCAAGTTGGTTAATCAGGAGTTGAAAGAGAAGGAGAAAGATGAGCAGATAGAAAGTATGAAGATTATGATGATGGATCAGCATGAACTAATCAAAAGGCTATTGAAGGAAGTAAATGAGCTCAAAGGCAAAGTTTGTGACACAAACCAACTATCACAGGAGGAGTTGGATGATATGACTGATACATCAAAGTATTCATTCTTGAAAGTAGGGAGATCATCTGGTATTAGTGGAGAAGCAAGTATGGCTGGTGGCAATACAAGTGGAGGTGGTGTAGCAGGTGAAAAAGTTGTTGAAAAAGAAGCTGAAACGAGAGTAGATAAAGGAGGAGATGTGATAGAGGAGCCTGTAGTTGTTGAGGCTGGTTTTGTTGATTTGGGATTAGACATAGATGCAGATTTGATGGGGGCAGAGGTGATTAGAGAAGAAACCACAAGAGGAAATAAGGAAGATGCTAAGAAGAGACACGTTGATGAAGAGGAAAAATATGAAGAACAACTGGTGGATTATGACTCGGAGCCTGAGTTTTATGAAGTGGAGGAGCGCCCAATGACATATGTTGCTCAAAGGAGTACAAAAGAAGGTGATGTTTTTGAGCTAAGCAAGGAGGAATGGTTTGTGAAAGAAAAGGAACTAGAAGAATTAACTCCTTTTTTCCAAAACATAAATGAACCAAGCAAGAAGAAAAGTGATAAAAAGATAGTGAGCTGGAAGTACAATTCAGAATTGAAAATGTTTATAATCAAAAGGAAAGGTGGTGAAATTTCATATACGCATAAAAGGAAGGCGTTCAAGACCTTGCCTAGATGGGATTTGAGAAGGTTAGCTGAAATTCCTCTCTTAGACGCCCACCTGAGTGAACGTGCTATGCTGTTAGAAAAAGAGATTAAGGCGGGAATGAATGATAATTTTGAAGCCTTTGGATATATGAAGACTGAGAGGAGGAGATCAAAGATTGACTTGGATTGGGCTATCCGAAAAGGGAAGATTGTGCTGAAGTTGAAGCCAGCCAAAACTGTTAACAGAGTGAGAGTGCCCAATCCACTTCCCCCTAGACTGCAAAAGTTCAAAAAATTGTTTTATGACAACAATACTAAGGATGCTGTCATTAGGTTGAAAGGTGGTGGTGAGATAAAATTGTTTGATCCAATGGAAGTATTTTCTTTTTGTGATGTAGACCTTGTAACTCTTTGTGAAAATCATATCAAGGCCGGAGCTAGAGATGAAACAAGAAGAGAAGCCAGTCTGTTTATGAACGTGGCAAATAAAGCTTGAGGTGTAAGGGCAGAGGTCAGGGAGCTAGCAGAGACAGTATCCAAGGCTGACGAGTTAAGGATGGACATGCAGGATCTTACCAAACAATTTGCTAGAGCTAGTGCAAGTGCTGAAGAGGAAAGGGCAGCAGGAGCAGAACCAAAAGCATCAGATAAAGCTTACGAAGGTGCAAGAGGAGAGAAAAAGATTGAGAGTGAGGTCCAACCTAGGGGGAGAATTGATGATCTACATAGGTTGGACTCACTTTAGTTGATAGGTTTATTTTGCTTTGTAATAGGTTAATTGTTAGTTTCTTATTTGTAATTTGTCTTTTTATGTAATTTTTGTATTGCAGCAAAACTACGGGCGTTCAGCTGCTTCTGATCACCCGGCGAATCTGTAGTTCGCTGCCGGGTGAATCTAGTAGTTAGACATGCGGTTTCGCTAGTAAGCAAAACTACCAGCGAATGTAGGTTATTTATATATTGTAAGTTTTCTATCTTTGTAGAAAACAATTGGCAAAACGAAAATATCATTGTTGCAATTGTGTGTGTGCGGTTGGAAGCTTATTATCATTATTATTTAGCCTTTTGTTTGATTGTCATTGTTTTGATTCTAAATTGTTCATTGTGTTATTGGGTATATTGTGTTAAATCAGTAGGAAATCATTGTTATACATCAAGTGTACTATTGAATCGATCAAGTGGACCAACAATATGGTATCAGAGCCATTGTGCTCTTGATTAGGTTGTTTTTGATCATTTTTCGCAAAAGTTACTGTTCCATCTATTTTAGAATCTGTTTTGGGTATTTCTGTTATGGAAATCAATTGAGGATGGTGTGTTTTTGATGTGCAAAGCTACTGTAACCATCAGATCCCAAATTTAGTGTGTTTTGAATGAGTTTTGGTTGATTCGGTTATGAAAAGGAGTTTCAGATTCATCGGGCGAAACTATAGTTCTTCCAGCGAATTTACCAGCAAAACTGCTGGATTTGGTGATTTCAAATTCGAGTTCTATTGTCAGCGAACGTAGTCCATCTTTGAACGAAAGTTCAACTGTCAGCTAGTCACTACGAGCGAAAGTGCTGGCGAATCTATTTTAGAACGAAAGTTCTACTAGTCTCAGCAAAACTATCGCCGAAACTAGGGTTTTGGATCATTGATTCAAGCGAAACTACTGCTTGTATTCCAGCGAATCTACCAGCGAATCTACCAGCGAAGTTACCAGCGAATTTACCTGTTTGTCAGCAAAAATATCCTCTTTTAGTTAATGATGTCCACCAATATTACCATATCTGACTTGGAGAGTGTTGCTCCTAATAGGCCACTGAGGCTTATAAATGGTGATAACTTTGAGGACTAGAAAAGATGTTTGAAAGCCTTCTTTTACTACACCGATCACAATCAATGGGAATCAATTGTAAATGGTCCTCGTACCCCAACTGTCACTGTCGGTCAAGTCACCTCTCCAAACACCGATCCATCTACATTCATTGAAAGAGATTTGAAGTTAATTGATCGTGATCAGAAAGCTTTTGGAGCTTTAACTTTTTGTTTATCTCAAGACATCTATAACATATTTGCTGAACATAAGAATGCAAAATCTTTATATGACTCCTTGTGTGAATTCTATGATGGAAATGAAGATCTGAGGAAAGACAGGAAAGCTCAAGTTGAAAAGGAGTTCAATTCTTTTGTAGGACACAAAAATGAAAGCCTTACTGATATAACCAATCAATTTTTGTCCATCTCAAGCACCTTAAAGAAATATGATGAGCAGTTGGGAAATCATGAACAAGTCTCTAAACTCTTGGACTCACTTCCACCTCAATGGAGCCTGCAAGTTAGGATGTTGAAGCAGGAAAGAAACTTTGCTGATTACAAACTTATGGATGTAATCAACAAACTAAAATCTTTTGATTTGGATTTAAAGAGAAGAGAATACAATTAATCCATGATGCCAGCCACTGTATATCCACAAAATGTTGCATTAATGTCATCCGCTGCAAACTCGTCTATGTATGGTTCAGCTTATGGTGGTTCTACAAGATTTAGTGCTTCAAATATGTCTAGTGGGGGGACTACAGGTGTTAGTTCAAGCTTAAAACCTTCTGTCACTGCTTAGATTCCATCAGATACTATGGCATTATTTGGGATGTTCGTGCACAGTTATGAAGCTTTAGTTGCGGGGGAGTTAAAGGGAAAAGGAATGACAGTTAAAGATATGTATCAAGTTGATCCAGATGATTTAGAAGAAACAGACATCCAATGGCAAATGGCCATGCCCACACTACGTGCAACGAACCGGTACAAGGAGCTTCGGAAATCAGAATCAGAATTCTAAGCTTGGGTTTGATAAGTCGAAATTGAGATGCTTCAACTACAAGCAGTTAGGGCATTTCAAAAGAGAATGTCCCAATCCTATCATTACTAAACCAGAAACTTCTGGAACTTCTAAAGTTATCCTAATCACTGACAAGGAGGAAGTCAAGGCAAAGAAGGAAACAGCTCTCATCTCAATTTTGATTGGAGCGCAGAAATTAAGGAAACTAAGGAAGAAATCAATCATGCACTTGTGGCTGAGTTAGTGGATAGTGAAGTGGAATCTATTAATGACTTTGATCCTTTTAGAGAGCTCAATGTTGAGACTCAAGAGGTTAATGGTGAAAGCAGCAAGGAAAGGGTTCAGGATGAAGAGAAAAAGGTTGAGAAACTAAAGTTGAAGAGAGTGAATGTAAGAAAGCAGGTATTGAAGATGAAAAGAAGATGGGTGAGTCAAAAGAAAATTTGAAAGAAGATAGTAAAGCTGAGAAGGATAGCGGGAATGCAGTGGAGGATGTAGCTGACAAGAAGAATACTCTGGTCTGTCAGTGTGACAAGGCCTTGGCTGCTGAAAAGGTAGTTATGGGTCTCCTTATGAGGTAATTCAAGACATGTGCTCTCCTCCTTGCAAGATCTGTTTATTTGGGGTTTACAAGGCAAACAGATTGTTGTTAGAAAATGAAAAGGAATTGAAACAAATTAATAAGGAACTTAAAACTAATGAGTCTAAATATTTTGTTAACTTAAATGAAGCATTAAAAGAAAAGGAGCATTTATAAAGAAATATTTTGGAAAGAAACATTGAAATAAATGCTTTAACTAAACGTGTGGAACTTGTTGAATTTGAAACAAGCAAATTAAAAACCAAACTTGAAAAATGGACAATTTCTGGGATGAAACTTGAGGAGCTTTGCATGAATCAAAGGGGGCTAGAATTAAGACTGGTTTGGGAAGCAAAGAAACCACTCATGTTTATCCTCCACCTAGCACTTATTGTTATTCTCCTATGCCTACACCTCATCCAACTAATGAATTAATTCAAAAAGATACTGACAGTTTGTATGCAGGTTTAGAAGGAGTAAATCATAAGGAGATTCGAGAGGAATATGATTATGGTGCAAGTAGTGGTCTGGGCAGCTCTAGTTTTAATGTTTCAGATTCCAAAAAGTCTTCTATAGACAGTAGCTTAAGTAGATTTGTGTCACAAACGTCTGTCACAGACAGTAGTTCATGTAGCCCTAGTTCTAGTTTATCTTGTTTATCCTCTGATGTCGATGAATCTAATGATGATGTTTCAAGTTCCTTGATTATAGTTATGATAATTGTTTACCTAATGCTTCAAACAGATGTTCACACCCAAATTATTTTGAAAAGTTTCTTTCTCATCCTATCCCATCCTTCACACCCAGTCGGATTTCAAATCTTAAAGATATTAAGACACCTTCCTCAAACGTTAAAAATATTAACGAAAATGAATTCGGATTTGCTAAAATGAAAGTTACAAAGGAAATATTAAAAGAAGCACATGACTCATGTAGCAATTCCAATTCTTACACGTCGAAGGTGAGGAAGAAATCTTAACTGATCAAGCATCTGTTTTAAGATGTAATAAGAAAAGATTGAAGTCTCGATGTTTAGATGTGGAAAGGATGATCATGTTCTTAAAACTTGTCCTGCATTTGTTAATAGAAATATAAATCATAGTTCCTTTGGAAGTAGATTAAATCATTTTGTAAATAATTTCTTTTGTAAAAGTCTTTCGTTTCAATGCCTAAGTCAGTCAAGACTTGGGTCCCTATTTCCAAGTCTTAATAAATTTTTGTTTATGCCAGGAACATTCCAGAAGGGCTACCAATAGTTTTTGGCATGTTAACAGCAGATGTTCAAGGCACATGACCGGGTTGAAAGACTTACTCACAAATTATCGAATAATTAATGGAGGATATGTCGCTTTTGCTGGAGATAAGAAGGGTGGAAAAATGATTGGTCAAGGAGAAGTCTCAAACGGTTCATTAACTCTGGAGAAAGTAAATTATGTTCCCGAATTAGCATTCAATCTGCTAAGCGTGTCACAAATTTGTGATAAAGATATTCCAGTGTTGTTTATGTCAAATGAATGCTTGTTTCTTAAACCAGAGTTCATTATTTCAGAAGATCTAGTGATCATGCATGCTCCAAGAAAGAATGATACCTATCTTCTTGATATGGGATCACAAGAGTCTACATCCATTATGACATGTCTTCTGTCCAAAGCCTCTTCTTCCGAATCCTTCTTGTGGCATCGTCGATTAGGACATGTTAATTTTAAAAATATAAATAAATTAGTTAAGAACAATCTTGTGAGGGGACTACCACTTAAAGATTTTTTAGTGGTAAAAAAATGCATGGCTTGTGCTCAAGGCAAACAGCAAAAAAGCCACACAAGCTTAAGCTTGAAAACACAATTTCAAAACCCCTCAAATTGTTACAACTGATTTATTTGGTCCTATCAGTGTTAAGTCGATTGCTAAGAAATCTTATTGTTTGGTTGTTACAGATGATTTTTCCAGATATTCATGGGTGAGATTTCTAGCAAGCAAGGGAGATACTGCCGAAGAGCTTCAAAAGCTGATCGTTTCAATTGAGACTGTCAACAAGAAGAACGTTATAGCCATCCGAAGCGATAATGGTACTGAATTCGGAAATCATATCTTTGACTCATTCTGTGCAAGCAAGGGGATTCTCAGACAATTCAGTGCTGTCGGGCCACCTCAGCAAAATGGTGTTCTTGAGCAAAAGAATAGGACGCTTATCAAAGCAGCTAGAACTATGCTGATTGAGTCAAAGCTTCCAATAATTTTCTGGGCTGAAGCAGTCAACTGTGCTTCTTATGTACTTAACAGGGTCCTTATTGTGAAAGACAAAATGAAGACTCCCTATGAGCTTCTATATAAATGAAAACCCTTGATTAACTTCTTTCGTCCATTTGGTTGCTCATGTACCTTGCTGAACACTCAAGCTTCAAAGTCAAAGTTCGGTGCAGTTTCTGATGAATGTTTCTTCATTGGCTATTCCTCCTCACAAAAATCATATAGGGTGTACAACAAAAGAACGCGTATTGTGCAGGAATCATTTTATGTTGATTGGCAAGAATCAAATTCTCCTAACAAGGGATCTGATCCTGCATGGTTCTATGACTCAAATACAGTCTTCAACTCTTTCAATCTTCCAATTTTTGATGATTATTTGGTTCCTCAAACCAATGTGGAAATCATACTTTCAACTGAACCTCTTCCACCTGTACCACAACCACCTGCACCCCATTCACAACCACCAATAGACCATCACCCTCAACCTCCATTTGATGTACCACCTACACCTCCACCACAATCATCTTCTCCAAACCAACCTCCCACTTCCCCATCACAGTCTTCACAACCCACTTCCTCATCAAAGCCTTCACAACCATCACAAACTACCTCCTCATCTTTAACAAATCCAATAACCCTTAACACTAATTTTAAAACCTTAAAAGACCACCCACACGATTACATCATTGGTTCTATTACTGATGGAGTGAGGACACAGAGTCAATCTAGATTGATAAATGAATGCCTCTATGCTTTTTTCTTATCTCAAACAGTTCCCAAAAATGTCTCAACAACACTTCAAGACCCAAGTTGGGTTGAATCTATGCAAATGGAGCTTCAGCAGTTCAGGAAATTAAAAGTTTGGCAATTAGTTGATCTTCCTCCAAACAAGTTTCCTATTGGTACTAAATGGGTATTCCGGAACAAACCAGATGATCGGGGAGTAATAATTCGTAACAAATCCAGGTTGGTTGTTCAAGGTTTTCTCAGGAGGAAGGAATTGACTATTCTGAACTGTTTGCTCCAGTTGCTCGAATTGAAGCCATCCGAATCTTTCTTGCTCATGCAACTCACAAAAACTTTAAAGTCTTTCAGATGGACGTGAAATGTGCATTTCTCTATGGGAATATTTATGAGGAGATTTATGTTTGTCAACCTCCAGGTTTTGAGGATCCAGAATTTCCAGACAAAGTGTATAAACTTGACAAATCCTTATTTGGACTACATCAAGCCCCTCGGATCTAGTATGAAACTCTGACTCAGTATCTGCTGAGAAAAGGTTCTCTTGTGGTTCGATAGATATGACTCTGTCCAAGAAAGAAGTTGATGGTGAAATGTTGATTGTTGAAGTGTATGTGGATGACATTATTTTCGGGTCAACAAATGAGAAACTATGTAGAGAATTTGAAGAGGTTATGAAGGATCGTTTCGAAATGAGCATGATGGGGGAGTTATGCTTTTTCTTAGGATTACAAGTTAAACAAAAGCAGTCTGGTATTTTGATTCATCAGGAAAAGCACATTCTGGAGATTCTCAAAAAGTTCAACATGGATGATTCTTCTCCAGAACTTACTCCATTCACTGTTCAGACGTGCTTAACTCCAGATGATAGTGGGAAATCCGTAGATGCTCATCGCTATCGTTCTATGATAGGATCCCTCATGTATCTTACAGCCAGTCGTCCTGATATTACATTCGCTGTGTGCTATTGTGCTCGTTTTCAGGCCAACCCAAAAGAATCCCATGAAAAAGTTGTTAAAAGAATTTTTCATTATTTAAAGGGTTCATCTCGTTTGGGTCTTTGGTACCCAAAAGGAGGTAACTTTGACTTACATGCATATTCTGACAGTGATCATGGTGGTTGCAGAGTCAATCGGAAATCCGTCACCGGTGGATGTCAATATCTAGGAGATTGTCTCGTTTCATGGCAGAGTAAGAAGCAAACTACAGTATCTCTGTCTACAGGAGAAGCTGAATATGTTGCTGCCTCCAGTTGCTGTTGCCAAGTGCTGTGGATACAACATCAAATGATGGATTACGGGATAAATTTTCTTCATACACCATTTTTCTGTGATAATGAAATTGCTATTGGGATTGCCAAAAACCCAATTCATCACACTCGCACCAAGCACATTGAAATGAGAATTCATGCCATCCGGGACGCTCAGGAAAAATGTTTTATAGATATTATTCTGATTGACACAAAAAATCAACGAGCGGATCTTTTCACAAAAACTTTTGATAAACCGCGTTTTTATGAGTTGATCTCCATCTTGGGTTTAATATCCTTTTAAAACCTCTTTCTTAATTTAATGTGAATCGTTCTATAAATAACTCTTTTTGTTTATAAACTTTTTTGATAAACTTTTGTGTCTCATATGTCTTCACATCTTTATTTTGTTTGTTTCAGCTTATATTAATATTTTTTTGTTTCGCGGCTGCTAAAGAGAAATTTCGAGGGAATTAAATTTTTTTTTGTCTTTTCAGGAACTTCATGTAAAAGAAGTTTGAAGGAGAATAAATAGCATTGTTTGGGATATGCATGGTAGGCTCAGCCCGATATCAAAGTAAAAGTGATCGTGTAGCCTAATTAAAGTTTAAGAACTCGATGACAAGGATTATCCTTATGATATTTCAGCCTGCATAAAGATACAAGGCCTTGTCTTAAAAGGGTTGAGAGTTTCAAATCTTTGCTTGTTGCAAAAAATTTTAAAATAAAATGGGTGTCATATCTCATGCTTATCTCCTCTGCTATGTGTGAACATTGACCTGGAGTGATGATCTCCTCTGTTATACATAAGTATAGACCTGGAGCTCTCATCGGCACATTCTGATGAACTTCTCTGTTATACGTAAGTATAGACCTGAAGCTCTTATCAGCGATATAAAATGATTGTCTCCTCTGTTATACGTAAGTATAGACCTGGAGCTCTTATCATCTGTCCCTATAATAAAGACACAACGATTCTTAGAAATTCAGAATCATCGTTGAAATATATAAGAATTCAAGCAAAGTGGATTATATTGCTCAATAAACCATGAAGAACAGGATTAGTACTTTGCTGAATATCTGTGGGATCCAAGTCATCTGAGGTTTTCAATGAATCCAAAACATGATAAAACACCTGCAGATTACTTGTTCAAAAGAGGAAGGCATGAGTTTAAAAGGACAACCATATCAGCAATCTCGTAAATCTTTGATTCTCCGGATCAATTTCTTGAAAAAGAAGTCTCTATATCCTTTTATTTTTCTTTCATTTGTTTTCTATCTGTTTTTAAAAAAAAAATCTTTGTTTTGTGTTGATGTTGTGGGACAAAGAACGTTTTTCATAAAAGTCATTTACATTTAATTTTTTTTAAGTTTTTGGTTGCAGCGAATCTACAGTTTCGCCTGCAGGTTCGCCCAGCGAATCTATAGTTTCTCCCGGCAGTATCGATGTTCACCTAACACTGATTTCTTTTGTGATGCCGAGCGAAACTACAGTTTCGCTGCCAGCGAAACTAGGTCATATATATAGCACAGTGTGTTCATCAGTTCACACTATATCGTGCGAATTTAGCCTTAGTTTCTCTCCGGCCGAATCTATTTGACCCAATTTTCATCATTTCCGTCGAGACTGTTTGTTTCTAAACCCTTTTGGTAGGTATTGCGTCTATGTATTTGCGATTTAATCTTGGTTTTATGGCCTAATCGATTGCTTAGGGTTGATTCGCTGGATCGAAACTTCGCTTGTTTCGTCCAGCGAATCTACCAAATTCATCCAGCGAAACTGAACGAAAGTTCCCTGTTGCGAGCGAATCTATCTGGTTATGCTGTCCAAGCATAGCTGATAGTTTCGTTCGAACCTTTCCAGTGAAACTATACTTTCGCCCAGCACATAATCTGCTCTATTGGGGTCAGCGAACCTACAACTTCGCTGTTGTCTGATTCATAAGTTTGTCCTCAGTGAAAGTGTAGAATCGCTCAAACTCATGGTCTAGGGCTGAGTTATAGCGAATCTACACTTTTATTGCTCAGAAATTATGACCAATCAACAGCGAAACTATGTGTTGTGCCTAGCGAAACTATAGCTTCGCCGGTCAGCGAAACTGTTGAACTTAGTTTCAAAAACTTCAGCGAAACTGTCTTGCTTTGTTTGGCAAAATTACAGTTTCGCCACATCAGCGAAACTTTTTTTTTTTTATTTTTCAAGTTGGTTCATTAATTTTTTGTTACATCTTACTTACCTATGTTTATATTTTGCAGTTCATGGCAAACTTAAAGTTTGATGAGAAGACTAATATTGTGGCACTCCTAGACGACAGTAATCCAAAGACTGTTGGATTTAGAGATTGCATTAGATGGCTGAAACAGTCTTCTATTCACTATGCCATTTCTCATTTACCCACAATTTACGAAATCCACATTAGAGATTTCTGGGTTAATGCTGAATGTGACTTGGGATCTACTCCACAAAGGATTACTTCAAGAGTTCTTGGAGAAGACTTGGTTATTAATGCTGAAACGGTTGCGAGGGTATTAAGGTTGGAAGATGATTGTGGAGATGAGGTTAGTATGTTAGATGCTGAAGTCCTTAATGCTTATCGAAGCATTGGGTATGAAGGACCATCTTTTGGGTCAAAGAATGAAATTAAGAAGTCGTTCTTGTCCAAGGAATGGAGATACATTGCCCACGTGTTCATTATGTGTTCAGATCACCGAAAAGGGGGATCAGATGGTTTGAATGCACAATGGGCAAAGGCCATGATTATATTCTGTAGAGGACAAAAGGCCAATCTTGCAAGGTTAATATTTGATTGTATGACTAAAAATGTCATGGCCTTAAAGAAAGACAAGTGGCTGTTATATCCAAGGTTTATCCAGATGATCATAAATGTAGAAAAGCCAAATTTTCCAAGACATGGGGAAGTTAAGAGGCTGATGCAAATGAATACAAGAATATTTGCAGACTGCTCAGCTATTAGACATGACTTCAGCGGTAAAATAACATACTTACTAGAAAACATGTATCCTGCTGAGAGATGGAGCTACATAAGAAGGTTGATTGAAAATGAAAACAAAAATGCTGAAGAAAATCAGGATAAACAAGGTAAAGCTATAAAGAAAACGAAGAGGTATGCTAAAGAGAAAGAATATGATCTAGATGCTGAGATTGATGAAGTTGAAGAAGAGCTACGGGCTCAAAGAGAGAGGAGGACCAAAAAGAAGGCTGATCAAGGGGAACCGGCTCACGAAACCGAAAGGACATCTAAGCATAAGCAGCCGGTGTTCGAAGAAAGGAGGGATCCCCGATCTGAACTGGATCAAGATGTGATTAGAAATGTAAACACTTCATTGGCTAATGAACTGAGCATGATTAAAACCAAGTTGGTTAATCAAGAGTTGAGAGAGAAGGAGAAAGATGAGAAGATAGAAAGTATGAAGGTTATGATGACGGATCAGCAAGAACTAATCAAAAGGCTATTGAAGGAAGTGAATGAGCTCAAAGGCAAAGTTGGTGAAACAAACCAACTATCACAAGAGGAGCTGGATGATCTGACTGATACATCAAAGTATTCATTCCTGAAAGTAGGGAGGTCATCTAGTATTGGTGGAGAAGCAAGTATGGCTGGTGGTGGTGCAAGTGGAAGTGGTGTAGCAGGTGAAAAGGTTGTTGAGAAAGAAGCTGAAAAGAGAGTAGATAAAGGAGGAGATGTGAGAAAGGAGCCTGTAATTGTTGAGGCTGAATTTGTTGATTTGGGATTAGACATAGACGCAGATTTGACGAGGACTGAGGTGATTAGAGAAGAAACCACAAGAGGAAATAAGGAAGATACTGAGAAGATACTCGTTGATGAAGAGGAAGAATATAAAGAACAACTGGTGGATTATGACTCGGAGCCTGAGTATTATGAAGTGGAGGAGCGCCCAATGACATATGTTGCTCAAAGGGGTACAGAAGAAGGTGATGTTTTTGAGCTGAGGAAGGAGGACTGGTTCGTGAAAGAAAAAGAACCAGAAGAATTAACTCCTCTATTCCAAAACATAAGTGAACCGAGCAAGAAGAAAAGTGATAAGAAGATAGTGAGCTAGAAGTACAATTCGGAATTGAAAATGTTTATGATCAAAAGGAGAGGTGGTGAAATTTCATATATGTATAAAAGGAAGGTGTTCAAGACCTTGCCTAGATGGGATTTGAGAAGGTTAGCTGAAATTCCACTCTTGGTTGCCCACCTGAGTGAACGTGCTATATTGTTAAAAAAGGAGATTAAGGCGGGAATGGATGATAATTTTGAAGCCTTTGGATATATGAAGACTGAGAGGAGGAGATCAAAGATTGACTTGGATTGGGCTACCCGAAAAAGGAAGATTGTGCTGAAGTTGAAGCCAGCCAAAACTATTAACAGAATGAGAGTGCCCAATCCACTTCCCCCTAGACTGCAAAAGTTCAAAAAATTGTTTTATGACAACAATACTGAGGATGTTGTCATTAGGTTGAAAGGTGGTGGTGAGATAAAATTGTTTGATCCAATGGAAGTATTTTCTTTTTATGATGTAGACCTTGTAACTCTTTGTGAAAATCATATCAAGGCCGGAGCTAGAGATGAAACAAGAAGTGAAGCCTGTCTGTTTATGAACGTGGCAAACAAAGCTTGAGGTGTAAGGGCAGAGGTCAGGGAGCTAGCAGAGACAGTATCCAAGGCTGACGAGTTAAGGATGGATATGCAGGATCTTACCAAATAATTTTCTAGAGCTAGTGCAAGAGCTAAAGAGGAAAGGGCAGCAGGAGCAGAACCAGAAGCATCAGATAAAGCTGAAGAAGGTGCAAGAGGAGAGAAAAAAGATTGAGGGTGAGGTCCAACCTAGGGGGAGAATTGATGATCTACATAGGTTGGACTCACTATAGTTGATAGGATTATTTTGCTTTGTAATAGGTTAATTGTTAGTTTCTTATTTGTAATTTGTCTTTTTATGTAATTTTTGTATTGCAGCGAAACTACGGGCGAAACTATAGTTTCACCCGAAGTCAGCTGCTTCTGATCACCCGGCGAATCTGTAGTTCACTGCCGGGTGAATCTAGTAGTTAGACATGCAGTTTCGCTAGTCAGCGAAACTACCATCGAATCTAGGTTACTTATATATTGTAAGTTTTCTATCTTTGTAGAAAACAATTGGCAAAACCCTAATACGAAAATATCATTGTTGCAATTCTATGTGTGTGGCTGGAAGCTCTTTATCATTATTATTGAGCCTTTTGTTTGATTGTCATTGTTTAGATTCTAAATTGTTCATTGTGTTATTGGGTATATTTTGTTAAATCAGTGGGAAATCATTGTTATACATCAAGTGCACTATTGAATCGATCAAGTGGACCAACAGTCTTCATCCGCTGCCAGAACTTGGACTTGATCTTCATCCGCTGCATCCTTTTGTACATCCGCTGTGGGCAGTTCTTCATCCGCTGCAGACACTTGGTCAAAATTTCTTTTATCTACAATCCTGAAAAAAAATTTAAACACTGATTAGTGAATGTTAAGATTGTTAATTATGCTAATTGTTAGTTAATGATTGTTTGAATGTTAGAACACATTATGTTTGTTTATGGCAAGCATTATCCTTTTAAGCGTTATTCCATTAAAGCACTTGTTGAGTCCAACAAAAGGAAAGACCAGAACCAATTTGGGTGAGGGCTTGCCAGCTGGTTGTGATGCCTAATGTCATGGGTCAGATCAGAAAGTTCCAAGACGAGGCATTGAAGGACAATAGGATTAACTCCGAACGAATGAAGGGGCATGTAACGAATTTAGGGGAGAACACCCTTGGTGTTAGAACCCAATCCAGGCGAATGTGGATTCCTTGTTATAGGGATCTAAGGGGAAGGATTATGGATGAAGCACACAAAACATGATATTCCATCCATCCTGGTGCTACAAAGATGTATCATGACTTGAAGAAGGATTATTGGTGAGGTGGCATATAGGCTGGAACTTCCCGATGAGTTGCATGGGATTCATCCTACGTTCCATGTATCTCACTTACGAAAGTGCTTTGCGGAAGGTGATGTTGTTATCCCTCTCACGGACATCGAGGTTGATGAAAGGTTGAATTATGTGGAGCAACCAGTGGCTATTTTGGATCGGAAATAGAAACGGTTAAAGAATAAAGTGATTAGCCAAGTAAAAAGTGCAATGGAAGCATCGCAAGGGATCGGAGGCCACTTGGGAGTCAGAGGAAGAAATGAGACGGCACTACCAAGAGCTCAAGTTCTACACCAAACAATGAATGCCAAAGCTCTCTCCACCCTGAGTCATACTGGCCAAATGTCACACCCTCACCAAGGCGGAAACACCAGTGAGTGACGAATTAAGTATCTTTAGAACACATGGTACGAGAAATACTAAAAGTAATGCATTTAAAAGATATTGGCTCTACATCATTGTCTTAGGTTACAAAATAAAGATTACACATATGGACTCAGATCATAAATCTATATTAAGAACTGGAAATTTTAGAAAAAGAAAAGAAAAGAAATTTAAAGGAGAAAATGGGATTTTATTTGTACAAGGGCCAAACCGGCCCATAATGGGGTTTAAAAAGAAAGTAAGGTCGCCAATACCCTCTCTCCCATGCACTCAACCTTCGGCTAGAGAGAGAGAAAATACTTCCACTGGTTCTAGAGTGAGAAAGTAGAAGAAATCTTCAAAAGGTAAGATTTTAAGGTGTTTTCTCCTCAGTTTCAGTCAGATTCAAACTTCAGGGCTGATTTTTATGTGTTTCAATGTGTTTAGTTGCTTGTTTTCGTGTGTTTAGGTGTTAGAACTCCAGGTTTGCTCTCGGGTTTGTGGTGTTTTGCTTGAAGGCTGTTTAAGGTGAGTTCTAGATCCCCACTTTTACTTGTTTTCTACTTGTTTAGGGCTGATATGTGTACAAAAAGGAATGTTTTGTTGAAACCATGGATTCTGCTAGTGGATCGAATATTGCAATCGTATTGTTGCCGTTTATCGAATTTGTGATGCGGAAACACACAAACCCGTTGATGATTTCAAGTGAAGATCTATATGCAAGATGAATGTATGATGATGAATGAATGATGAACAAATTCAAGAACATATACTCATAAAGATTTCATTCATTCATATGTATGATTCTAGAGGATTACAAGGGAGTTCGTAAGAACACTCTCTCACACACACTCAACCTTAATTTCTCACTCTAGCCAAAAATCTAGATTGTTAGTGATTCCTCTAATTGTTCTCAAGTTGTTTCAGTATAAATGACTACACTTAGTCATTTATACCCTTTACAAAAATAAGAAAATATTACATTTAAGCACAGAATGATTACACAAATATAGTTCTAAGTCTGATAAATTCTCTGTTGCTGATGCGTGACTGCCAGGTGTTACGTCATTCGGGACGACCGCTGATGTTGACTGTTGACTTTGACCACGGTTGACCAAGTTTGACCAAGTTTGACTTTGGTCAATTTTCTTCGTTTTGATCATATCTTTAGCATATCTTCACCGTGTTGATTTTGGTAATCATCATGAGATTCGGCACTTAGGTTTTGGTAAGTATCATCTTCAAATAGTCCAACAATACTCCCCCTAAGATGATACTGCCAAAACCTCATGATTATCAAAACCTTGGTTGTTGATTGACGTGCAGTCTTGAAGTGCAGTCTTCTCCCCCTTTTTGGTAGCATCTTCTTAGAAGCTTCATAAAAAGGAATTGAGAAAAGGACCTTGTTTCGGCACATAAAGACTTTGGTTCGGCACTTGATGGATGTTTCATCAGCTTGATCTTCTAGTCTTGTTTTGAAGACTTGAAAATGCACCCATTTGCATAGACTGTGGATTGCACAGGTAGCAATATCAGCAGCTTTATCTCAACTTCAGAAGTGAAAGAGAAGCATCAAAATTCTTCAGACTTGACATATACTCTCCCTCAACAAAAGCTTTGGAGGGTGAGGAACTTTTGTGTATGAGACACCAAGAGGAGGATTCTTAGTTCTCAGCAACTGGCAGGAGATCTTTGAAGGAAGCAGGAGTGTTCTCTTGACATCTTGAACTGAATAAGAAACTCAGGCATGTCATGCAATTCATCACCTGCAAAAGTCTAAATCCTCTCGGTAGAGGTATTGCATGGAAGTTTCACTCCTAAATTAATAACACATGTAAATCTGCCGAAACTAAGAAAAATACTAAAAAAAGACAAATCTTTTTGGAATTTTAGATTTTTCAAAATTAAGATATATACAAGCATGAATCCTTCAACTGCAATGAGATCATACTAATCCAAAATCCTCTACATCTAAGAATTTAAAGTTGGAATAGACAGAGACAAAGAACAAAGTTGATTGTAAGTATGTTTGTCCACTTAAACTCATGCAAGGATCTATTTTCAACACTTTGTGATATTTATCATGTTTAGGTTTAATTAGATATGCTAATTGAGTACCACACACTCAGAAGTATGGAAGAATAACCCTCCTTATGAAATGTAAGGTGGTACTTTATCACAACTTGAACCAGGCTACTTAGAGTATAAATTCTCATGATTTGATCCATTTTGGATTCTTTTATATTTGATCCATATTGGGATTCTTTTATACTTCACTTTAGAAGTTGATCCTCATTGGGATTCTTTTAGCTTTGATCCACATTGGGATTCTTTTTAGCATCAACACTTTTAGTGCAAGGTCAACTAGGTCTGTGCTCAGCACAACAGAAGTTGTCCTTATGTTTACTCCAGGTCTGTATTTACATACAACAAAGGAGAAATAGATGCTTTTATGAATGAGAAATTTATAAACCGTTTTCGTATGGTGTGTTTAGGTAACCACATAAGCAAACACTTGGAAAAGTCATTGCTTACCAATACCTAAAGATGGTTTTGGTCCACAATTGCATATTGATTTAGTACATCACAAATATGCATATCTTGAATCCAAGCCGAGCCTACTGACATATCAAACAGAGCCTTGTCAGTCTTTATTGATTTTGAAAAATAGATGAAGAAGATAGTAGATAAGTGTACTATTATTTCTCATGTAAATGCAGGAAGATTCAATAGAAATATTTTTTGATTTTTCTTGGTTTTCTAATTTTTTAGGATTTTTGTTTTTGAGAAAATAAAGAAATGGCATATGTGTTATCAATTCAATAGAGATCATCAACATAGCAATGTAATCAGACTAAGCAGATGGAATGAAACATCGGTTGTTTCTTGTATTGCCATCATAGTTTCTCTGAATGATTGATGTCCTGCATTTAATCATGGCTAATGTCTGCTCCATTTGGCTCAATTGCACCATAAACATCATGAGCAGGAAGAACGTTCCTGTCATGGAAAGGGATCAGCCACTACTCACTTTTCTTGGGTTGGCAGGCCTCCATAGGTGTCCCTATCACACTAGCAAATCAATTAGATGTTTCAACCCAGACCATTACTGTCCTGAGCTGTCCATTAGCATTTTTATATGTGACTTGCTTGTATATGTATGATTTTGCTTTATCTGATGATATACCAGATTCACCTCAAAGGATCTTTGTCCTTGATCATGTTTGTTTCTTCTGGGCATGTGATCATATTCATCATAAGAATTATAATTATGATTATAATAATTTGATGGATATGATCTTCTATGATATCTATTATTCCAAGTATTATTCCTATATTTGTCATACTGATGTTATGTGTATGACCTAGGAAAATGTCTTGGTGCCTAATAATTATGAATATCATAATGTTTAAAATCATACCCATCCCGATATGATCGAGGAGAAGAGTAGCTATGATGTCTGTTGTAGTACTCATGCTCTGATCTTGGTGAGTATGACTCTGATGTATGATAAGATCTTTGACCTCTTCTATGTTGTGATGTTGGAGAGTTGTTGTATGAACACTCGAAAGTGGTATGATTCTCCATGTCATAATTTAAACAATAAGGAGTAGGTCTTGATCTTCTTCCCTTAGGCTTGAATGATGAAGTTGGATTTGCTTGGAACTTCACAACCGTTTGTTTTGTTTGTTTTGTTGCTTTCTCTTGTGAGGACATATATATATCACTATCAGTGTTTTTACACTCTGAAGTGTTGTGTGAATCTGAATTACATATCTCATAAAGAACTGGTTGTTATTTTGGAGTTTCTAATGTAGCCTTTGAGATTGATGGTTGGTTTGGATCAGGTGTAGAAGACTTGGTCTGACTTTTCTTCTTTCTTTTAGATCTGGTCTTCTTCCTCTTGACTTGTTCTTTGATTTCTTGTACCTTAGGCTTCTATTTGTTCTTTAACTCCATCTTGATCTTTGTCTTCAGTTCAGCCTTAGGCAATTCTGGTTCAAGGAATCCTGCTGGTTTGAATTTCTTATAGAGAACCATTGCCTTTTGTTTGTTGTCAGGCTTTGCTTCTTTTGATTTCTGTGGTTGTGTTTGTTTTGGAATGATTTCTTCAATGACATGACTAATACATGTCAATGTTTGTTTGTTTGGTTGGTTGATTTCTTTATCACTATCATCAATTGTAGAATCTTCATCTTGATCATCACAAGAATGAAAGCTTTCATTCTGTGGTGATTCTGGTTTAAGATACAACTTTGGTGCTATTTCAGGAGAAGTGATTTAAGTGATAGTGGATGGTTTGTCTGTTTGATGATGATCATGCATCTTTGAATCTTCTTCAACTGGACTTGTCATTGAAGTTGGCATTTCTGTGTAGTTGTCATTGTAAGGTGGAGGAACAACATGGTATGTAATTCCAGCATTCTTCCTTTGATCTCTTTGTGTATTAAGTAGTTCTTCCAACTTGCTGGCAGTCATCTTTGAATTTTCAAGTTCAACTTCAGTTGATGCATGATCTGTTTTTGTCTTTGTTAAAGACTCAGTGAGTCTTGTAACTTGAGCTTGAAGACTAAATCTTTCTCCAAGGAGTTTGTCTACATCCTTTAGAAGAGAATTGATTTTATCTGCAAAGGCTTTATGTTGTATCTTTAATTCTGCATTTGTAGCCTTTTCTGAATTGATTGCTTGATTTAGACGCTCAATGTAATGTTGCAAGCTACTGATTGTTTTGGTTGTACTTGCTTCTGATATTTTGACTTCAGCTTCAGCCTTTGTGTTTGTTAACTTAACAGAGAGTTTAGTTGATTGAGCATTCAGCTTGTGATTCTCTTTAAGCAATTTATCAACTTCTTTCTCTAGTGAACTGATTTGATTTGCAGAAGTTTGTAGTTCCTCTACATGTGAAGCTCTTTCCGCCTTTATCATGTATGATATATTGTTACAATAATTTTGATATGCCTGAACTTCATCTATGCACGCTGATGAACATAGATTGATCTTTATATCTTTAGGAATTTCAGGCAATGGAGGAATGTTTGTGTTGTTAGTGTTTGTGCCTTTTGCAAGCTCAGCAGTTAACTCTTCAATTTTAATTTGTTGTTGAACCATTAAGTCTTGCAACTGGTTCATCTCTTCAGTTAAACTGGTGTTTTGTTGATTCAATGTCTTGATTTATTTTTGATCATTTCTTTGAGATTGTTCCATCTCTGACCTGCATTTTATCAAATCATTAGACAATGTGTTGTTTGAGTTTGTAAGATCACATAAATATAAGTGCATCAGTTCTTTTTCAATGTGACTGATGTACAACTGTATGTTTGTGTTATCAAACAATGAATTGTTGTTATTGTTTGATGTGATGCTATGTTTGGTTGTTTGCAGCTTTTGTTTGATTTGCTGCTGTTGTTTGATTGGTTGCAGCTTGGTTTTCTTTGTTTGAATTCTTGAAACCTCTTTCTACCTACAGCAAGAAAGACAGCTCGGCTTCTTGAAACACGAGTATCAGTGAATGATGTTAAATTTTCTATTTTGTTTAAAAACAAAAATGATTTGAAAATTTGGTTGTGTTTTAAATCAAAATCAAATTTAAACTTTAATCAAATCCAAAGAACATCGAAACTCAATTTAATTAGATCGGTCTAATCAAAGAGTTAACTTTGTTCGATTACAATTTATTTAAGCTCAATTAATATTAATATTAATCAAGCTTAATTAAAAGTAATAAAATTTGGATCGTATCAATTAAAATTAAGTGATTTTGTGACTTGATTTCAATTAATTCAACTTCATTAAAATCTTCTGAGAAAAAATTTTAAAATTTGTCAAGTTGAAAACTTTAAAAAAAATCAATATCTTTCTAAACAAAATTTAAAAGTTTATCAAACTTTGAAAACTTCCGAAAGAAATGATTTGTTTGATAAATTTTTTGGAACTTCCGAAGCTTGATTTGTTTGATAAATTTTAAAAACTTCCGAAGCTTGATTTCTTTGATTAATAAAAATATATAATTATTGAAAAATATATATATTTTGCTGGTCAAAATTAGAAGTCTAAAGTCAAAATGGAAATTGAAAGGTCAAAATTAGAGTTTTATAACTCAAAAAAAAAAATTAAAATCAAAACCTGTTAATCACAAAAGAGAGTCAAAATTGAAAGACAAAATTGAACTTTTTAAAACATAAAAGTTTCTGGTCAATGGTTTCAGAAACAAAGAGCCCGATTGTTTTTCTCCTCTCTTCTTCACACACTCAAATTCTCGGTTCTTCCCTTTCCCCTATCTTCCGATCGATCTCCCTCCCTCTCAATTCAACGAACCGAAATCAATGATTGTCGGAGGTGTCGATGATGATGATGATTCTATAGCTGCTGTGAATGCGCGATTTGAGGGTTCAATGGTTCGGATTCAAGGTTGACAGGAGATGGTTGATAGTCGATGGTGGGTGTCGGTCGGCAGGAGATTTATAATTGAGCTGCAGTTGAATGCTGTTGATCAAATCGGTCGTCCGCTGTGGACTTGAAAGAACAAGTCCGCTGTGGGTTCTTTGGTTCTATCCGCTGTGGCTTCTTCAGTTCTTGTCTGCTGTGTGTTTGGGGTTGTGAATCCGCTGTGGATTCAAGACTTGTCGTCCGCTGTATGTTCTAGTGTTTCATCCGCTGTGAGTCAAGAGTGTGCATCCGCTGTGGGTTCAAAATTGTTCGTCCGCTGTGGAGCAAATCTATGCGTCCGCTGTGGATTCAAAGGTTCTGTCCGCTGTGGCTCGAATCTACAAGTCCGCTGTGGGTTTTTGCTTGCTGTCCGCTGTATGTTGATGCTTGTTGTGAATCAAGTCCGCTGCGAATCAGTTAAACCATCCGCTGTGAGTTCAGGACTTGTCTGTTGGTTTTAATTTTTCGTCCGCTGTCGACCAATTGTTGTCCGCTGTGATTTTTGGGGTTGAATCTGCTGTGAATGTCAATTTTCAGCAGCTTGTAATTGGGTTTATGTTAGTGAACAGAAGATTGTTCGCTGTCCGCTTTGGACCTTCTCTTCTGTTCTTCACTCGTCAGCTATGGATAAGTGATTTGTGTGTGAATCAGCTGTGACAGAGTTACTTGTCCGCTGTGGACAAGTTTACTTGTTCGCTGTGGACCAAATTTGATCGTCCGCTGTGGATTCAAAAGAAGAAGTCCGCTGTGGGTTTGGTTCCTTGCTGTCTACTGTGGATTCAAGACTTAGTGGATTTCAACAGTGCATCCGCTGTGAAACTATTTTGCTCGTCCGCTATGTATGATATAACACTTAATCAAAAATCAATTACAAGTGTAATTTATTATGAATGAAATTTCACTTTCAAATTCACAACTTGTTGTATGTATGTTGGTTGAATGATTGTATGATGAATGTACGATGAAAAAATGAATAAAAACAAAATTAAATCATGCATTTGGTTGATTTTTAGATTTCAAAACAGTTTGACTCTGAAAAAATCAAACTTCATATTCTTGAATAAACAATTTTTTGATTCTTGGATGTCTGATGGAATTAGGTAAAATCAAATGTTATAATAGCTGTAGATATCACAAACTAAAGCTATTAGAAGCTTAAATTCGATCAAACAACAACAAAATCAAAATTTCACGTTCATGAGCATTTGAAGATTTGAAGAACAAGTTTGCTTAAATCTTCAAATTAATGGCTCAAATGAACTTCAATGGATATGAAAACTTGCAGATCATCAAGAAATATCGAATCTAGCTTGATTTCATCAAAAAACAACAACAATTTGCAGATCAAACTTGGGGTTCAAATTTTAGAGAAAAATTTAAAGAACAAGAAGCCAAGGCTCTGATACCAATTGTTGAAACCACTGATTCTGCTAGTGGATCGAGTATTGCAATCGTATTGTTGCCGTTTATCGAATTTGTGATGCGGAAACTTACAAACCTGTTGATGATTTCAAGTGAAGATCTATATGCAAGATGAACATGTATGATGATGAATGAATGATAAACAAATTCAAGAACATATACTCATAAAAATTTCATTCACTCATATGTATGATTCTAGAGGATTACAAGGGAGTTTGTAAGAACACTCTCTCACACACACTCAACCTTGATTTCTCACTCTAGCCAAAACTCTGGATTATTAGTGATTTCTCTAATTGTTCTCAAGTTGTTTCAGTATAAATTACTATACTTAGTCATTTATATCCTTTTACAAAAATAAGAAAATATTACATTTAAGCACAGAATGATTACACAAATATAGTTCTAAGTCTGATAAATTCTCTGTTGCTGATGCGTGACTGCCGGGTGTTGACGTCATTCAGGACGACCGCTGATGTTGACTTTTGACTTTGACCACGGTTGACCAAGTTTGACTTTGGTCAATTTTCTTCGTTTTGATCATATCTTTAGCATATCTTCACCGTGTCGGTTTTGGTAATCATCATGAGATTCGGCACTTAGGTTTTGGTAAGTATCATCTTCAAATAGTCCAACAATACTCCCCCTAAGATGATGCTGCCAAAACCTCATGATTATCAAAACCTTGGTTGTTGATTGGCATGCAGTCTTGAAGTGCAGTCTTTACCAAACTATGTTTTTCCATGAAAATATGACTGTTTACAAAAGATGTTTGTTTCTAAAAGATCTCTATGATGTTGAATGGCTGCTTGTTATGTTTTAATTGTGTAACTGGTAGATCTATGCTAAGAATACACTTAAGATGATGTATGGAACTAGTAACTTCATAAGTTGGATCGTAAGTGTTGAACATGTTGTCCGCTGTGGACACTAATTGTCCGTTGTGGACACTTGATGTAAGGCCCCATTCCCGGGACGCTTACAGGTTAGTCAATCATTGCATAAAACATATAAAACACATCGTTTTGCAGCGGAAATATAATTTTTCATACATAATTTGTAAATACATGACAAAACATTGTTCTTATAGTTGCATCACAAAAACTTGACATTTACAAGCATTGTCTCAAAATCTAGAATACCTGACTCGGTTCATCCCAGTAGCTATCTCATCCATGCCTGCACTCCTCAGCTGCATGATTTACCTGCCAACTAAAAAGTCAGCGTTGCTGAGTGATTTCTAGTTTATATAATAAAATACTTTACTTTTGATAAAACATTTCCTTTACTTTCGTACGTGATCATACATCATACATACATCTAGATAATATCATTATTATCTTTTGATAGGTTCAAAATGGATCGATCTGTGATGATATGGTAATGCAATGATCAATTCAAACACTAAGTAAACAAACACAAGCAATTACTTCAAAAATTTATAGATTTTATTGATAGCAAATGCTTAGGATACAAAGTGTAAGAGTGAGTTACAGTTGCTCAGTCCGTTCTAACTGTTTCGTTGTCTTGGTTTTTGGTTCTGGTACCCTACACAGTACGTAAACTATCCTATTTATACTATTAAAGAAAAAAAGGAACATATATTTACAAAATAAGTCCCTATACTATGACAAAACGCAAAAGACAAATGTTAATATTTTAAGAGCTCTAACAATACTCCCCCTAAGATTTACATTATCTTCAGTCCAACATGAACTCTTTTGGTTCATCTTTGATCTTGAACACGGGCTTCTCTTTGTAGAGTTTCAATTCTCACAAAGCCTTCTTGATCGCAGACTTGAACTTCTTTCAAAGATTCTATGATCTGCTCAGCGTTCAAGCTCTTAGAAAGGACTGTAGCATATTTTGTTGAGCTTTCACCTTCATCTAACACATGAATAGGTGAATCAGCAACAACGTTGATAACCTCGAGTGAAGACTCCTAGGCAATCACATTCTCTTATACCTATATATCACATGGATTAACAGGTAACAATCAAATGTTGAGTGAATGAACGTATCAGTGAGAGAATAAGTGAATCAGAGTGTTTGAGTTTGTAAATGAGTGAATGAAAACTACAAGTGTTGAATATATAAGTGTAAAATTTCTTAGGCGCATGAGCACTGTAAAGGCACATGAGGCTAAGTTTCATACTAAATCTTTAGAACTGTTCAGAAGCTTGGGCACTGTTCAGGCGCATGAGACTTGATGAAACGCCTAACACTTAGAGTAAACATCACCTTCAAATGTCTAACCATATTGGAAAGTCTAAAACTGTTCACGCGCATGAGCATAAGTTGATACGCCCAACACTTAACCATTTTCAGCAACATGACAACTGTTTAGGCGCATGTACTTGAACAAAATGCTTAACACTTGTACAAATTCCTGAAATTCATCATACTCCTGATTTAGACTTCTGAGGACTATTCAGGCACATGAGAAACCTTCCATGAGTCTGACACTTTATCATTTTCACAACATCCATCTGAACACTATTTTTGCGCATTAGCACTGTTCATGCACACTATCTCAATACTTAGTCAAATTTTGACTATCACCCAAAATATACATTAATTACCCTCAAATTTAACAATTAAATTGTTTTTCTTTAAAAACACCATGAATCATTTAAAACTCATATTTTCATTTTTAAACATGAATTTTCAATTCAAACACCACCAAGCACATTTTCAAACAATTTCCCGTCATTTTAGTCTCTATTTTGAAACACAAATAGTCTTGTTTTGTTTGCAAGAAGCTTTCCCACTTATTTTGAATTATTTTAGGTTTATTTTTACATCATATCAAACACACACATGCTTGAATTTCAGCTTCATCCTTTCCATCCAAAGCACTTAATTTTTTTTATTCTTTTTCACATTTTGACACTTTTCATTGATTTTCTCTTTTACATTTTTACTCCCCCTAAACTTTTACGTTCATAAACTTAGAAGTTTCTTTTATTTTGCAAGTAGAGCAAACTAATCATTATCAACATGCCTACACACGGAAAATCATGCAAAAATCAAAATTAAAGCAGAAGAAAGTCTACTATACACAATTGAATCACATGCCTGCAGTGAGATCATATCAGTTAAGATCAGCATATTAAAATAAAATAAAATGGTGGATAGTCATAGATAGTGATTAAATCCTAATCAAGTGTGTTCCATGTCAGCGTTCCCGCAGCAGAGGAGACACGAGATCTAAGGACAGAAAATGAGTGCTTTTAGCAAGATACTCAGCACACTTACTTTTTCAATTCTTGGATTGATTAAGGTACGATTAGATATGACATTATATAAGTCACACTTAGACTTAGAGAGCTCAACTCTCATCAAGATATACAAGAAAGCACTTTTCTCAACTTATTAACCTGACATATACTTATAACCAGATCTCATGTTTAGGTTGTGCATATTGGCATCTTTTGCATCAAGTGAGAATATCCAGGTCTGTAATGACTTACAACAAAGGATATCTCATCACTTCAGGTCTATGATGACTCATAACAGAGAAGTGAATAGATGCTTTAAATAATTAGAGCTCATGGTTATTCATATCGCCACCAGGTGTGAGTTTGTGACTTTACAAGCAATCAATTTGAGAAGTCAACATTACTCATTAGTACTAAAATGGACAAACACGAATGCATGATTGATTTAGTTTAATCACAAGAATTTACTTTTTCAGTATAATTACATAAGCTTACCCGCACATCATATCTGATCACATCAGACTTTTGTAGCGAGTGAAGTATGCAACTGATCAGAACTAATGTATCTTTTATTTCTCACAAATTGCAAAGATAGATTCAGTCCTAAACAATTAACTAACAAATAAACTCTATTTTTGTGGTTTTTTGTTTTATAATTTTTTCTTTTGATTTTGCAATTTTCTATTTTTGTTTTTGCTTTTCTTTTTCTATTGAACATGCACACACAATATATACAATCAGGCAGTTAACTTTGATAGCTTTCTCTATAAATCTTCTTACTCAGCTAAGGGAGGGTTCTTTTCATTTTTATGATTCAGATAACTCAATTACTCAAAACTAGTTTTAAACATGGTTAATAAGTACAATTGACTCATCCCAATACTCAAAACGACCCGGTAAAAGGCTTTTATAAAAAGGTCAGCCAACTGTTTTTCAGTTGTAAATTGAATCAAAATGATTAAACCTTTTTCAGAGTTATCTCTGAGAAAATGATATCGAATTTTGATATGCTTTGTTTTTTAGTGCTGAACAGGATTAGCTGTAATAAACATAGCAGTAGTGTTATCAATGTAAATAGGAGTTTTAAGAAAATTGAACCCGTAATCCAGCAGTTGGTTTTGTAACCAAAGGATTTGAGAACATCCTGCTGAAGCAGCTATGTACTCAACTTCTGTGGTTGAAACGAAGACATTTGTTTGTTTCTTACATTGCCACGAGACTAATCTGGGACCTAAAAACTGACAACCACCTGTCGTAGATTTACGATCTTGGTAACATCCTCCATAATCAGTATATGTATATCCATGTAACTCGAAGTTTCCTTCATAAGGATACCACAACCCTAAAGCCGGTTTTCCTTTGAGATACCTGAATATTCGTTTAATAGCGATTAGGTGAGATTCCTTCTGGTCAGATTGGTACCTGGCACAGACATACACAGCATACATTATATCTGGTCTAGATGCAGTAAGATACATCAAAGATCTAATCATAGATATGTATAGAGTTTGGTCAACTGATTTTCCTTTCGAATCAGGCTCAATCTTGGTATTTACGTCAGCTGGAGTTTTGATGGATTGACAATCTTGCAGTTGAAATTTCTTCAAGAGTTTTTTAACGAATTTCTCCTGATTAATAAAAATTCCATCTGCAGACTGCTTCACTTGAAGACCAAGGAAAAAAGTTAATTTCTCCCATAGAACTCATTTGAAAACAAGACTTCATGATTTCTTTAAATTCATTACACAATTTTGGACTTGTAGAACCAAATATGATATCATCAACATACACTTGAACACATAAGAGATCATCAGGATTCTTCTTTATAAACAAAGTAGGATCAATTTTCCCTCGCGTGTATCCATGTCGGATCAAATATTGTGATAACGTTTCATACCAAATTCTAGGGGCTTGATAGAGACCAAACGATGCTTTACTAAGCTTGTACACACGATGAGGATATTTTGAATCTTTGAAACCTGGAGGTTGCTTGACATACACATCATCAGTGATTAGTCCATACAAGAAAGCACCTTTAACGTTCATCTAATACAACTTGAATTTCATGTATGATGCATAAGCTAGGAAGACACGAATTGATTCAAGTCTTGCAACTGGACCAAATACTTCATCATAATCTATTCCTTCTTCTTAGGTGTAACCTTGTGCAACGAGTCTCTCTTTGTTACAAACAACAATTCCCCGATCGTCTGACTTGTTTCTGAACAACCATTTGTGTCTATGGCATTTTCTCCTTCAGGTAAATCCACAAGCGTCCACACTTCCTGTTTGCGAAATTGCAATAACTCTTCTTGCATTGCCTCAATCCAACTATTGTCCTTTAACGCTTCGGTGATGTTTTTAGGAACCATTTGAGATAGAAAACACGAGTATAAGCAAAGGTTTGCTTGTTCTGAATGACTTCTCATCGTTCTCTCATTCAATGGACAGATAATCTGAGACGTAGGATGGTTGTTGTGAATACGAGATGTAGTAATCTCATTTCTTTGAACATTAACATCCAGATTAAATTGGTTCAAGTTGGAAAGCTAATGCAATAAGTTCGAAGTATGTGGATTGAAATTGGGAACTTGAGTCGGTGAGTTGATAAAGTAATCAAGATTATCAGTAACAACTACATCATCAGAAACTGATGACGTTCCGGACTCAGGTTGTACAATTTCAGGACCATCATTAGGCATAGGTTGTGAAACATTGGAATTTTTAAAAATGGGATGTTCTTGTGCTTGTTGAGAGTGAGATTGATCGTGAGATTCAGAACGAAATACAGATCTTTAACAAATGAGAAGAATGGGTAATCTGGGCTAGAATCATCCATATCATCAGAATCAGAATCATCACTGAAAGATCCGAGATCTCCTCCTTGTTTCTTTTTCTCACCTGGAGAGTCAAACAAGTTAGAATTAAAAGAGTTTGACAAATAACCTGAATCAAACAACCAAGCTAGACCATTTGCAACCGATGGAAAAGAGTTTTCAAGAAATTTAACATTAAAAGTTTCAAGAATAACATTCGTCCTAGAGTTATAAACTCTAAAGGCTTTTGAAATCGATGAATATCCAACAAAAAATCCATCATCAGATTTTGCATCAAATTTTCCTAGCTGGTCACTTGAATTTAAAATCAAAACTGGGCAACCAAAAGATTTAAGAAAATCTGTTTTAGGTTTCCTGCCAAACAACAACTCATAAGGAGTTTTCTGTTTATCTTTCATAAGCAATGTACGATTCTGTACAAAGCATGCAGTGGATATGGCTTCATCCCAGAAAGTAATTGGAATCTTGGCATCTGCTAACATGGAACGTGTGGCCTCAATCAAAGTTCTGTTTTTCCTTTCAGCAACTCCAATTTGTTGTGGAGTTCTGGGAGCACTGAACTGACGAGCAATTCCTTTTTCTGCACAAAACATGTCAACATTAGAATTTTTAAATTCAGTTCCATTATCACTTCTGATAATTTTCATCTTTTGTTCTAATTGATTTTCTACTTTAATGATAATTCTTTTAACAATTCGGCAGTTTCAGATTTAGCATGCAAAAAGAAAACCCATGAAAATGTTGTAAAGTCATCAGTGATAACTAAAGAATAATATTTCTTTCCAATACTCTGCACATTCGTTTGTCCGAATAGGTCCATGTGCAACATCTGGAGAGGCTTGGAATTTGAGTTTATTAGCTTGGGCTTATAAGACGCTTTGTGTTGCTTTCCTTTTAAACATGCTGAGCAGTGATCTGTTGTAGAGACCTTCTTTGTTGGAAGACCTACTATATGATTTTTTGCTGCAAGCTTGTTCATGTTCTTGAAATTGGAATGTCCGAGACGTTTATGCCATAACTGGCTTTTGACATTTGATGCTTGAGCAATTAGGCATGTTGTTTCTGTTGATGGGTCTACTTGAGACATATCTATCTTGTATACATCTCAATCTCGTACAGCTTTAACAACTACCCATTCTTTGCTTATCTGAATACCTGGCTTCAAAATATAACAAAAATAATCATCAAATAGAACAGAGTAAGATTTGTCACAAATTTAGGAAACACTTAAAAGATTAAAGTTCAACTGTGAATAATAGTTGACTTTATCAAAGCTAGTAAGCCCATTGGACACTATTCCTTCGCTGTTATTTTACTACCTGCATCACCTCCGAATGCAACATGAGTACCATCTTTTAACTTAAAATCTTGAAGCAAGGCATGGTTGCCTGTCATATGCCGGCTACACCCACTATCAACATACCACGTATTAATAGGTCTTCATGGGCGTACCTGCATTTCACAGAGATTTAAGTTGAGTTATCAACCCAAGCTGATATGGTCTTGGGCTTGCCAAATTTATCAACAATGGTAAACTGTTTAAAATAAAGCTTATTCAAATCAGGCTTCTTTTGCTGTTTAAATTTACCAAGTCTGCTTCTGACAAATTTTTGAATATCTTTGATTTGCATAGTCCGTAAAGCATGGTAACGTTTTTCAAGATCATCGTCAAGGTAATTCAAACCATCAGAAGAAACATTTTTAGAAAAATTTTGATTACCAAACTTTGTATTGTTCATTCTCACAGATCGTGGAACGAATTTTCCTTGATTATAAAGCTTTATTTTCACAGCATAAGAATCATTACAATCAGAATCAATCTTTTGAAAAGATCTTAAGCCTAAGGAAGGTTGTTTTGTCAATCTTTGAAAACCAACACTTTGATTTCTTTGAAATTATGGATTGACATATCCATTCCTTGGCGAGTTCCTTTGGAAGTAGCAATTCTTAGTTTTGTGATTTCTTTTATCACAATAGTACAATAATTATTGAAATAAGAATCAGTTGTTGAATGGTTTTTCATATCACAAATGTGACAGTACCTGTTAAAGAAACATTCATCAGTCTTATGATTATACATATCACCTATTTCACAGTACCTTTGTTGAAATTTAAACAACTGTTGATTAACCTTAGATGTGGAAGCCACATTTGATCCTTGTTTTGATTTAGGAGTTGCAAAGTTAATCTATTGTTTTTGATTTGAGAGTTTGTTCTTTTGAAATTTGGGTTTTGACTTTTGTTCATTAACACCATTCCTAGACACCTTAGATACAAATCTTTTTTTAACAGTGGATGACTTTGGACCTAAACCTGTTTTTAGATCAGAGTTAGATTTGTTCTTTGAATTTGATTTGATTTCTTGAATTGTGTTCATATCAAAAGTACCCGCAGACACAAACTTCACTGGTTTAAACTGATTAGATTGATTTGTTCTTTGATTTTGATTGTTTTGATTTTTTATTCTGAGAGGATTTAGCTTTAGCATTTTTCCTTCTCCTTCTCTGGTTTCTTGATCTTGATGATCTCTGCTTGCTTTGTGATTGAACATCTTCAGTAGAAGACTCTTTTGCATTTTCTTTATATTTTTGTTCTTTCTGGCATTTGATGAAGTCTGGATTGTTTAATCCATAAGAAAACGAATCTTCGGATGTTACTTCATCTTGTCTTACTTTCTCTTTATTCTTTGGGTTTTGTTTGTCATTCTTTACAATGACTTCTTCAACAACATACTCTTTGGGAACAAACATTTTCTTATTCTTTGATCATGGTTTGTAAAATTTAACTTTCACTGGATGACCATTTTAATCTTTTTAGAATCTTGTTCCTCAAATATCTCAACATTAGTTTTCTCTTCATCACTTTCAGAATTGTTTTTCTTATTTTGAAAGGCATTTAGCTTAGCTTTGTTTTTAGGTGAGTGATCATGTGTGTTAAAGTTTTTTGGTAAAGTGTTTATGTTAGATTCAGGCATGGGCTCATGTGTAAAACCTAGACCTATTGTGTTTTTATCTTTCCTCTCACTTACCAACTGTTCTACAATTGTTTTAGAACTTTTAACTTTAGCTAGATCCACCTATGTTGCAGCATGAGCTATTTTTTCTTCTTTTAAATTTTTAGTAATCTCCTCAAGTTGTTTTTAACAAGTTAAAGTTCTTTTAGAGTTTTATTCCATGAGGTTTGTAGAGATAAGATCTTTTCATTAGAGACTTTGTGATTATTTTTTAGTTTGTTGTGCATTACTTCTTCTTGTTTTGTAACACCCAGAAAATTTTAAAAGACGAGAAAGAAGAATAAAAGTAAAGAAAAGAAGAAAACACAATTTAACCCAAGTTGAGGGGCTAAATGTGTCAAAGGACAAAAAGTATAAAAAGTGGGTGCAAAAGGTGATGGCCGCCCACACCTTCCTGCATATTTCACTTCAACCGGATTTTAGAGAGAGAAAGAGCAGAGCTCTCGGGTTTTGGAGAAGAAGAACAAGGAGATCGAATTCAAAGTAAGAATTCATCGTTTTAAGTTGTTCTTGGCCGCCTATGCCTCGGTTGTGTGCTTATGTGTGTTTGTTTGTGTTTGAGTTGTGTTTTGTTGGGTTTTAGGTGTGTGAACTCATTGCATTCGGGTTTGAAGGATGTCATACACGAGGATTGCATAAGGTGAGTTTCTAGATCCCCGGTTTCTATGTTTTAAACCTGTTTTGGGGCTGGAATTGCATGTAACTAACTTTTTAATATGTCCAGTATGTTGTATCGTAAGTTTGGCCCTATTCTTTAGTGGGTGTGCTTGGGCCTGCATGTTTTGCTCGGTTTATGTGGTTGTATGCTTGTTCTAAGAGATTAGCATGCTAGATCGGTGCGATGAATGTATAAGAATGAGGATTGGGAACTAATTATAGTGTAAGGCGTGGTTTTCAGGTTAGTTGATCATCCGCATTAAGTTTGAATATTTGCATAAGTGTTGTTCATCCGCATTAGTTAAGTCTTCATCTGCATTTGATGAACACATCGACTATTTTGTTCACCCGCATTTGCTAAGTGTTCATCCGCATTTGTTGTATGCTCATCCGCATTTCTTTAAGGGGACAGAATTTTCGGAGGTTTTTTTGAGATGTAGAGCTTAAGTGAAGGCTTTGACTTGGGATGTTTCCGGGGGTAATGTATGTTGACCTTATGATGTCTTATGTGATGATGCTATGCATGGTATGGTTATGTTTATGTTATGTTCCTCATTATGTATGTTTATTTTCCGTGGCTTTACGTGGTATGATTATGAAAAGTAAATGGAAAGTATTATGTAACATAAAGAGGAAGATAATGAAAAGGGAACATAAGGATTGAGAGAATGCATGCATTAACGATGTAATGAATGAATGAATGGAAAAGTCTTGCAAGCAAAGGTTGAGGTGAGTGACCGTGATGTCACAGCAGACTTGTATGCCAAAGGTTGAGGTGAGTGACTGTGCTGTCACAAAAGACTTGTATGCCAAAGGTTGAGTTGAGTGACTGTGCTGTCACAAAAGACTTGTATGCCAAAGGTTGAGTTGAGTGACTGTGCTATCACAAAAGACTTGTATGCCAAAGTTGAGGTGAGTGACCGTGTTGTCACAAAAGACTCGTAAGGGATTCAATCCATGAGATTGACACGGATCTTTGTCGCTTACCCCGGTGCTGGTGCCAGGCTTTGTGCGCAATGAATGGAAGTTTGATAAACTTCGGCCCAGTACCCGCTTTGTGCCCACGTTTGGGGTATAGCCGATGACCTTGATCCGGAAGGAACGAACGAAGGAAGGTTAATGAATGAAATGTACGGAATGAAAGATAACGAATGACGATGAAAGATAATAATAAATTATTATCTATGTGTACGTATGATGTATGATCGCTTACGAAAGTAAAGTATGGTTTTAAACGAAAGAAAAGTATTTTATTTATAAAACTAGAACTCACTCAGCAACGCTGACTTTTATGTGTTTCCAGTTGGCAGTAATGTTGCTGAGGATGGCACGGGGCAGCTACTTGGCGGTTTTTTTTTGGGATGGCATCTATTGCTTAAATTATGATGTTTTTGCATTGTGATGCAAACAAACAAGATTTTGTAATGATTATGAATGTTGTATTATTTTGCAAAAGCAATGAATGAAATGATTTTAAATTTTTTCCGCTGCGCTGTTTAGTACACATAAATATATGTTTTATGAATTTTTGCAATGATTGACCAGCTGTAAGTGTCCCAGGAACGGGGCCTTACAAGTTGGTATCAGAGCCAAAGTTTAAGTGAAACGGGTAAATATTTTCAAAAGAAACCTAAACTTAAACTGAGAATGGGACAAAGGGAAGGGATGCCAGTCCGAGTAGCTGCGTGTCGTCAGGTATTTTCTTAATGTTAACCTGTATTACGTGTGCATGTTATGTGATTTATGTGCTTCTTTGTAGATTTAGATACTGATGTAGCCAGGATAGGAATGCTTGGGGTATGAAGAGTAAAGTAAGTGGCTAATCACAACTGGCCACTGTAATTAGGGACTTACTATACTTGACATAAACTGAGTTGTTACCTTGAATGACCGTGTTGGTGTTTGAATCTTATAGCATGTTCGAGGATGGCCGGTGGTAGATCTTTAAAGGCTTCTCGAGGTGGAGGTCGTGGTGGACGTGGTGCTGGACCACGGGTCAGGACCACGGGTCACGAGAGGAAGGCCTAAAGCTGAAGAGGTGGCTCACGAAGAGCCCGAGACCCCTCATCCGAAGGATGGTGATGAGAGTGCTAACTTAAGGGTCTCAGTGAAGGAGGCGGTGGTGGAAGAGGTTCACCAGGTCATGCAGACAATCTTACCGTCTATGGTGACTGAAGTGATCAAAGCTGTGCGAGAAGGAGAAAAGAAAGAGAGGAATAGGTCCTCGGGAGTAAGGGAGTAACCGGAGACTGAGACGGTTGTCTCAGCTGATGAGGAAGAAGAAGAAGAGCCTGTGCCGGAGGCAGCACGAGGCTGTAACTATAGGGCATTTCAAAGATGCAAGCCCCCGACTTTTGACGGGAATGGCACTGCTGCTGCTGCTCACCGGTGGGTGAGAGAGATGGAAGCTGTTCTAGATATCAGCGAGTGCCGGGAAGATCAGAAGGTGAAGTTTCCCACCCACTCATTTGTGGACTCGGCCCTATGTTGGTGGGACAATATTGTCCAGGCAAAGGGTAGTAGTGCGATTGGCATGATGAGGTGGAACATGCCGGTCACATTCGAGAGGTATTAGAGACGTTGAGAAGGGAGAAGTTGTATGCTAAGTTCTCCAAGTGCGCGTTCTGGTTGCGCGAGGTTCAGTTTTTGGGTCACGTCGTGAATCTCGAGGGGATTATGGTAGACCCAGCAAAAGTGGAAGCTGTGATGCAATGGAAGTCTCCAAAGACGCCATCGGAGATTCGTAGTTTCTTGGGGTTGGCGGGATATTATAGGAGATTCATTCAAGATTTCTCTAAGATAGCTTCTCCGTTGACTAAGTTGACCCGTAAGGATGTGAAGTTTGTATGGGGTCAAGCTCAAGAGAGTGCTTTTGAGGAGTTAAAGGCAAGGTTGACTCAAGCTCCTGTCTTATCATTACCTGAAGGGGGCGAGGATCTGGTGGTTTATTCAGATGCTTCTTACTCGGGATTGGGTTGCGTACTGATGCAGCGAGGAAAGGTTATAGCTTACGCATCCCGACAATTGAAGGTTCATGAGGTTCTACTCATGATTTAGAGCTAGCAGCTGTGGTCTTTGCATTAAAAATTTGGAGGCACTACCTGTACGGGACGAGGTGCACCATCTTCACTGACCATAAGAGCTTGAAGTACTTCTTCGAGCAGAAGGATTTGAACATGAGGCAAAGGAGATGGTTGGAACTGATAAAGGATTATGATTGTGAAATCCATTACCATCTGGGCAAAGCCAACGTAGTGGCGGATGCCCTCAGCCGAAAAAAGAGACCTGAGCCGATTCGGGTGAAGGCTTATCAGTTGGTTATGACCTCTGATGTGACGAAGCAGGTCAAGGAGTTTCAAGATGAGGCGTTAAGGGAAGATCCTCTTAACTCTGAAAGGATGAGAGGTCTAGTCGCGGAATTGGGTGAAAACACTCTCGGTGTTAGAACCCGATTCGGACGAATATGGATTCCTCGTTGTGGGGATCTACATGGGAAGATCATGGACGAAGCTCATAAGACTCGATAATCTATTCATCCCGGTACTACAAAGATGTATCAAGATATGAAGAAAGATTATTGGTGGCCGGGTATGAAGCGCGATGTAGCGGAGTATGTGAGTAAGTGCCTTACTTGCTTGCAAGTGAAGGCCGAGAATCAGAAGCCATACGATAAGATCCAACCTTTGGATATACCCGAGTGGAAGTGGGAGCATATCACCATGGACTTTATCATGAAGCTACCGCGTACCGTGAAGGGGTACGATGCCATATGGGTGATAGTCGACCGTCTGACTAAGAGTGCTCACTTCCTACCGATCCGAGAGACGTATTCATCTGAGAAGTTAGCGGATCTCTTCATCAGGGAGATTGTAACTCGTCATGGTGTGCCTATGTCTATTGTTTCTGATCGTGACACTCAGTTTACATATAAGTTCTGGAAGAGATTTCATGATGCAATGGGGACGAGGTTACACATCAGCACGGCTTATCATCCACAGACGGATGGTCAGTCGGAGAGAACCATTCAGACGCTTGAGGATATGCTTCGGGCATGCGTCATTGATTTTGGAGGTAGTTGGGATGACCACTTACCGTTAGTGGAGTTCTCATACAATAACAGTTATCATGCCAGCATTGGTATGCCCCCTTATGAGATGCTATACGATAGGAGATGTAGAACACCCGTTTGTTGGGGTGATATTGGTCAGAAGGAGTTGGGAAGTATTGAGGTGATTGAGGCTATGACTGAGAAGCTCGAGAAGATCAAAGCCTTTATGAAGGCAGCCAAAGATAGGCAGAAGTCGTATGCCGACAAGAGACGTAGACCAATTGAGTTCAAGGTGGCAGATAGAGTTATGTTGAAAGTCTCGCCATGGAAGGGGATCATTTGGTTTAGAAAGCGGGACAAGTTGATCCCGAGATACATAGGGCCTTTTCGAATCATTGCTTGAGTAGGAGAGTTGGCCTACAGGTTGGAGTTACCTGATGAGTTAAGTGGAATTCACCTTACATTCCATGTATCTCATCTACCGAAGTGTTTAGCTGATGAAGATATGGTTGTACCACTGGAAGACATTGAAGTTGATGAAAGGCTCAATTATGTTGGGCAACCAGTGGCAATCATTGATCGCAAAGAGAAGAGGTTAAGGAATAAAGTGGTTCCCATGGTGTGTGTACAGTGGAAGCACAGGAAGGGATCCGAGTCTACGTGGGAGACTGAAGAAGAGATGAGGCGGTATTACCCACATCTGTTCGAGGAATAATAGGTTTTGGGGACGAAACCTATATAAGGGGGGTGGACTTGTAACACCCAGAAAATTTTAAAAGACAAGAAAGAAGAATAAAAGTGAAGAAAAGAAGAAAACACAATTTAACACAAGTTGAGGGGCTAAATGTGTCAAAAGGACAAAAAGTATAAAAAGTGGGTGCAAAAGGTGATGGCCGCCCACACCTTCCTGCATATTTCACTTCAACCGGATTTTAGAGAGAGAAAGAGCAGAGATCTCGGGTTTTGGAGAAGAAGAACAAGGAGATCGAATTCAAGGTAAGAATTCATCGTTTTAAGTTGTTCTTGGCCACCTATGCCTCGGTTGTGTGCTTATGTGTGTTTGTTTGTGTTTGGGTTGTGTTTTGTTGGGTTTTAGGTGTGTGAACTCATTGCATTCAGGTTTGAAGGATGTCATACATGAGGATTGCATAAGGTGAGTTTCTAGATCCCCGGTTTCTATGTTTTAAACCTGTTTTGGGGCTGGAATTGCATGTAACTAACTTTTTAATATGTCCAGTATGTTGTACCATAAGTTTGGCCCTGTTCTTTAGTGGGTGTGTTTGGGCCTGCATGTTTTGCTCGTTTATGTGGTTGTATGCTTGTTCTAAGAGATTAGCATGCTAGATCGGTGCGGTGAATGTATAAGAATGAGGATTGGGAACTGATTATAGTGTAAGGCGCGGTTTTCAGGTTAGTTGATCAACCGCATTAAGTTTGAATATTTTCATAAGTGTTGTTCATCTGCATTAGTTAAGTCTTCATCCGTATTTGATGAACACATCGACTATTTTGTTCACCCGCATTTGCTAAGTGTTCATCCGCATTTGTTGTATGCTCATCCGCATTTGTTTTGTTCATGCGCATTTGCTTCAGTCATCCGCATTTGGTTCATGCGCACTTCGTTGGACTATTTTCTGGAAACTTACATGTGCTTTATGTATGCGCATTCGCTACAGTGTTCATGCGCATTTCTTTGGGACACTTAGAATATTTCCTGAGGTGTTCATCCGCATTTGTTTGTTCATCCGCATTTGTTTGCTCATCCGCATTTCTTTAAGGGGACAGAATTTTCGGAGGTTTTTTTGAGATGTAGAGCTTAAGTGTAGGCTTTGACTTGGGATGTTTCCGGGGGTAATGTATGTTGACCTTATGATGTCTTATGTGATGATGCTATGCATGGTATGGTTATGTTTATGTTATGTTCCTTATTATGTATGTTTATTTTCCGTGGCTTTACGTGGTATGATTATGAAAAGTAAATGGAAAGTATTATGTAACGTAAAGCGGAGGATAATGAAAAGGGAACGTAAGGATTGAGAGAATGCATGCATTAACGATGTAATGAATGAATGAATGGAAAAGTCTTGCAAGCAAAGGTTGAGGTGAGTGACCGTGATGTCATAGCAGACTTGTATGCCAAAGGTTGAGGTGAGTGACTGTGCTGTCACAAAAGACTTGTATGCCAAGGTTGAGTTGAGTGACTGTGCTGTCACAAAAGACTTGTATGCCAAAGGTTGAGTTGAGTGACTGTGCTGTCATAAAAGACTTGTATGCCAAAGTTGAGGTGAGTGACCGTGTTGTCACAAAAGACTCGTAAGGGATTGAATCCATGAGATTGACACGGATCTTTGTCGCTTACCCCGGTGCTGGTGCAAGGTTTTGTGCGCAATGAATGGAAGTCTGATAAACTTCGGCCCAGTACCCGCTTTGTGCCCACGTTTGGGGTATAGCCGATGACCTTGATCCGGAAGGAATGAACGAAGGAAGGTTAATGAATGAAATGTACGGAATGAAAGATAACGAATGACGATGAAAGATAATAATAAATTATTATCTATGTGTACGTATGATGTATGATCGCTTACGAAAGTAAAGTACGGTTTTAAACGAAAGAAAAATATTTTATTTATAAAACTAGAACTCACTCAGCAACGCTGACTTTTATGTGTTTCCAGTTGGCAGGTAATGTTGCTGAGGATGGCACGGGGCAGCTACTTGGCGGTTTTTTTTTGGATGGCATCTATTGCTTAAATTATGATGTTTTTGCATTGTGATGCGAACAAACAAGATTTTGTAATGATTATGAATGTTGTATTATTTTGCAAAAGCAATGAATGAAATGATTTTAAATTTATTCCGCTGTGCTGTTTAGTACACATAAATATATGTTTTATGAATTTTGTGCAATGATTGACCAGCTGTAAGTATCCCGGGAACGGGGCCTTACATGTTTAAGTTTGTCATAGATTTTAAATGAATATGTTCTGTAATGCTCAACTTGATCAAAACATGCTTTTGTGCACATTTTCTCTCTGACTTCAATAGGAATTTCAGAATAACTTGAAGAAGAAGTCTCAGAGTCAGATGATGGATGCTCAAACTTTGGATGTTCAGACTGAGCCATGGTGCAATTTCTTCTGAATCCTCTTTTGGATCAGATTTATCACTCCAATCATAATCTTCATCATCATTTTAGAATCACCATCTACCTTAGGATCATTTTCTTCAGACCGGTCTTTATTTTAAACTTTAGTTTCAAAAGCTAAACTAGATGTTAGATCAGCTGTGAATTGTTTAGCATAAGCACTCCAGTCATAGCCATCTTTGATGCTAACAACAAGAGCTTTCTTTGGCTCTTCAGATGATTTTGATTCATCTTTAAGTTCTGGCATGGGAAGACTTTGATAAGGCTTTTGAAAGGTTTTCTAAGACTGCTGTTGGTATCTTTGACTGCTAGAACCTGCTTGACCATTTCCACCTTGATTTCTAGGAGCTTTACATTCCCTTGAGAAATGACCATAACTGTTGCAGTTGAAACACCTTGACTTTGATTTGTCAAAGCCAACATTTTTGTTTGCACTGGGCTTGTAATTTCTATTAACATATGAGTGTTTTTGTATTCTGTAAGCATCATTACCATCTGCCAATTCAAATCCATCTCTTCCACATCATCAGGATCCATCTCAAACAAATCCTGCAAACCACCTTCACAAATAATCTTCAAAGCTCTATACATGGTGTAACCAGTTTGATAACCTTCAAGTCTAGTCAAGACTTCCAATGGTAACCCCTTGCACATCAATGAATAAGCTTTGATGTCATTCTTAACCTTCCTTAAGTCATCACCTTGTAGACCATCCTCTGGATAAGGTTCTGGAGACTCTTTTGTATAAACAAATCCTCTGTCAGGACCATCGGATGTAATTGGGATTGTGGTCCTTTCTCTATTGACTTCCACAAATTAGTGTCAATGGAGTTTAGATGATGCTTCAATCTAAGAGAGCAATTTTTGAAATTAGCTCTATTTTTTAGCTTGGGAACCTTGTTCTCAAAATCTTCAGACTTAACCATTTTGTATTTTTGAATTAATGAAAATGACTTGTTTTTGTTGTTTTTAAAATTTTAAAAAGAAATTATGAAATGAAAATATTTTTGGATTTTAGTTTTTGAAAAATTTCTAAGTGTTTACTGATAAGTCTGAATACTAATGCGCCTGAAACTTCTGAAATGCCTGACTTTGAACAAGAAACGTTTAAGGGAATGCCTTGGATAAATTCTGAAATGCCTAACTGATGATGCGTCCGAATAGTTCTCAAACGCCCAGACGGTGTAGAAACACCTGAGGTAAAACAGTCTCAATACGTCACAATAGTTGAAAAACGCATGTTCTGAAAATGCCTTAATAGTGCTAAAATGCCTAAACAATTCCAAGGCGTCTGAACACTTAGCAAATTTCAGCAGTTTTTCACGACTCAAGCGCCTAATTCATTGTCTTCAACAAACTCGGATCTTATGAAATTGTTCAAAACTTGTCCAATTGATCTAAAACATCCAATTAGGTAGTAAATAGATCGATTAACAATCTTCAATCAACATTTTGATCAAACAACAACAACAAATCTGCTTTCTGATTGAATTACAGTCCGAAAATGAAGAACAACTTTTCGCACACAAATCTAATCAATACTCAGATCTGAATGGATTAAACACCAAATTGTGATTCAAGTCATGTTTCTATGGATGATACACAACTAAAAACAACAATTAATCGATCAAATTGCAATCAACACAGATTTCAAGTGATTCAAAGAGCTCAATAATGCCGATAAGCTCTGATCACTGAACCAAAAGCTCTGATACCATTTGAAAGGTTCAAAATGGATCGATCTGTGATGATATCATAATGCAATGATCAATTCATACACTAAGTAAACAAACACAAGCAATTACTTCAAAAATTCATAGATTTCATAGATAGCAAATGCTTAGGATACAAAGTGTAAGAGTGAGTTACAGTTGTTAAATCTATTGTAACTGTTTCGTTGTCTTGGTTTTTGGTTCTGGTACCCTACACAATACATAAACTATCCTATTTATACTATCAAAGAAAAACAAGGAACATATATTTACAAAATAAGTCCCTATACTATGAAAAAACACAAAAGACAAATGTTAATCTTTTAAGAACTCTAACATCTTTCATCATCGTTCTTAATCGTTTGTTTTTGTACTTTCTTTTATTAACATCTTTCACTTTTATCTAGATCCTAGCATATGTTATGCCCCATCATTGTGCGCGAAGCAACTACCATCTTGAGGTCAAGCGACAAGGATCCCGTTTTCGTACGTCTTGATCAATCACAAAGATTGACCCCCATGTGTGCATCCTCATGGGTTAGCTAAACTCCACACAATTGAGCTACCAACCCCTCAATGAGTTGTGAACCTCCATTTAACTTGCTTGCAAAACTTTCATTCATTTATTACGTTCCACTTTTCATTATCTTTATCTTTCACTTTAATTACAATAATACTTTACATACATAAGCATATATCACACCACGTAAAGTCACATCATAATACATAAAATGGAACATAATCAACATAACAGCAGCCCACACGCATACAACATCAACAAGCATAGAGCCCCATAAAACATCAGAACTTAGCACTTAATTCTATTTCCTAAAATTTAGAATAAGCCTAAGGGTTCACAGTGCCTAAACACATCACTAGATACAACCATGAAACTTCAGAAGACTTCATGATACCTTCAGAAGATTTCACCTTGGCTTCAGAAGAATTCTTCTTGGCTTCGGAAGATTTCTTCCAAGCTTCGGAAGATTTCATCCTTGGCTTCGGAAGATTTCTTCCAAAGCTTCGGAAGATTTCTTCCAAAGCTTCGGAAGATTTCTTCCTTGGCTTCTAAAGAATTCTTCTTGGCTTCGGAAGATTTCTTCCTTGGCTTCGGAAGATTTCTTCTTCGGCTTCGGAAGATTTCTTCTTGGCTTCGGAAGATTTCTTCCTTGGCTTCGGAAGATTTCCTCCTTGGCTTCGGAAGAATTCCCCACACTTGGCCAATATCCACAGCGTATGAATGAAACACTAAGGGTGCCCACAGCAGATGACTAAATCATTCTTAAATGTCCACAGGGGACAGCCAAGTCCATAGCGGACATCATAAAACCTCTAAGTGTCCACAGCAGACATGCAAAGTCCACAACGGACAGTCTAACTGCCTAAGTGTCTACAGCAGACACCTTATCCATGCTCAAGTGTCCACAGCGGATAGCTAGTGTCCATAGCAGACACCAAGTCCAACACCTGCAATTCAACTTATGCAGCTTCTAGTCCTAAACATCGCTTCTAAACATATACTTAGCATAGATCTACCAGTCACACGCTTAACAACACGAACAACCACACCCAACATCCTAGAAATCATTTAAAATATTCATCTTTCATAAACAATTGTACTTTCATGGAAAACCATAGTATATTTTATAAAACAATAGTTTGATATACATATCAGCCCCTAACAAGTATAAAACATGTAAAAGAGGGGATCTAGAACTCACCTCTAATAGCTTTCGGGTAAAACACCACTAACCCGAGAGCAACTTGGAGTTCTAGCACCTAAACACACGAAAACAGGCAACCAAAAACGCAAAACACATAAAGATTGGTCCAGAAGCTTAAACCCAACTGAAACCGAGAAGAAACACGATTAAATCTTACCTTTTTGAAGATTACTTCTACTTTCTCCCTTTAGAACCGGTGGGAGTCCTTTTTCTCTCTCTAAAGTCGTACGTTGAGTGTATGGGGAGAGTTTGGGCAGCCTTACCTCCTTTTTAAACCCCATTAGGGCATGTTTGACCTTTGCACCTTTAACCCCTTACTTTAAAATAATTCCCTTTTCTCCCTTATCTTTTCTTTTCTTTTTCTTTTCTTTTACTGAAATTTTCCGGGTGTTACAAGTCCACTCCCCTTATATAGGTTTCGTCCCCGAAACCTGTCACTCCTTAAACAGATTTGGGTAGTGCCGTCTTATTTCTTCCTCTGACTCCCAAGTGGCCTCCGATCCCTTGCGATGTTTCCATTGCACTTTTACTTGGCTAATCACTTTATTCCTTAACCGTTTCTCCTTCCGGTCCAAAATAGCCACTAGTTGCTCCACGTAATTCATACCTTTCATCAACTTCAATGTCCGTGACAAGAATAATAACATCACCTTCTGCCAAGCACTTCCGTAAGTGAGATGCATGAAATGTTGGATGAATCCCATGCAGCTCATCGGGAAGTTCCAGCCTATATGGCACTTCACCAACTCTGGCAATGATTTTGAATAGCCCGATATACCTTGGGCTCAACTTCGCTCGCTTTCGAAACCTGATAATCCCTTTCCAAGGAGATACTTTCAACATCACCTTATCTCCCACTTGGAACTCAATTGGCCTCCTTCTATTATCAGCGTAGGACTTCTGCTGGTCCTTTGCTACCTTCATAAAAGCCTTGATCTTCTCCAACTTTTCTTTCGTAGCCTCGATCACCTCAATGCTCCCAAACTCCTTTTGCCCGATGTCACCCCAACATACAGGCGTTCAACACTTCCTACCATATAGCATCTCATATGAAGGCATACCAATCCTGGCATGATAACTGTTGTTGTATGAGAACTCGGCTAACGGTAAGTGTTCGTCCCAACTTCCACCAAAATCAATGACGCATGCTCGTAGCATATCCTCAAGCGTCTGAATGGTTATTTCCGACTGACCATCTGTTTGAGGATGGTAATCCATACTGATATGTAACCTTGTCCCCATTTTATCATGAAATATCTTCCAAAACTTAGATGTAAACCGAGTGTCACAGTCAGACACGATAGACACCGGTACACCATGACGAGTCATAATCCATACTGATATGTAACCTTGTCCCTATTGTATCATGAAATATCTTCCAAAACATAGATAAAAACCGAGTGTCACAGTCAGACACGATAGACACCGGTACACCATGACGAGTCATAATCTCTTTGATGAATAGATTCACCAACCTCTCAGATGAATACATCTCGTGCATCAGTAGAAAGTGAGTACTCTTCGTCAAACGATCAACTATCACCCATATGGCATCGTATCCCCTTGCCGTACACCGCAACTTTGTGATGAAGTCCATGGTGATGTGCTCCCATTTCCACTCGGGTATATCTATAGGTTGGATCTTCCCATATGGTTTCTAATGCTCCGCCTTCACTTGCAAACAGGTAAGGCACTTACTCACATACTCCACTACGTCGCGCTTCATTCCCGGCCACCAGTAATCTTTCTTCATATCTTGATACATCTTTGTAGCACCAGATGAATTAAGTATCGAGTCTTGTGAGCCTCATCCATGATCTTCCCTCGTAGATCACCATAACTAGGAATCCACATCCGCCAGAAGCGGGTTCTAACACCAAGAGTGTTCTCACCCAACTTCGCGACTAGGCCCTTCATCTACTCGAAGTTAACTCGATCCTCTTTCAACGCCTCGTCCTTAAATCCCTTAACTTGCTTCATCACATCAGAGGTCATGATCAATTGATAAGCCTTTACTCGAATCGGCTCGGGTCTCTCCTTTTGGCTAAGGGCATCTACCACCATGTTGGCCTTGCCCAGATGGTAATGGATCTCATAATCATAGTCCTTGATAAGCTCCAACCATCTCCTCTGCCTCATGTTCAGATCCTTTTGCTCAAAGAAGTATTTCAGGCTCTTGTGGTCAATGAAGATAGTGCACTTCGTCCCGTACAAGTAGTGCCTCCAAATCTTTAATGCAAAGACCACAGCCGCCAATTCCAAGTCATGAGTAGGGTAGTTAGCCTCGTGGGTCTTCAGCTGTCAGGATGCATAGGCTATAACTTTCCCCCATTGCATCAGCACGCAACCCAATCCCGAATAAGAAGCATCCAAATAGACCACCAAGTCTTCGTTCCCTTCGGGCAACTTCAAGATAGGAGCTTGAGTCAACCTCATCTTTAGCTCTTCGAAAGCATTCTCCTGCTCCAGACCTCATACGAACTTCACAGCCTTGCGAGTCAGCTTAGTCAACAATGAAGCTATCTTGGAGAAGTCTTGAATAAATCTTCTATAGTAACCTGCCAAACCCAAAAAACTACGGATCTCGGATGGCATCCTTAGGGATTACCATTGCATTACAACTTCGACTTTCACCGGGTCTACCATAATCCCTTCAAGATTTACCACATGACCTAAAAATTTAACCTCTCATAACCAGAACGCGCATTTGGAGAACTTGGCGTACAACTTCTCTCTTCTAAGCATCTCCAACACCTTGCGAATGTGACTAGCATGCTCTTCTTCGTCCTTCGAATAAATTAGGATGTCATCAATAAACATGATCACTGATCTATCTAGCATAGTTCGACACCCTATTCATCAAATCCATAAAAGCAGCTGGCATGTTGGTTAAACCAAAGGACATCACGAGAAACTCGTAGTGCCCATAACGCATGCGAAAGGCTGTTTTAGGGATATCCTGCTCCTTCACCTTCAGTTGATGATACCCTGATCGAAGGTCTATCCTAGAGAACCAACTAGCACCCTGGAACTGATGCAACCAGTCGTCAATCCTTGGTAACGGATACTGGTTCTTCAGAGTCAACTTGTTCAGCTCACGGTAGTCGATGCACATCATTATACTATCGTCCTTCTTCTTTACGAATAAAACCAGAGCGCCCCATGGAGAGATACTCAGCCGACTAAAGCCCTTATACAGAAAATCTTGCAGTTGCGTCATTAAAACTTTGAGTTCAGATGGAGCCAACTGGTATGGTGCCTTGGCGACGGGTTGCGCTCCTGGTATAAAATCAATCTGAAACTCGATTTCTCTATCGGGTGGGACCCCTGGCAGGTCTTCAGGAAACACATTGGGGAAATCGCATACTATCGGCACGTCTGACAGTTGAGGCACGATAGCATTCATATCCTTCACTTAAGCCAAGTAAGCATCACACCCTCGTCTCATAAACTTCTCTGCTGTGATCATAGATATCACTCATGGAGTGTTGCATTCATTGTCCCCGTGAACCGTACCCAAACTTTCGTCGGGCGCAATCAGACGATTCATCTTCTTTTGCCACACGATATTCGCTTCGTAGGTCTCTAACCAATCCATTCCTAGCACCACATCAAAACCTCCTAGGGCCATCACATACAATCTAGCAGAAAACTTATGACCATCCAATTCAATAAGGCAATCGTCTATCCTATCGGTCACCTTGGTAGATTTTCCTATCGCTGTCTCTACATGGAAGGGCACATCTATCTTCCTACTCTTACCATGCATTACACGACAAAAGGCAGCAGATACAAAGCTCTTACTAGCACCCGAATTGAAAAGCACAGAAGCATACAATTGGTTTACCAAAAACGCACCTAAAACTATCTTAGGATCCACTCTGGCTTCTTCCCAGGTCATAGTGAATGCCCTAGCTTTAGCCCTCTGCCCCTCCTTCTCCTTTTCAATCCCCTTCCTCGCCCTGAAGTTCTCAACCCTCGGCTTCTTGTAGTCCCTGCTCAGATGGCCCTCTTCACCATAGTTATAACATCTTATGACCCCACAATCTCTCGCCATATGACCAGGCCTCCCATACTTGAAGCAAATGTTTGATCCCCACTTACACTCTCCCACATGCTCCTTCCCACACTTATTACACATCTTCATACCCATACCTGCCATCACCTGTTTTGGCACCATCCTCGCCATCTCATTGAACTTGGTCGTATACTGCCGGTGTGTCATGGTTCCCGCCTCCAACTGCTGGAACTCCCTCTAAATCTTGTCAAGTTCCCTGTGAGGACAAAACTTCTCTATCACCAACTTCTTTAGTTGACTCCACCCCATCCTTCCAATCGCCCTGCTACCCTCTGCCTGGATAATATTGTCCCACCAGCATAAGGCCAAATCCACAAATGAGTGGGTATCAAACTTCACCTTTCTGGTCCTCGCTGCATTTGCTGATATCCAACACAGCCTCCATTTCCCTCATCCATCGGTGAGCAGCAACAACATTCCCATTCCAATCAAAAGTTGGGGGCTTGCATCTCTAGAATGCCCATAGTTGCACCCCTTTGCAGTTTCTTGTACTACCTCCTCTTCCTCATCATCACTGGAGACAATCATCTCAGTCCCTGGTTGCTCCCCTTCCCCTGAACCTCTCTCCTTGCCCTCTCTCCCAACGGTTTTCCTCCTCTCCTCTTTCTCTTTCTTTTCATCCTTTCTCACGGCTCTAATAACCTCAGTCACCACAGACGGCAGAATTGTCTGCATGACTTGATGAACTTCCTCCATAACTACCTCCTTCACCGAGGCCCTCAGGTTAGCACTCTCATCACCGCCTTCATGGTGATGAAGCTCGGGCTCTTCAGGAGCCGTTTTAGCAGTCTTAGCCCTGTTCCTCGTGACACGCGGCCCAGCACCACGTCCACCATGACTTCCACCTTGTGAAGCCTTTGAAGATCTACCACCAGCCATCTCTAAACACTATAAGATTCAAATACCAATACGGTCATTCAAGGTAATAGCTCAAATTATGTCAAGTATAGTAAGTCCCTAATTACAGTGGCCAGTTGTGATTAGCTACATACTTTACTCCTCATTTCTTAAGGATTTCCTATCCTGCCTACATCAGTATCCAAATCTACTAAGGGCACATAATTCACATAGCACACGCACATAATTCCTTTTTCCATTAATGTACATAAAACGTTTACATAAAACCTTTAACTGCAGGCATGTAGCTACTAGGACTGGCATCTCTTTCCTTTTCTTGTCCCATTCTCAGTTTAAGTTTGGGTTTTGAAAATAATTTACCCAATTCTCTTAAACTTTGGCTCTGATACCAACTTGTAAGGCCTCGTTCCTGGGACGCTTGCAGTTGGTCAATCATTGCATAAAACATATAAAACACATCATTTTACAGCGGAAATATAACTTTTCATACATAATTTGTAAATACATGACAAAACATTGTTCTTATAGTTGCATCACAAAAACTTGAGATTTACAAGCATTGTCTCAAAATCTAGAATGCCAGACTCGGATCATCCCAATAGCTATCTCATCCATGCCAGTACAACTCAGCTGTATCATTTACCTGCCAACTGATATGCATATAAAAAGTCAGTGTTGCTGAGTGAGTTCTAGTTTATATAATAAAATACTTTACTTTTGATAAAACATTTCCTTTACTTTCGTACGTGATCATACATCATACATACATCAAGATAATATCATTATTATCTTTCATCATCGTTCTTAATCATTCATTTTTGTACTTTCTTTCATTAACATCTTTCACTTTTATCTAGATCCTGCCATATGCTATGCCCTATCATTGTGCATGAACCAACTATCGTCTTAGGGCCAAGCGACAATTTCCTGTTTTCATACGTCTTGATCAATCACAAAGACTGACCCCCCTGTGTGCATCCTCATGGGTTAGCTGAACCGCACACAATTGAGCTAACAACCCATCAATGAGTTATGAACTTCCATTTAACTTTCTTTCAAGACTTTCATTCATTCATTAAGTTCCACTTTTCATTATCTTTATCTTTCACTTTCATTACAATAATATTTTACGTACATAAGCACATATCACACCATCTAAAGTCACATCATAATACATTAAATGGAACATAATCAACATAACAGCAGCCCACACACAACATCAACAAGCATAGACCCCCATAAAACATCAATACTTAGCACTTAATTCTATTTCCCAAAATTAAGAATAAGCCTAAGGGTTCACAGTGCCTAAACACGTCATTAGATACAACCATGAAGCTTAGGAAGACTTCATGATACCTTCGGAAGATTTCACCTTGGCTTTGGAAGGATTCTTCTTGGCTTCAGAAGATTTCTAATTAAGCTTCGAAAGATTTCTTCCTAAGCTTCGAAAGTTTTCTTCCTTGGCTTTGGAAGAAATCTTTCGAAGCCATTTAGAAGAATTCTTCTTGGCTTTGAAATATTTCTTCCTTGGCTTCGGAAGATTTCTTCTTGTCTTCAGAAGATTTCTTCCTTGGCTTCGGAAGATTTCTTCCTTGGCTTCGGAAGATTTCTTCCTTGGCTTCGGAAGAATTCCCCACACTTATATAACCTCTAAGTGTCCACAGCAGACATGCAAAGTCCACAACGGACAGTCTAACTGCCTAAGTGTCTATAGCGGACACCTTATCCAAGCTCAAGTGTCCACAGCAGACAGCTAGTGTCCATAGCGGACACCAAGTACAACACCTGCAATTCAACTTATGCAGCTTCTAGTCCCAAACATTGCTTCTAAACATATACTTAGCATAGATCTACCAGTCACACGCTTAACGTCATAAACAACCACACACAACATCATAGAAATCATTTAAAACATACATCTTTCATAAACTATTGCATTTTTATGGAAAACCATAGAATGTTTTATAAAACAACAATTTGATATACATATCAGCCCTAAACAAATAGAAAACATGTAAAAGAGAGGATCTAGAACTCACCTCTAACAGCTTTCGGGTAAATCACCACCAACCCGAGAGCAACAGTTCTAGCACCTAAACACACGAAAACAGGCAACCAAACATGCAGAAACACATAAAGATCGGTCCAGAAGCTTAAACCCAACTGAAACCAAGAAGAAACACGATTAAATCTTACCTTTTGAAGATTTCTGCTACTTTCTCCCTCTAGAACCGGTAGGAGTCCTTTTTCTCTCTCTAAAGTTGTACGTTGAGTGTATGGGGAGAGTATGGGTGGCCTTACCTCCTTTTAAAACCCCATTATGGGCAGGTTTGACCTTTGCACACCTTTAACCTCTTGCTTTGAAATAAATCCCTTTTCTCCCTTATCTTTTCTTTTCTTTTTCTTTTCTCTTACTGAAATTTTCCAGGTGTTACACTTGAACATTGTTCAAATGTCCATTATGAACACTTTAAGCATTTAGACTGTCCGCTGTAGACACTTAAGTATGCATGCATGACCGCTGTAGACACTTAAGTATGCATGCATGTCCATTGTGGACATTAGTCGTCCACTGTGGATCCTTTAAATACTTTAGACTGTCCGCTGTGGATTATGGTTGTCCACTGTGGACACTTATAATGTCTAATTCATCCGCTATGAACCTTAGTCATCCGTTGTGGACACACTTAGTGTCTTATTCATGCGCTGTGGACCTTTAGCCGTCCGCTGTGGATTTTGGTCTTCCGCTGTGGACCTTGGCTGTCTGCTGTGGGCACTTAGTACTTAAGTCATCCGATGTATACCTTATTCATACATTGTGAACCCTTAGGTTTATTCTGCAGTTTTGGGAATAGAATTTATGTGATAAGTAATAAGGAAACATTATGCTTGGTTAATGTTTCTAATGTTTGATTCTTTTCTTATGTGCTTCTATTATGAATATTAATATTTCATGTTATGTGATTCTAATGACCGGATAACTTAAAAGTATTATGCATAATTAAATGGTCACAAAGAAATAAAAGAAAGACAGTGTAACCTAATGAATGTTACCCCTGGGCCCTTTTGATAAATGAAAAGCCTTGTAAGCACAATGAATGGAGGTGCATGACCTTGTTGTCGTTAGCTCAACTGATGTGTGGCTGTTTCAGGATGCACATCTGGGGTCTAATCCTTGTGATGGACCAATGAACGAATGGAACCTGTATTCATGAGCAGGCTTTATGCCTAGTAGTATGGGTCAACTGTTAGGGGTTAGCTACCACTTATAAATATGTACTGACAGGGGTTCGGCATTTGTTGCCAACCAATAATGTAGGCTCTTGCTTTGTGCAATCCTAGTTAATGAAAGAGATAGATAATGAAAGAAAGAAAGATAATGAATTTCTTAATGAACGATTATGTATAATGATGAATGATCACCAAGTGAAGCTTAAAAAATGTATATTTTCTATATTATCAAAACTAGAACTCACTCAGCAACGCTGACTTTTTATATGCATATCAGTTGGCAGGGAATGATGTTGCTGGGAATGGCACGAGGTTAAAGCTACTTGGCAAATAAGGATTGGCATCCATGTTATGTAGAAATGATATTTCTATCTTGTAATACAATTAAATGTTCTTTTGAAACTTGTAACAACGATGTATTTCTTGGCAAAAGTTATTATTAACGTGTGAAATGGTTTTTGTTTAACTATTCCGCTGCCATGATTTCTTACTTCAATGTATTTTAATGTGTAAAGTGCTATGCATGACCAGCTGTGGGGTTTCCCGGGAACGGGGCCTTACAGCTAATTTCCAAGCTATCATACTTAATTATCACCTGAAAAACACGCTAAAATAGGTCAACTAAAAGTTGGTGAGCTCGTAAAGTTTGAGACTCGATAACAATTGTTATAATAGTAAACAGTTGTAAGTAAATATGAATCAAGCCATTTTATATGGATGTAAATACAAGACACAAAGCCATAAGCCCACAACCAAACTATAGCCTTGAGAAAACTAAAAACCCCTCCAATACTTATCACGAGTATTGGTTGTTGTTGTTGCAGAAATAAACATTCAATGTGAGCGACTGTTGATTGACGCGTTCAACAAGTCTAGAGAATGGGGTGCCTACCCCGATAGTACTATCAATATGTTATAGCGTCTCTATCCAAGAGTTAATTGGTTGAGTTGTGTGAATGGGGAATTTGATAATGATAAGGTAAACTCATGCAATATTCAAGTAATAGACATAACATATAAAGCAATGATTTAAATGTTGTTGTTGTTGCAAGCGTGTTTCTCCACCAAAAGAATTTAAAAGGGAAAAGGGGCTACGAGAACTCACAATTGTTGTTGAGTGGTTAGAGATTGCTTAATCCAAAATATGATGATGCTAGACCTAAGTGTTCCCAACATATATACATGTACATAGCGATTCGTTGGTAAGTTTGGTATGTCAACGTGTAAGTCATCTTAGATTAAATCATTAGGTTTATTTGTAAGTTTTGTATGGTAATAGGCTACGTTAGAGGTTGTTTTGACTCATATTAATAGTGTGTGTAGGTTATAACTTATGATATCTATACGTTTCTATTCACTAGAATTTAGTTTATTACCGATAGTTTCAATTGTGATGTGTCTACTTGTAACTTGTATAAAGGCATCAAGATAAATTACCAGAATTGTGTAATGACCAACTCTAACTCCTAATCATGTATAAGTATTAAAATCAGGCTCCAGTCCCACCCTATAACCCATTTAAAGTTGTTTTCCCTTTATTATGTTCACTGCAGCACTTTTCTGGACAGTTGTTTGTATCTTGGTCGGATGGGGGTCCAAAACTAATTTTTAACAGGCGTGTGTATATGTGTTGGAGAGCTAAGACATTAAGCTAACTTTCTTCACAAAAATCACGTTTGTTGGTTGTGTATTGGCAAGTTTATGGCCTTGTAAAATCGGGTTATCATTCTGTCAGAAAAAGTTACTTTTGACACTTCATTTTCTCTTGCACTTTTGGGAGACCAAATTTCCATGGAAAATTATGAGACCAGTTGAGTTTGAAAGCTAACATGTTGGAATTTACTCTAGGCTCAAGGAACACCTAGTTTGGTTTATTTTTGACCAAGTTATAGACTCTTAAATTCGGCTTAATAAATCTGTCAGGTTGCTGTCCATGTTGGTTTTACAGCCTTGTTGTTATGTCTTCCAAGTTTTGAGCTAGAGATTATCACACATGTTAAAGCACTAAAACTAAGTGTGAAAAGTATCTATTTCATGTTTCAAATCGTGGTTTAAGTGTGTGCTTAGGGTCATTTCAGTTCTCCAACGTATGTGTAATCCTAAAGGCCTTATTATATCCCGATATATGTTCTTTCTGAAGCTCGTTTTCTAACCTGTCATGGGTCCTTATCAACTCATGTAACATTTAAAAAGGTTTAGTTTAAGTGGTTATTAAGTTCATACCCGTTGGTAAGTGTCGGTGCAAGAAGAAACACGTGTTAGAGGTCCAAACCGCACACTTTAGCTCTTCTTCCTTCTCATGATCATAACAGCAGCAACAGGCAGCCTCTTGGAGCTGTGTTTGAGTAGGCTTGAGAGCGTTTTGTTGTGATAAGGATCTGCTCTAGGGTGGGTTTTATAAGTGGTTTAGTAGGGAATCTCATCATGAGATGCCAAGGCATCTTTGAACAACTTTTGTTTGTGATTTGGCCCTTCTTGAGCAGCAGCAACAGCAGCATACTCGAGCAGTGCTCCAGCAGCAAGACACACCTCCTTTTGTACTTCATTTCTGTATTTTAATGCTAGATTTAATGTCTCAAACCATGATGACTTAGTTGGCTTTTCTTTGAAGGGTATGAGAGGTTGTATCTAGGAGAAATGGTAGTGATTTGATAGTGTTTTCAGCAGCCTCCATCGAGCATCAGGAAGGGCCAGTTGCAGGCACTTTTTGACAGCCATGAGGTGATGCTTTTGTTGGTCTATTACCCATTAGTTTAAGGTTTTAACCTCCCTTGTATCTAGCATTATGTATTGTGAGTCTTAAGAGTGTTTTGGGGTTGTTGTTGGACTCAATAAATCGAGTATTATGAGGACATGAACATAGTTTTGTTCACGTTCTTGAATTTGCCAATTTATGTTAATGGATATGGTTATTCATGCTTGATGATTTACTCATGCAATCATTAGTTGCATTCGGTTTCCAAAGTCCATTGTATGTGATTTGGTTGTGATTATTATCACAAAACCAAGTTATAATAAAATGCATCGTTGCACATGATGTATGTCCTATATTGAAGTAATTATGAAGCTTATAACTTAGTAATTGCATTTATGATCTCCGAATGACGAGCGAGAAATTATGGGTTACTAGTGCCGTCTCGTTTGTTAGAAGCATTACATGAAGGTTCATCGTTTTGTTCATGAAATGCTTACTGGTGTTGTGTCGCATTAAACTTGGTATGTTGACGTGCTAAAAATATTGCTTAATGCCAAAACATTCATGCAAAGGTAGTAGTTTCATGCATGCTTACATGCACAAATGATGTATCAGGGGTTACTTTTAGCTATCATCACGAATCATCACATAATGGCATCTATGCATGAACCATCTCAATATGTAATTGCGTACTTAATCTAATTCTCTATTAAGTCCAAGGCTCATTAGCTAATAACTCAAAGTTAAGTAAACAAACATATTATGGTTTGACAAGAGTTAGAGTTTTAGAGCTTAATCAGTTGGGCTATAAAGTTACCTGAAAATTCACGAATGTTACAGTCTCCCCTAGTTGAGAGAATTTTGTCCTGAAATTCAAGCAGTAAGATTTTTTCTGAGTCTGACTGAGGATAGATGTGGGTACTTAGCTTTCATGTGATACTCGAGTTCCCATGTAAATTCGGGGCCACGCTTGGAGTTCCATCGGACCTTGACTATCAGTATACAACTTTGTTTTGTTTTCTTAACCTCTCGATCCATAATTTTGATTGGTTGTTCAATGAAATGAAGCTTATTATCAATATGAATATCACTCATCGGTATGTGTAACCCTTCATCGGCTAAACATTTTTTTAGATTCGACACATGAAAAGTGTTCTGTACTCCACTAAGTTCTTGGGGTAGTTTAAGTTTGTAGGCTACCGGACCAATCCTTGATAAAATTTTGAACGATCTGACGTATCTAGGAGCAAGCTTACCCTTCTTTCCAAAACGAACAGTACCCTTCCAGGGTGAGACCTTTAGTAATACCTTGTCGTCGACTTGAAACTCTAATGGTTTGCGAGGTTGTCTGCATAACTCTTCTGTCAATCTCTTGCAGCCTGAATTCTTTCCTCGATAAGGGCAATCTTATCAGTAGTTTCCTGAATGATTTCCGGGCTAGTAATTTGATGGTCACTGACCTTTGTCCAACAAACGGGTGACCAACATTTGAAGCCGTATAGGGCTTCAAACGGTGCACATTTTATACTGGTATGATAGTTATTGTTATAAGAGAATTCGACTAAGGGTAAATGGGAGTCCCAATTGCCACAAAAGTCGATCGCCCAGGCCCTGAGCATATCTTTGAGTGTTTGGATGATACGTTCACTCTGCCCGTCGGTTTGGAGGTGATAGGCGGTACTCAGGTCTAGTCATGTCCCCAATGCTTTCTGTAGAGATTGCCAAAACCGAGATGTAAATCGGCTATCCTGGTCCGAAATAATTGAGATCGGTATCCCGTGTCTAATAATAATCTCGTTCACATAGATTTAGGCTAGTTTCTCCATTTTGTAATCCTCTCGAATGGGAAGAAAATGTGCAGACTTAGTCAGCCGATCGACTATGACCCATATCAAATCGTGACTGACCCATATCGAATCGTGACCACTAGAAGTTCAAGGCAATTTGGTAATGAAATCCATTGTGATTTGTTCCCATTTCCATTGAGGAATTTTTGGTTGCTGAAGCAGACCTGACGGTCATTGATGTTCGGATTTGACTTTTGAACAAGTCAAACACTTCCCGACATATACGGCGATAACCTTTTTCTTATTGGGCCACCAATAAAATTTTCTCAGATCTTCGTACATCTTGTCGGATCCAGGGTGCACTGAATACTTAACTTATGGGCTTCATCCATGATTAGGTTCCTGAGGTTATCTGTTCGGACCTACATGCGATCTTGGAAGTAAAGTGCTCCGTCAGCACCATGTTCTAACTTCTTTCTACTCTACACTATAATTCATTCTTTAGATCGTTTCTCAAAACTGCTTCTTCTTATGCACTTGGGATTTGGCCGTTGAGACTCATCTGAACAGTCATGCCTAGGGCACGTATCGTTACGAGCTTAACCCTTTCTTTTCTGCTTAAGGCATCGGCCACAACGTTGGCCTAGCCCGGGTGGTACTTAATCTCGCAGTCCTAATCGCTCAATAATTCAACCCATCTCCATTGTCACATGTTTAATTCTTTTTTATCGAATATGTGTTGCAAGCTCTTATGATCCATGTAAATGAAGCATCTCGTCCCGTAAAGATAATGCCTCCAGATTTTAAGGGCGAAGACTACGATGCCCAACTCTAGGTCAAGGGTGGTGTAATTCTTTTCATTAACCTTGAGTTGCCGTGATGCATAGGCAAAAAAATTATCCTTTTTCATCAGGACACAACCTAAACCTTGACATGACGCATCACAGTACACAACGAAATTGTCGGTTCCGTCAGGTAATGTTAAAATTGGAGTGTCGCATAGCTTTTGTTTTAATAATTGGAATGCATCTTCTTGTTTTGTCGTCCAGTCAAACTTCAAATTATTTTGAGTCAAGGCAGTTATGGGTTGGGCAATTTTTGAGAAATTCTCGATGAATCGCAGGTAATATCCGGCTAAGCGCAAACATTGTCGGATTTCAATGGGTGTCTTTGGTGTTTCCCATTGTTTGACTGCTTCAATCTTGCTGGGATCCACATGGATTCCCTTCTCATTTATTACATGTCCAAGGAAATGCACTTCTCTCAACCAAAACTCACTTTAGCATACAGTTTTTCCTTTACAAGTAATTCAAGTACTGGTTTCAGATGTTTCTCATGATCCTCCTTACTCCGTGAATAGATCAAGATGTCATCAATAAACACAATCACGAACTTATCTAGGTATCTCTTGCACACTCTATTCATCAGATCCATGAACACAGCTGGTGCATTTGTCAAGCCAAAAGGCATTACAAAGAATTCATAGTGCCCATACCAAGTGCGAAAGGCTGTTTTAGGTATGTCATCTTCTTGAATTCTCAGTTGATAGTATCCTGACCTAAGATCAATTTTTGGAAAGTACGTCTCACCCTTCAATTGATCAAACAGGTCATCAATTCTGGCTAATGGATACATGTTTTTGATAGTGAGTTTATTCAACTCCCTATAGTCAATGCACATTCTAAAGGACCCATCTTTCTTCTTGATGAACAGGACTGAAGCTCCCCAAGGTGAGAAACTTGGTCGGATGAAACCTTTGTCTAGTAGTTCTTGTAATTGAATAGGCAACTCTTGCACTTCGAAGGGTGCTAGTCTATAGGGTGATTTTGCTACCGGTGCAGCTCGAGGGGTCAAGTTGACTCGAAACTCAACTTGTCGGGTAGGAGGTAATCCTGGTAGCTCCTCAGGAAACACCTCCGGGTGTTCCCGTACTATTGGAATATCTTGGATGCTTTTCTCCTTCGGTTTCTTTTCACCGCATAGGCTAGGAAAGCGTGGCATCGCTTCCTTAGATACTTTTGTGCCTGAATACATGAAATGATTCCCAGTTTTCTCCCGGACATCTCTCCATGTATGATGAGTACTTTGCCATTGGATAGTGGGATACGTGTGGTCTTTTCATGACAGATGATTTCCGCTTGGTTTTTAGATAGCCAATCCATTCCTACGACGACATTAAAACTTCCGAGGTCAATGGGAAGGAGATCTATTTCGAAGACATGGTCATTTAGTTTTAGTAAGCAACCTTGAACGATGTCATTGGCTTCAATCAATTTTCCATTGGCTAGTTCTACGATGTATGGCGCAGTTAGGTTATTAGACTCTAGGCAAATTAGGGATTTGAATTCAGTTGACATAAATGACCTATCAGTACCTGAGTCGAACAAATCAGAGACATAGAGATTATTAAGGAGGAACGTACCCGTCACAACATTCAGGTCCTGGCAGGCTTCGTTAGTTCCAAGCATAAACGCTTGTCCTCGAGCAAGGTTAGCTTGGTTCTGGTTCAGCTTGGGGCACGTGTTGTGGAAGTGATCAACGCTTCCACATTCAAAACACGTCCCCTATGTGTTGTTACAATTGTTGTTGTTATTGTTGTTCGGGTTTTGATGGTTGTTGTTGGCTTGAAGGTTCCGATTGGTGTTATAGGTCAGGGGGTTACGGAGGTTGTTATCGCCCTTTCGGCAATACTTGGTAAAATGCCCTTGCTGTTGGCATTTTTTACAGGTAAGGCAAGGGCCCTGATGATAGAAAGGGCATTTGTAACACTTGGGGTCAATGTCGGTGTATCCACTCTTTGGTGGAGGTAGGGCAAGAGTGTTTGCGTTAGAATGGTGGTGGTTGCTGCGAAGTGATTGATGGTTTGGTGCTTCATGTTTGCACCCTGATCAGACTTCCTTTTTCTTGAGCTTTCGGTGACTTTTCTTTTGTCACTGGAACCCCCTTTGGTAAGGGTTCCACATCAACATTTCGTCAGTCAGGGTTCCTGCCAATAGGATGGCTTCTTGGAGTGTGGCAGGGTCCTTGGTCCGTACGTGACTGCAAATCTGGGGTACTAGGCCCCAAAAATAATGATCAACCATCTTGGATTCTGGGGTGACCAGATGAGGAACCAGTCGGGCCAACTCATGGAACCGATTGGTGTAGTTGGCATGCGCAGCTCTTTGCATGCTTAAGTTCCACAGTTTAGATTCTACCTTCTGCATTTCGATTTTAGGGCAATATTCCTTAATGAGTAGCGCCTTCAACTCATCCCAAGACATCTTATTGGCATTCTCTCTTCCTCAGGCTTGGACTTGCGTGTTCCATCAGGTCAAGGCCTTGCCTTGAAATGAACACACAGCATAACGAACCTTGCAATCATCCTTTCAATCACTGATATCGTGTATGGCTTCCATTTTCTCAATCCAGTGTAAAACCCCAATTACGCCCTTATTACCATGGAAATCCTTTCATAAAGGTCTTATATGAACAACCTGTCTTTCCCATACCATCATTAGTGTTATCTTCGCCAGTTCCACCATCGCCATTTTCATTTCCACCGTGACCGCCATTAGTGTTGCTTCCATTCCCGTTTCCACCATTTCTATGATTTCCACTTCCATTTCCTCTATTACCACTGTCGGAATTTAGAATGTTGTAGCTTACTTGGGCGACTATGGCCTGCATTGCATCGGCCAGTTGTTGCGCAAAAAATTCAGGTAACTAGGTTGATCGTCTAGGCGGCATTTTCTAAATATAAATTATGACACTATGTAAGAGCTATATCATAATATTATAACAACATCTTCCATGATTTGAACATATAATTAATAATATTCGCCATTCTCATAATATTGAAAAATTGAACGATTCGTTCGAGAACCTTACATGCATGAAACAAAATAGACTAGAAGACAAGCTACTAACATATTCTACTAGATAATGATACGGTCTATTCTCTAATGACCCATACAATACATGGACACACACAAGGCTACAAGCACGACCATCACACCAATGCACCTCCATATAAAGCCTCTAGTCGATGGACACGATACAATGCATCTCCATATGCTTCCCAGACTTCATGTAGGTTGCTTGGGAGTTGATCAATTTGCGATGAATGGTAGTTGACTCTCACTCCCATTTCTCTAAGTTGTTCCACTACTGTCACAGGATAGTTTGCCTCGAGAAATTGTCCCAAAGGAATTCCGTAAACGGGTCCAGCGCTATGGGCGGGAGGTGTATATGTGTCAGAAGTTCCTTGGGTATAAGGCCTTGATGCATTTGTCCATGGCAGTGGAGCAGTTACATGGGGTGATGGAGAAAATGTGGGTGGTACCATGAATGCATTTGGTGGTAAGAGTACCAAAGTCGGTGAGTCGGGCGGGCTTGGTGTTCCCCCTCACCATCCGAGGTGTTGTGCGGGACTAGTGGAAATTCTACCATGCTGACAAAAATTAAATGTGGGTTTTAATTTAATTTTTTTATACATTAATAACAAACAAGGTTTCCATTAACTAAGCATGAAAGATAACAAGATAGTACTTCTTGAATTACAACATAATTCTCTTAGTTCATTACATCAAAAGAAATAGAAATACAACATCCTAGGAGGCCTGAGTGTAACACTTCAGGAACCTCTTACATCAAGTCCTAATGAAAACAATGGAAGGAAATGTGAAATCTAGTTAAGGTAATTCCAAACAAAGGATCCCATCACGCATGCCCATGCCATCCTTAAATATGAATACTCAAGGATGTGTGAAGTAGTAACAAACTGCTACACAAAGAGTCATGAAAGCTGTTAAACAATAGGCAACAAACACAATGAACCTCCTTGTCTTCAACTGTTCCTCTCTAACCTGTCTCCTAGTCTCCATTTGTTCCTTCAGCATGTCCTCATACGAGCTCCTCTCTTGGTTTTGGTCATAACAAAACTCCTCGAACTGAGAAAAGCTATGAATAACCCTATACTTCAGCTCTAGTATCTGCTAGTAATGATTTTGGACATTCTCCCTAAGCCACTCCATATGCTCATCATCCATCAGGCGCCCAATGGGTATACCATCCACCGGCTCTTGTCTGCATGGCTGTAACAAAACAACTGGTATAGGAATGAAGTGTCCTGTAATCCGGGGTCAAGTCATAACGTCTGGTGGTGGTGCCACCGTCCTGGGTGGAGGGGATGATGGATGGTTTGACCCGCCATCAGATGCGGTGCGTACGAAAGGAATTGGAGTAGACATGTTGTAACATATAATAAAAAAAATTATAAACTTCAAACATAATTTTAAATTATGATACTAAAGATAGAAAGCATCATTCATTCATTAATATAACTGAAAATTTGAATGATTCTACATGATGAGGGGGTAGAGGATAACCTAGATGGCATGAGCTCATCGCTTAATGCCTAGTACATCATACTAACTAATAACTACTAGTGCTTAAGATAGGTATGGGCGTTGACACCCATGATTACCACGATCACCATGGCTAAGATCCCTACTATCCGAGTGGTATGATGCTCCATCTTATTACAAGCTAACTCGCCCTCCAATCGCATCATACGATCATCTGTTCCCTCTCGAACCTCGGGAAGTTCCTCCTTGGTATCTTCCCACTTCTCAAAGAGATCATCCATATCAATTCAAGTACGTCCACTGTATTCAGATAATTGCTAAATTTGTCGATGCAGAAGCTGGTTCGATGGCGGTGGAGAGGTAAGATAAGGACCAGAATCCTCCTTAATCTGACGTGAGTTGGAGGGTAGTTGAGCGCTCCCAAGCGCAGGAATCTGAGTCTGCTCTGGTGCTGGCACAGTGAGTGTAACCTTTCGGGGTAGGTTAGTCTTCTTCCTAGCAGTATGAATAACCTTCGCTCCCTTGCGAACAGGAGCAAGAGGTGGAGTAGGCTCTTGAGCGGGAGGGCTAGTAACCTCCTAACCTATGTCCACTCCAAGACTAGCGATCTCTCTAGACAATGTAAATCGGCTGCCGTGGCCAGTGCTGCTATTATGGCTTGGGTGCTCTGAAGGTTCTGAGTCACTGATATCAGAGAGCCACCCACAACATGGACCAAAATGCGTGCATTGGGAAGGCATGGTTGTAACCATTTAAGTATAAAAGCAAGCAAGAAAGTAACTGCAATTTTTACTAAGTGTGTTCTAGCATACTTGTTGAGCTTATAGTTATAGTCTAAAGAGTCTATCTAAGGCCTCTTAGTTCTCTAAGACCACGGCTCTGATACCAATCTGTCACACCCTCGCCAAGGCAGAAACGTGAGTGAGTGACGAATTAAGTATCTTTAGAACACATGGTACGAGAAATACTAAACGTAATGCATTCAAAAGATATTGGTTCTACATCATTGTCTTAGGTTACAAAATAACGATTACACATATGGACTCAGATCATAAATCTATATTAAGCAATCTTCCATTGTAGCCTAGATGCTCAAAAGGTTGATTTCCAAGCTATCACACTTAATTATCACCTTAAAAACACGCTAAAATAGGTCAACTAAAAGTTGGTGAGCTCGTAGAGTTTGAGACTCGATAACAATTGTTATAATAGTAAGCAGTTGTAAGTAAATATGAATCAAGCCATTTTATATGGATGTAAATAGAAGACATGAAGCCATGAGCCCACAACCAAAACTATAGCCATGAGAAAACTAAAAACCCCTCCAATACTTATCACGAGTATTGGTTGTTGTTGTTGCAGAAATAAACATTCAATGTGAGCGACTGTTGATTGACACGTTCAACGAGTCTAGAGAATGGGGGTGCTTACCCCGATAGTACTATCAATATGTTACAGCGTCTCTATCCAAGAGTTAATTGGTTGCGTTGTGTGAATGGGGAATATAGCATGTGATAATGATAAGGTAAACTCATGCAATATTCAAGTAATAGACATAACATATAAAGAAATGATTCAAATGTTGTTGTTGTTGCAAGCGTGTTTCTCCCCCAAAAGCATTTAAAAGGGAAAAGGGGCTACGAGAACTCACAATTGTTGTTGAGTGGTTAGAGATTCCTTAATCCAAAATATGATGATGCTAGACCGAAGTGTTCCCAACATATATACATGTACATAGCGATTCGTTGGTAAGTTTGGTATGTCAACGTGTAAGTCATCTTAGATTAAATCATTAGGTTTATTTGTAAGTTTTGTAAGGTAATAGGCTACGTTAGAGGTTGTTTTGACTCATATTAATAGTGTGTGTAGGTTATAACTTATGATATCTATACGTTTCTATTCACTAGAATTTAGTTTATTACCGATAGTTTCAATCGTGATGTGTCTACTTGTAACTTGTATAAAGGCATCAAGATAAATTACCAGAATTGTGTAATGACCAACTCTAACTCCTAATCATGTATAAGTGTTAAAATCAGGCTCCAGTCCCACCCTATAACCCATTTAAAGTTGTTTTCCCTTTATTATGTTCACTGCAGAACTTTTCTGGACAGTTGTTCGTATCTTGGTCGGATGGGGGTCCAAAACTAATTTTTAACAGGCGTGTGTATATGTGTTGGAGAGCTAAGACATTAAGCTAACTTTTGTCACAAAAATCACGCTTGTTGGTTGTGTATTGGCAAGTTTATGTCCTTGTAAAATCGGCTTATCATTCTGTCAGAAAAAGTTACTTTTGACACTTCATTTTCTCTTGCACTATTGGGAGACCAAATTTCCATGGAAAATTATGAGACCAGTTGAGTTTGAAAGCTAACATGTTGGAATTTACTCTAGGCTCAAGAAACACCTCGTTTGGTATATTTTTGACCAAGTTATAGACTCTTAAATTCGGCTTAATAAATCTGTCAGGTTGCTGTCCATGTTGGTTCCTTGTTGTTATGTCTTCCAAGGTTTTAGCTAGAGATTGAGTATCAAACATGTTAAAGCACTAAATCTAAGTGTGAAAAGTATCTATTTCATGTTTCAAATCGTGGTTTAAGTGTGTGCTTAGGGTCATTTCAGTTCTGCAACGTATGTGTAATCCTAAAGGCCTTATTATATCCAGATATATGTTCTTCTGAAACTCGTTTTCTAACCTGTCATGGGGCCTTATCAACGACTTAGATAACATTTAAAAAGGTTTAGTTTAAGTGGTTATTAAGTTCATACTCATTGGTAAGTCTCGGTGCAAGAAGAAACACGTAATAGAGGTCCAAACCGCACACTTTAGCTCTTCTTCCTTCTCACGATCGTAACAGCAGCAACAGGCAGCCCTCTTGGAGCTGTGTTTGAGCAGGCTTGAGAGTGTTTTGTTGTGATAAGGATCTGCTCTAGGGTGGGTTTTATAAGTGGTTTAGTAGGCAATCTCATCATGAGATGCCAAAGCATCTTTGAACAACTTTTGTTTGTAATTTGGCCCTTCTTGAGCAGCGGCAACAGCAGCATACTCGAGCAGTGCTCCAGCAGCAAGACACACCTCCTTTTGTACTTCATTTCAGTATTTTAATGCTAGATTTGATGTCTAAAACCATGATGACTTAGTTGGCTTTTATTTGAAGGGTATGGGAGGTTGTATCTAGGAGAAATGGAGGTGATTTGATATTGTTTTCAGCAGCCTCCATCGAGCAGCAGGAGGGGCCAGTTGCAGGCTCTTTTTGACAGCCATGAGGTGATGTTTTTGTTGGTCTATTACCCATTAGTTTAAGGTTTTAACCTCCCTTGTATCTAGCATTATGTATTGGGAGTCTTAAGAGTGTTTTGGGGTTGTTTTTGGACTCAATAAATCGAGTATTATGAGGACATGAACATAGTTTCGTTCACGTTCTTGAATTTGCCAATTTATGTTAATGGATATGGTTATTCATGCTTGATGATTTACTCATGCGATCATTAGTTGCATTCAGTTTCCAAAGTCCATTGTATGTGATTTGGTTGTGATTGTTATCACAAAACCAAGTTATGAAGCTTATAACTTAGTAATTGCATTTATGATCTCTGAATGACGAGCAAGAAATCACGGGTTACTAGAGCCGTCTCGTTTGTTAGAAGCATTGCATGAAGGTTCACCGTTTTGTTCATGAAATGCTTACAACTGTTGTGTCATATTAAACTTGGTATGTTGACGTGCTAAAAATCTTGCTTAACGCCAAAATGTTCATGCATAGGTAGTAGTTTCATGCATGCTTACATGCACAAATGATGTGTTAGGGGTTATTATTAGCTATCATCACGAATCATCACATAATGGCATCTATGCATGAACCATCTCAATATGTAATTGCGTACTTAATCTAATTCTCAATTTAGTCCAATGCATATTAGCTGATAACTCAAAGTTAAGTAAACAAACATATTATAGAGTTATAGAGATGTTTATGAAGCTTCATGCAAGTTGCAATCAGGGTTGCCCCTAGGAGTAACACTCAGGAGCATGAGTTAAGGGCAGCCAGATTGAACTACTTGGGGCCTAGGAACTATAACATTGATGAAATAATCTCTCTACCCTTAGAGGAACTTAATGAACTGGATGAGACTAAAGTGTCCAAAGTGAGAAAGGAGGCTGAGACTACAGATAAGAAAGAAGAAGAAAAAGATTAAACAAAGCTCCTACCATCTCTCCCGTTCAAGAAATCTCTGAGACAGAGGTTGTGGCAACTAAACAAGAAACTCAGGTAGGTAGGAACAAGACAGACAAAACATGATAACCTACCTGAGTGCCACAGGCCTCTATCAGGCACCAGACCTACTTCCCTTATCCTATGAATATACTGAATTTCAATACCTCAAGCAGCTTGAGCAAGAAGTGCTGAAAGAGCAAAAGGCTGCTAAGAGGAAGATGAGGAAAGAGGCTGCAAAGTCAAGAGCCACCATCTGAGCCAATCAGAAGAAGTCTGCTGACAGACAAAAGATGGTGAGCTTCTTGAAGCTGTATGGGTTCTCCAGAAGGAGACTTGGTCCAATGACTCTATCCACTATGGATGAGCACATTAGAGTGATGAAGCAGAAGAGTGAGCTTGTTGACTTGCATTCTTCACCTAGTCAGGCTGCACCTGAAGCTGAGGTCAAGGTTGAACCACAAGAGACAACTTGACCAGGAACTAGTGCTGCATCTCAGCAAGCTTCATCTTCTGACCCAAAGCATGGTCATTATCCCTCTCCTTCTGAATCTATGAAGGAAAAGGATCCAACTAAGAAGGACAAACAAGAATTATCTAGTAATCAAGGCAAGCCTTCTCAGTTAAAGTATAAAAAGAGGAAGAGCATGGCCATCAGAAGGGACAAGAAAAAGAAGAAGAAGAAGAATTCCAATGCATCCATCTCTACACCTCATTATGGATCATAACATCCTGAGGGTGATCAAGAAGAGGCCGCTCAACAAAGTCCACTCATTGTAGAGCCTCTTGCTGCTAAGAGACCCATTCTATCTTGGGCATTTGCTACTAACCCAGACAGATGAGATCAAGGGGGTCAAGGAAGTTACTTTGGAAGATTTGATACAACTCACTGGAATATGCTAAGTATTAAATCTTCCACAGCCAAAAGGCCATTTCTTTCGAAGCCAAAGATGAAGTCTTCCGAACCTTCAAGATAAAATCTTCTGAAGCCGAGGGACTAATTTCTTTCGAATACAGAGAAGACATGCTTTCTTTGACTTACTTTTGACAAAAGTTGAACCACTTTTTATTGTCATCTCTAAAGACTCACCAACTTATACAAGTTAGTGAAACATACATACTTTTGTCAACTGTACAACATGCTCTTAGAGTCTGTAAATTTTTGTTCTTGTACTTTTATCCTTTTTGTAATATATTAGGATGTGAGCTATGGAATGTCATAGTCACCAGTCAAAAGGCAATCTGCCTTTTGACTCTACATTGATCTTGTTGTCTAGATTAGTGTTTCTAACAGGCCTTCAAAGTATGGATGGCTGTAGGATGTAGTATAAAGAATCTCATGTACTTGTCATTAGAAGTAAGCTTTGTAACACTTCATAAAAGAAACTTAAGAGCAATATACAGCATCCTTGAAAACCATCTTACTGTGTTCTTGTTCTTTTACTTGTGTTCTTTGTTTCATCTTTAAGCCGGTTTCCTATTGGATCTGCTAAGTGTTCTAACTCTCTCCAAACATTGTGAAACTGTTGCATTGACCTCCCTGCCCCAGTCCTGCAATGTGTACTTCTAGCAAAACATACTTGACTTTCCTCTGCATGATCTTTATGACATGAGAAGGGACTTTGAAAGTCTGAGGAATCCTGCCCAACTAATGTTGAAGGGAATGGTTTTGATTCTGACGAGGACTGTCAACAGATGAAGATCAATATTCAAAGGGATCCTTCAAGTTTTGGTAGCATTAGCCTAGGTGGAGTTTGTAAGGATTACACTTAGAGGAAGATGCAACCAAAAAGCTCTTAGCATGCACATGTGAAGTACAGGGAAGTACTTCGGAAGATTTGATACAACTCAATGAATTACACTAAGTATCAAATCTTTCGAAGCCAAAAGACCAAATCTTTCAAAGCCAAAGGTGAAGTCTTCTGAAGCTTCAATGACAAAGTCTTCTAAAGCCAAGAGACTGATTTCTTTCGAAGACAAAGATGACATGCTTTCTCTGACTTACTATTGACAAAAGCTGAACCACTTTTTGCTACCATCTCTAAAGACTCGCCAACTTATATGAGTTGGTGAAAAGTCCATACTTTTGTCAACTATAGATTAAGGTTTTAAAGTATGTAAGTTTCTACTTATGTACGTTTATCCTTTTTTTAATATACTAGGATGTGAGTTATGGCATGTCATAGTCACCAGTCAAAAGGCAATCTGCCATTTGACTTTACATTGATCTTGTTGTCTAGATTAGTGTTTTCAGCTGACCTTCAAAGTATGATCGGTCATAGGATGTAGTATAAAGTATCTCAAGTACTTTTCATTAGAATTAAGCTTTGCAACACTTTATAAAAGAAACTTGAGAGCAATATACAGCATTCTTGAAAACCATTTTATTGTGTTGTTGTTCTGTTCTTTACTTGTGTTTTTTGTTTAACCTTTAAGCTAGTTTTCTATTTGATCTGCTAAGTGTTTTGTGTCTTTCCAAACATTGTGAAACTATTGCATTGACCCCATTCACCAATCCTACATGCAGCAATCATATAATAGGGGTCAAGGATTTGTTTGCAGAATTAGATGGTAGCATATCCAAACAAGTTTGATTCAGAGATGGGTCCAAAGTTCACATAAAGGGTAAAGGTTTGCTTTTGTTTAATTGTAAAAATAGTGATTAGTTTGTATTACAAAATGTATTACATTCTCACTTTGCACATCAATGTCATGAGTCTTAGACAATTAACTGAGGAAGGATATGATATGGGAATGAAAGAAAATTATTTAAGAATATGGGATAAAAATGGGAAGTTGATCATGAAGGTTAACAAGCAAATAAACATGTTCTATAAGGTCCTATTAACACTAAGAAGATATGCTTCTTTGGCCTTGAAATTAGATCAGGAGAGTTGGATATGGCATGCATTGTTGGGGCATGCAAATTTTGTTGTTTTGGAATAAATAGGAAAGAAGGGAATGGTCATTAGAATGCCTAGCATAACATATCCATCACAAGTGTGTGAAGGATGTTTAGTGGCCAAACAAACAAGGCAGAGCTTTCCAAGTGAAACACAATGGAAAAATAAGGAACCGCTACAACTAATTCATGATGATCTATATGGACCGATAACACCACAAACAAATGGAGGTAATCGCTATTTTCTTTTACTGGTCAATGATTATTCTCATTATATGTGGATTTATGTGCTGAAATCCAAAGACGAAGCATTTACAATGTTTAAAAGGTTCAAAGCCGAGGTCAAGAATGAAAGTTCTAAGAAACTAAAAATGTTAAGAACCAACTAGGGAGGTCTTTGGGTGTGTGGCTTATGTGAAGAAATTACATCACTTATAAAGCTTGGAAAGGAACAAATCTATGAAGAATAGAACTCCATATAAAGCCTAGAAGGGAACAAAGCCAAAATTACATCACTTAAAGGTCTTTGCCTGTGTGGCTTATCTGAAGAAATTGAATGGATTAACAAATCTTGATGACCGGAGTCAAGCCAATGTGAATTTGGGAATCAAAGAGGGTAGTAAAGCGTATCGATTGTTGAATCCCAAAACAAACATGATCATGGTTGCACAAGACGTTGTAGTTAATGAAACACGACAATAGGAATAGGTTTTAAATCTAGATAACGTACCAAACTAAAGTAAGGTGGACTGAGCTATAGACGAAAAACATAAACAAACCATGTTTGTATTGGGGACAATGGGAGCCTTAATCCCCGATTTAGTGGTGACTCTCACTCTAATCAATTTAACGGTGATTTTGCGTCTACTTATACCATGTATGTGGTAATCATAGGTAGAATGAAGTTGAATCGAGCTCTAATGTCAGTTAATCCTCATTTGATCACACACCAATACAAGGCTTCAGAAGAGTTCAAGAACTTCAATAACAAACCACACAAATGACTTATGTAGAAACCCATAATCTATACCGAAATAATTAAGAGTTACTAATGATATATGACACATCAAAAAACTACGAAGAAGCAGCCAAAATTTCACTATGGATAGAGACAATGAAGCTGGTGATGAAGCTCATGATCTTGACTAGACTTAAGCTACTATGTCAATGGTGAGAAAATATATTCAAGATCCCAAGGAAAATCATTATGTTGCAATTAAGAATATTCTTAGGTACTTGAAAGAAACGATAAGTTTTGGATTGGTTTACAAGAAATATGGAGATGGAAGACTTGCAGGTTATTATGACAAGAGCTATGGTACAGATTTGGATGACCAAAGAGGCATAACGGGTGGTATTTTACTACTTAGGAAATTTGATTACTTGGGGTTTTGAAAAATAGCAAACAATGACTCTAAGCTCCTATGAAGCCAAGTATATGCCTGCCACTACAACTGTGTGTCAATGTTTGTGGCTAAGAAGTTTGGTTAGTAGTTTGACTAGAATAGAAGAACAAAAAGTCAGATGTTTAGTGGACAACGACTCTGCAATTGTTTTAATGAGAAACCCGTATTTTGAAAAGAAAATAAAACATATTGATACATGGTACCATTTCATCCATGATGTGTGGAAAAAGAAAAGATTAGTTTAGAACATGTGAATGGGAAGTTGCAAAAGGCGGATATTTGTACCAAGGCGTTGGGTCGAGTTAAGTTTGCTGAGATGAGAGCTTTGATTTTAATGGAGGAGGTGAAGAACTAGGTCAACATGAAAAAGGTACGTGTAAATTAATGTTAACCCAGGATAAAATGGGTGGGTGTTAATTAATGTTGACCCGGGCTAGGTAGACTCAAGAAAAATGTGGGTTTAGAATAAAGATTTAGTCAGCGAAAAATATGGTGAACGTTAGTAAGTGTTGGAGAAAAACTAGCTTAGTCAGTTTTATCTTTCTTTGTTTAAATATTGATTCCTATATGCGGTTTAATTATTATCTTTTCACTTTTCAATTATAAAATTACCAAGCTTGTAAGCATTCAATCATCTGGTTGTGTTTGATTAATACTAATATACAAGCATTCGACTATCAGATCATTATTATTGAGTTCATATTGTTTATGTTTAGAAATTGATATCAAATTCTAACACTACTAACATTTTTGTTAACATCTCTAGAGTATGGTTGTTGTCCATCATCAAAAGTTAGTCATCGATCTAACTCTAATTTCACATTCAAGGTACCATTAGTGTTTCTCTATAGGGTGTACCATAGCTAACTCACCACACCACTAACACCTTGAAGGCATACCCGTTAACAACCATAACTAATTTTTAAATCAACTAACGTCTAAGCGCATGTACAAGAAGCAATGCTTCCTTTGATTGTTAGTGTAACTCTTTTTTGACTATCTTGGGCTACCTTCATTCTGTCCTTGATCCAAAACACCTTAACACTCATCTCTTGAATGATATCAGATCCAATCATCTTACTTTCCTCCACTTCCGCCCAACAAACCGGTGACCGACACTTATGCTTGTAGAGTGTCTTAAACATTGCAAACTTGATACTTATATGGCAACTGTTGTTATAAGAAAACTCAACCAAGGATAGGTGAGCACCCCAGCTACCTCTAAATTCAATGAAGCAAGCTCTTAATAAATCCTCCAAAGTCTAAATAGTATGCTCACTCTGACCATCGGTCTGAGGATGATAAGTCATACTCATGTCTAGCAGTGTTCCCAACACCTACGTCAAGCTCTGCCAGAATCATGATGTGAAAGGACTGTCATGATCTAAGATGATCGACACATATCCCCATGTCTAGCCACGATAACATTAATATAAATCCTTGCCACCTTTTCTAACTTGTAGTCCTCACGAATAGCCAACAAATGAGCAGATTTGGTCATTTAATCCACGATGACCAAAATCAAATTGTGTCCACTACTAGTCCTTGGTAACTTCGTGATAAAGTCCATCGTAATGTTCTCCTATTTCCATTTTGGAATCTCAGGCTACTGTAGCAAACCAGATGGCCTCTGATGCTCATCCTTAACCTTTGAACAAGTCAATTAGTTGCTCACACAGACCGTAATGTCACGCTTCATTCTAGGCCACCAATACAAGTCCTGAGGTTGTGGTACATCTTATCAGCATCAGGATGAACAAAATACTTAGACTTGTGTTCCTCACCTAATACCAAAAGTGGAACCCATATCTGTTTGAGGAAGTATAATGCTTTGTTATGCATTTGCACCAATTGCTTATTAAGACCTCTTAAAGCTTCATCCTACACATTCAGTTCTTTTATTGCTTCAATCTGAGCACCAAGGATGTGGGTTTCAATATGCAAATGAATCATCATTCCCAATACTCATATGCATACGAGTTTGACCATGTTCCTTCCGACTCAATACGTCGGCGACCACATCTGCCTTTCCCAAATAATACCGAATTTCATAGTCATAATCGCTAAACAGCTCAATCTAACTCTTCAGTCTCATGTTCAGTTTCTTTTGATCAAAAATGTGTTAGAGAATCTTATAGTCAGTGTAGATGATATATTTTGTACCATTCAGGTAATGCCTCCATACCTTAGAAGCAAAGACTATCACATCCAACTCTAGGTTATTGGTGGTATAGTTTTTCTCATGGTTCTTGGGTTGTTGTGATACGTAAGTGATCACCTTATCCTTTTGCATCTACACACAACCCAGTCCTTGGTATGATGCATCCTATTATACCACAAAACCATTCGTCCCATCCGTAAGCACCAAAATTGATGCATCACATAACTTGTCCTTCAAGGTCAGAAATGCCATCTCTTATTTACAACCCCAATAACTTTTCTATCCTTTTGGGTTTACAGCATAAGAGGTTGAGAAATCTCAGAAAAATTCATGATAAATTAGTTGTAATAGCTTGCCCATCCTATGAACTATTAGAATTCCTAAGGCATCTTAAGTGCCACTCAGTTCTTGACTACCTTAATCTAGTTAAGATCCATATACATCCCTTTCTCATTCACCACAAGTCCAAGCAAACGCACTACTCAAAGCCAAAGCTCACACTTAAAGAACTTGCCATATAATTTCCCTTTTCCTAATACTAGAAGTGGTACTTGTTAGACTATTTGAAGATGATACTTACCAAAACCTAAGTGCCAAATCTCATTACGATTACCAAAACCGACACGGAGAAGCTTTGCTGAAAATATAATCAAAACAAAGAAAACTGACCAAAGTCAAACTTGGTCAACCGTGGTCAAAGTGAACAGTGAACATCAGCGGTCGTCCCGGATGACGTCAGCACCCTGCAGTCACGCATCAGCAACAGAGAATTTATCAGACTTAGAAGAATATTTGTGTAATCATTGGGCTTAAATGTAATTTTGTTCATTTAGATAAAGAATATAAATAGACTAAGTGTAGTCATTTATATTCTAAGGAAGAACCATTGCTAAGCATTGTAAGCTAGAGAAACAATTAGCCTGAGTGTGTGTGTGTAAGGCCCCGATCCCGGAGACCCCACAGTTCTTCATTCATAGCATCATTCATTATTAAAACCCATTTAAAATATATGAACATAAGAAAATATTGCAGTGGAAGAATTATCAAAAACCATTTCATGTATTAATAATTACTTTTGCCAAGTAATACATCGTTGATTAAATTTACAAAAAAATACTCAGTTGTATTACAAAACAACAATATTATTTTTGCATGAGATGGATGCCAGTCTTTGCTTGCCAAGTAGCTTCAACTCCAAGCCACCCTCAGCAACTACATTACCTGCCAATTGAAAATGCATAAAAAGTCAGCGTTGCTGAGTGAGTTCTAGTTTATATAATAAAATACTTTACTTTTAATAAAAACCTCTCCTTTACTTTCGTTCGTGATCACACATCATACGTACATCTTATTTATTATCCTTTATCATCGTTTGTTTCGTACTTTATTATCTTTCACTTCTATCTAGATCCTGCCATGCCCCATCCTAGTTGCACAAAACGACTAAAGTCTTGGGAGCAAGTGGCAAGGAACCCGTTTTCACACGTTTCCATCAGTCATAAAGACTAGCCGTTAGGTGTCTACTCGGCATACTGTCGAGGTGGCAACCCATAAAGAGTTGTGAACCCCCTTTGTATGCTTGCAAGACTTTTAATTCATTCATTACGTTCCACTTTTCATTATCTTTATCTTCCGCTTTCATTATAATAATACTTTACGTACAAGAGTATATCATACCACGTAAAGTCACGTCATAATACATAATATGGAACATTAACAACAGTCCTCAAACATACATAACACGAACAGACATAAACCACCAAAACATTTCAGAACTTATCACAACATTCTACTTCCTAAGATTTCAGAAAATTCTAAGTCCCCAAAGAAATGCGGATGGACATGAGCTAATGCGGCTATATGTTCAGCAAATGTTGACAAGCAAATGCGGATGAAAGTCTTAGAAAAATATTCTAAGTGTCTAAAGATGTGCGGGTGAACCAAATGCGGATGAACAAGTCCAAATGCGGGTGAACAAGTCCAAATGCCGGTGAACAATACTAAATGAGGATGATCAAAATACTTAACTATGGAACATAAAACCAACGCGGTTGAATGCTCAGAAAATGCGGATGAAGAACAGCAAACGCGGATGAACAAAAATACTTAACTATTGAACATGAAATCAATGCGGTTGAATGTTCAGCAAATGCGGATGAAGATCAGCAAATGCGGACGAACACTTATAAATGCGGAAGAATAAAATGCAAATGCGGATGAACACATTACTTAGGCTATTCCACCAGTTCCAAATCCTCGTTCTAACATATCCTTAGCACAGATCTAACATGCTAAACACTTAGAACAGAGCTTACAACTACGCAACATCAAAGAAGGCATTTAAAACACACACATCGCATACACATCAGATGCAAAAACGTAGAAAACTCATGCTTCGGTTGTAAAAATTCAGTTAATATGCATTTCAGCCCCAAACAAGTTTAAAACAAGTAAAATAGGGGAATCTAGAACTCACCTCTAGCAGCTTTTGAGTAAGACTTTTTCAAACCGCGAGCAATTGGGGGTTCTAGCACCTAAACACACCGAAACAAGTAGCCAAACACAAAGAACACATAAAAATCGGTCCAGCAGCTCGAATCCAACTGAAACCGAATAGAAAATGCAAGAAAACCTCACCTCTAGGAGAATTTCAGCTTCTCACACAAAAAACCGGTTGAACGGCTTCTTCTTTCTTCTTGCAGCCGAAAGCAGAAGTGAAATGGGGGTGTGGGCGGCCATCCCCTGCTTTTTGAACCCATAATAGACAAGTTTGCCACTTGCACACTTGAACCCCCTTTACTTTGAAATGTTTCACTTTTCTTTCTTTTTACTCTTCTTTTCTTTTCCTTTTAATAAATTTCCAAGTGTTACAAGTCCACCCCCCTTATATAGGTTTCGTCCCCAAAAGCTGTCACTCCTCAAACAGCTGTGTGTAATTCTGTCTCATCTTTTCCTCAGTCTCCTATGTAGACTCAAACCCCTTCCTATGTCTCCATTATACTCACACCAGTGGAACCACTTTATTCCGCATCCTCTTCTCTTTTCTGTCAATGATGGCCACTGGCTGCTCCACATAATTGAGCCGTTCATCTACCTCAATATCCTCTAGTAGCACAATCATATCCTCTTCGGCTAAGCACTTTCTCAGATAAGATATATGGAATGTCGGATGAATTCTACTTAACTCATCGGGTAGCTCCAACCTGTAGGCCACCTCTCCTACTCGAGCAATGATTCGAAAAGGCCCTATATACCTTGGGCTTAGCTTACCCCGCTTTCTAAACCGGATGATCCCCTACCAAGGTGAAACCTTCAACATAACTTTATCATCCACCTTGAATTCAATCGGTCTAGGCCTCTTGTCAGCATACGACTTTTGTCTATCCTTTGCCTCCTTCATAAAAGCCTTCATCTTCTCCAACTTTTCGGTCGTAGCCTCGATCACCTCGATGCTCCCTAACTCCTTCTGCCTAATGTCACCCAACATACGGGCGTTCTACACTTCCGACCATATAGCATCTCATATGGAGGCATACCAATGTTGGCATGATAACTGTTGTTATATGAGAATTCGGCTAAGGGTAAGTGTTCATCCCAACTTCCTCCGAAGTCAATGACTCATGCTCGGAACATATCTTCAAGCGTCTGGATGGTTCTCTATGACTGACCATCTGTCTGAGAATGGTAAGCCGTACTGATGTGCAACCTCATCCCTATCGTATCATAGAATCTCTTCCAAAACTTAGAGGTAAACCGAGTGTCACGGTCAGACACCATAGACACCGGTACACCATGATGAGTCACAATCTCTTTGATGAACAGATCTGCCAAACTCTTAGATGAGTACGTCTCGTAGATCGGTAGAAAGTGAACACTCTGTCAAATGGTCAACTATCACCCACATGGCATCGTACTCCCTTACCGTTCGTGGTAACTTCGTAATGAAGTCCATGGTGATGTGCTCCCATTTCCACTCGGGTATATCCAAGGGTTGGATCTTCCCGTATGGCTTCTGATGTCTCGCCTTCACTTGCAAGCAAGTAAGGCACTTACTCACATACTTCGCTACATTGCGCTTCATACCTGGCCACCAGTAGTCTTTCTTCATATCATGATTCATCTTCGTAGCACCGGGATGAATTGAGTATCAAGTTTTATGAGCTTCATCCATGATTTGCCACCGTAGGTCTCCGTAACGAGGAATCCACATTAGCCTAAAACGGGTTCTAACTCTGAGAGTGTTCTAACCTAACTTCGCGACTAGGCCTTTCATCCTTTTGGAGTTGAGGCGATCTTCTTTCAACGCCTCATCTTGAAACTCCTTGACCTGTTTTATTACGTCAGAGGTCATTACCAACTGATAAGCTTTCACTCGGATTAGCTCGGGTCTCTTCTTTCAGCTAAGGGCATCTGCTACTACGTTGGCCTTGCCCGGATGGTAGTGGATCTCACAATCATAATCCTTGATAAGCTCCAACCATCTCCTTTGCCTCATATTGAGATCCTTTTGCTCGAAGAAGTACTTCAAGCTCTTGTGGTCAGTGAAGATAGTGCACTTCGTCCCATACAAGTAGTGCCTCCAAATCTTCAATGCAAAGACCACAGCCGCCAACTCCAGATCATGAGTAGCCTCATGGGCTTTCAACTGTCAGGACACATAGGCTATAACTTTTCCCTGTTACATCAGCACACAACCCAATCCAGAATAAGAAGCATCAGAATAGACCACCAAGTCTTCGCTCCCTTCGGGTAACGTTAAGACAGGAGCTTGGGACAATCTCGTCTTTAGCTCTTGAAAAGCATTCTCCTGTTCTCTACCCCATACAAACTTCACCTCCTTGCGGGTCAACTTGGTCATTGGTGAGGCTATCTTGGAGAAGTCTTGAATGGATCTTCTGTAATAGCCCGCCAAACCCAAGAAACTACGAATCTCGGATGGCGTCTTTGAAGTTTTCCATTGCATCACCGCATCCACCTTTGTCGGGTCCACCATAATTCCTTCAGAATTAACCACATGACCTAAAAACTGAACTTCTCACAACCAGAACGCGCATTTGGAGAACTTAGCATACAACTTTTCTCTTCTAAGCGTCTCCAATACCTTGCGAATGTGATCGGCATGCTCTTCTTCGCCCTTCGAATAAATCAGGATATCATCGATAAACACAATCATCTATTTATCCAACATCGGCCGACACACCCGATTCATCAAATCCATAAAAGCAACTAGCGCATTGGTTAAACCGAAAGACATAACGAGGAATTCGTAATGCCCGTATCGCGTCCAAAATGTGGACTTCGGGATATCCTATTCCTTAACCTTTAGCTGATGATAACCAAATCGGAGATCTATCCTTGAGAACCAGCTGGCACCTTGGAGCTGATCAAACAAGTCATCAATCCTCGGTAGTGGATAACGGTTCTTCACCGTCAACTTGTTCAACTCACGGTAGTCGATGCACATCCTCATGCTACCATCCTTCTTCTTTTCAAACAAGACCGGAGCACCCCAGGGAGAGATACTCGGTTAGATGAACCCTTTATCTAGCAACTCTTACAACTGGACCATTAGTTCCTTCATCTTGGAGGGAGCTAGTCTATACGGTGCCTTGGCAACAGGTTGGGCACCAGGCATCAAATCAATCTGGAACTCGATCTCACGGTCCAGTGGCACACCTGGTAGATCCTCCGGGAATACGTCCGGGAAGTCACACACGACCGGCACGTCGGACAATCGTGGTACTGACGTATCTACATCTTTCACATAAGCCAGGTAGGCACTACACCCAGTCTCATGCACTTCTCGGCCACCACCATTGAAATTACCTTCGGAACCGTACTGACCCTATCACTGTAAATCGTCACCGAACTCCCATCAGGCGCTGTCAAACAAATCATCTTTTTGCGACACACGATATTTGCCTCATAGGCTGCTAGCCAATCCATCCCTAGAACCACATCGAATCCGCCTAGGGGCATGACAAATAATTTAGCAGAGAACCTATGGCCTTCCAACTCTATGTCACAATCCTCTATCAGATTAGAAATTCTGGTAGACTTACCGATGGCAGTTTCTACATCGAAGGGCTCATCATTACTTCTACTTCTAATAGGAAGCTTAGCATAGAAGGCAGTAAAAATATAACTCCTCCTAGCACCAGAATCAAAAGCACATAAGCACAAGTTTGGTTTACTAGAAATGTACCTGACACCACGTCAGGGTCCACCCTAGCCTCCTCCCAAGTCATGGCGAATGCTCTGGCCTTCACCCTCTGCCCTCTTTCTCAGTCCCCTTTTTCGCCCCGGAGCTCTCAGCCCTCGGCTTCTTGCAGTCCCTGCTCATATGCCCCTTCTCAACATAGTTGTAACATTTCACCACATGACAATCCCTTGCCATGTGGCCCTCCCTTCCACACTTAAAGCAGAGATTCAATCCCCACCTAGATTCTCCTACATGCCCCTTCCCATACTTCTCGCACACCTTCACTCCTAACTCGGTTGCAGCCACCTTACGACCCTCTACCTTTGCCCTTTTGCCCTTGGGAGGGAAACCGCCACTACCAGCACGTTTTCCATTCCAATTCTCCCCACTCCTCTCATCTTCCCTTACAGCCATAATGACCCCAGTCACCACAGATGGTAGAATCGTGTGCATGACTTTATGAATCCCTTCAACTATAGCCTCCTTCACTAAGGCTGACAGATTAACGTTCTCATCCCCACCTATATGGTGATGAAGCTCGGGCTCTTCAGGAGCCGTTTCAGCAGTTATAGCCCTATTCCTTGTGACACGTGGTCCAACACCATGTCCACCATGAACTCCACCTCTAGAAGCCTCCGAAGATCTACCACCAACCATCTCTAAGCACTATAAGATTCAAACACCAACACGGTCATTCAAGGTAATAGCTCAGATTATGTCAAGTATAGTAAGTCCTTAATTAGAGTGGCTAGTTATAATTAGCCACTTACTTTACTCTTCATCCCCCAAGCATTCCCTATCCATACTACATCAGTATCCAAATCTACTAAGAGCACATAATTCATATAACACACGTACATAATACTGGTTATCTTTAAGAAAATTACCCGATGGCATATAGCTACTTTGGCTGGCATCCTTCCATTCGGTCTCATTCTCAGTTTAAGTTTAGGTTTTGAAAATAATTTACCCAATTCTCTTAAACTTTGGCTCTGATACCAACTTGTAAGGCCCTGATTCCGGAGACCCCACAGTTGTTCATTCATAACATCATTTATTATTAAAACCCATTTAAAGTATATGAACAAAAGAAAATATTGTAGCAGAAGAATTATCAAAAACCATTTTATGCATTAATAATTACTTTTGCCAAGTAATAAATCGTTGATTAAAGTTACAAAAGAATACTCAGTTGTATTACAAAACAACAATATTATTTTTGCATGAGATGGATGCCAGTCTTTGCTTGCCAAGTAGCTTCAACTCCATGCCACCCTCAGCAACCACATTACCTGCCAACTGAAAATGCATAAAAAGTTAGCGTTGCTAAATGAGTTCTCGTTTATATAATAAAATACTTTACTTTTAATAAAAACCTTTCCTTTACTTTTGTTCATGATCACACATCATAGGTACATCTTGATAATAATTATTTATTATCCTTTATCATCGTTCTTTTCGTACTTTATTATCTTTCACTTCTATCTAGATCTTGCCATGCCCCATCCTCGGTGCACAAAGCGACTAAAGTCTTGTGAGCAAGTGGCAAGGACCCCATTTTCGCATGTTTCCATCAGTCACAAAGACTGACCGTTAGGTGTGCACTCGGCACATTGTCGAGGTGGCAACCCATAAAGAGTTGTGAACCCCCTTTTATATGCTTGCAATATTTTTAATTCATTCATTACGTTCCACTTTTCATTATCTTTATCTTCCAATTTCATTACAATAATACTTTACATACAAAAGTATATCATACCACGTAAAGTCACGTCATAATACATAATATGGAACATTAACAACAGTCCTCAAACATACATAACACCAACAGACATAAACCACCAAAACATTGCAGAACTTATCACCACATTCTACTTCCCAAGATTTCAAAAAATTCTAAGCCCCAAACAAATGCGGATGAACATGAGCTAATGCGGCTGGATGTTCAACAAATGCGGACAAGCAAATGCGGATGAAAGTCTTAGAAAAATATTCTAAGTGTCTAAAGATGTGTGGGTGAACCAAATGTGGATGAACAAGTCCAAATGCGGGTGAACAAGTCCAAATGCGGGTGAACAATACTAAATGCGGATGATCAAAATACTTAACTATGGAACATAAAACCAATGCGGTTGAATGCTCGGCAAATGCGGATGAAGACCAGCAAATGCGGATGAACAAAAATACTTAACTATTGAACATGAAATCAATGTGGTTGAATGTTCAGCAAATGCGGATGAAGATCAGCAAATGCGGACGAACACTTATAAATGCGGAAGAATAAAATGCAAATGCGGATGAACACATTACTTAGGCTATTCCACCAGTTCCAAATCCTCGTTCTAACATATCCTTAGCACAGATCTAACATGCTAAACACTTAGAACAGAGCTTACAGCTACGCAACATCAAAGAAGGCATTTAAAACACACACATCGCATACACATCAGATGCAAAAACATAGAAAACTCATGCTTTGGTTGTAAAAATTCAGTTAATATGCATTTCAGCCCCAAACAAGTTTAAAACAAGTAAAATAGGGGAATCTAGAACTCACCTCTAGCAGCTTTCGAGTAAGACTTCTTTAGACCGAGAGCAATTGGCAGTTCTAGCACCTAAACACACTGAAACAAGCAGCCAAACACAGCGAACACATAAAAATCGGTCCAGCAACTCAAAACCAACTGAAACCGAATAGAAAATGCAAGAAAATCTCACCTCTAGGAGAATTTCAGCTTCTCACACAAAAATCCAGTAGAACATCTTCTTTTTTGTTCTTACAGCCGAAAGCAGAAGTGAAATGGAGGTGTGGGTGGCCATCCCCTGCTTTTTGAACCTATAATAGACAAGTTTGCCACTTGCACATTTTAACTCCCTTTACCTTGAAATGTTTCACTTTTCTTTCTTTTTACTCTTCTTTTCTTTTCCTTTTAATAAATTTCCTGGTGTTACTGTATGAGAGAGAACTTTCTTACAAACTCACTTTGTAATCTCCTAGCATCATCATCCATATTAATGAATGAAATTTTTATGAATATGTGTTCTTGAATTGTTCATCATTCATTCAGCATCATATATTAAAACTTGTAATAGATCTTCACTTGAAATCATCAACAAATCTATGAGATTCCACATCATAGATCTGATAAATAACAACAATACGATTGTAATATTCAATCCTATGTTTATTGATATTTCCACAGTTAGTATCAGAGCCTTGGCTCCTTGTTCTTCAAATTTTTCTCAAAAATTTGAACCACAAGTTTGATCTGCAAATTGTTGTTGTTTTTTGATGAAAACAATCTACCATTAGCTTAGATTAGTTATTTTGTGAAGATCTGCAAGTTTTCACATCAATTGAAGTTCATTTGAGCCATTAATTTGAAGATTTAAGCAAACTTGTTCTTTACGTCTTCAAATGCTCATGAACATGAAATTTTGATTTTGTTGTTGTTTGATCGAACTTAAGCTTCTAATAGCTTTAGTTTGTGATATCTAACACATCTACAAAGTTTCATATCAATTGAACTTCCACAACTCTTGAATTTGAAGTTTTTTGAAAATTTTGTGTTCTTGAGAAAAGTTCACTGTTCTTGAGGAAAAATCATCAAATATCACAAATCTGATGTTGTTTAGCTGAAATTAATAGTGGTTTTAGCTTAGAAACATCAAATCTAATGTTTGTTTATCATTTTCAACATCCAAATCATCCATTTTTGAACATTGATTCTCATATCTGGGTTTTTGTTCTTCATTATGTTTTTCATGTGTTTATTATCTAAATCCAAGTTTAGGTGATGATTATATGAAATGATTGTTGTTTTAGTTAAGAATCACTTATCTATAGCTATTATAATATTTGATTTTATCAAATTCCATCAGAAACCCAAGAATCAAAAGTTTGTTCATACAAGAACATGAAGTTTGACTTTTTCAAAGTCAAACTGTTTTGAAATCTCAAAAATTAGCCAAATCTATGATTTAATTCAGATTTTGATTCATTTGTTCATCATTTGATCATTCAACAATCTCTGATACAACAATTTGTGTATTTGCAAGTGAAATTCCATTCATAATCGAATTTTACAAAGAATACACAAAGCACATTTGGAATTCAATTTTTGACCAAGTGTTCCATCATCCACAGCTGATGTACAAATTCCACTGCTGACAAACATCAAATTTTACCAAGTTCACATAGAAACAAACAAATTCATCCATAGCAGACTTGATTCAAACTCCCACAGCGGACAAGTTGAATCTGTTATATACAATACGTCCACAGCGAACAGGTAAAAAGGTAAGTTTGAGTTCAACATCACAGCGGACACACACATACACATCTATCCACAGCGGACTCTATCCTTACATCTATCCACAGCGGACAAGTAAAGAACAAGAGCACACAGTCCTCACAGCCGTTCATAGCGGATAAATAAATACAGGTCCACAGCGGACAAGTAAATACAGGTCCACAGCGGACGAGTAAAACAGATCCACAGCAACAAGAAAGTTCATAGCGGACAAGTAAATACAGGTCCACAATGTCCAAGTAAATACAGGTCCACAGCGGACGAGTAAAACAGATCCATAGCAGACAAGAAAGTTCACAGCGGACACTTAAGAAAGTCCACAACGGACGCTTAAGAAAGTCCACAGCGGACACTTAAGAAGTTCCTATATCTGAGACTCCTGCCACAGTTAGCGAGGCTGCTACATTTGATACATCATCTACTATGCCTACTACTGAGGATGTGTTGAGTACTCCACCAAGAGAGCAAGGGTTTAAGGAGATAGTTGGTATGGAAGATTTTCTTAACACCCCTCCCGCGCATACATATGGTGCTAGTGCTCTACTAGTTCACCTACATCTGTTACATTAGAGCAAAGAGTTAACATTTTAGAGAGGGAGATATTGGAGAAGACTGAGATTATAGATGATTTACAAAGGCAACTGATTGAGAAAGATGAGAGGATTAAGGGTCTTGAACATCAGCAAAACTTTATATTCAGCTATGTTTAGATTCTTGAGCAGAACCTAAGAGATCTCACTTCACCTTCTGTCTTTTCAGTTTACACAGCAACAGACCACTGAAGTTGGAGAGTCAAGCGGATAGCAACCTGCTGATCCCATAGTTGCTGAAGATCCTATTAAGACTACAGAGCATGATGTTGATCCTATTGTTGTAGAAAGGACAACAGAGACTGCTGATGTTGATTAAGAGTCATCTATTACTGATATTCCAATGACTATTAAGGATCAACTTGTAGTTTATACCGGAGAGGCGTTTGTAGATCCTAAACATGATGTTCCTATTCCTAGCCCAGTACAAGATGATGACGGTTTAGATTTCGTTGATTATGCTTCTAATGATGATGATGAGGATAGTGATGATGATGATGGTGATGATGGTGATGAAGGTGATGACAGTAAAAAGGATGATGGTAGTGATGATGATGATGATAATCAAGGTGCTGATGTGGGTTCTGCAGCTGGTGCTTCTGGGTCATCGGCTACTGACAATGTCTCTGGACCAAGTCCCGATGATACCACTGACTGTACACTGTTAGATCCAACTGTAGAAGAAGCTTATGAGAGAGAATTTTATATATTCCAGCAGAAGATAATTGCTGAGGAGTCAGAAGAAAATTTTGGTGTTTTTGATGATTTGGAGGAAGGAATAAAGTACACTGATATATTTGGAAACAGTCTTAAAGACTTGTTTTCAGATACTTTGATTGAAGAAGGTGAAATCGTTGGAGAGTCGAGCAATCAGCAAACAACTAACGAGATAGCGGATGCTACTGATCAAAGTGTTCTGCGTCAGGTCGGAAACCTAACAGTTGCTGCTCCTCCTCCACCAGCTTACATTCATACGCTGAGACATTCCAAACCTTTCACAAGGTACAGGAACTCAGAACCTATCATTAGCTGGGCATACGATGCGGAGAAAAAGATGCATGTGGTTAAAAGAAAGGGTGGAGCTATAGAGTACTTTTAGGACGAACACGATTTCCATACACTCAGAGCATCAGATTTATATGCTATGGGTCGTGTTCCATTCTTTAACCCTAGTAACTACAGCAAAGCCAAGTGGATTAGAAATATGATTTGGAAACAAAGCAAGACAAACTTCAAAAATTTTAAGACTACCAAATCTAAAGTTATTGAAGATGAGTCCCGAATAGATCCAAACGCAAATAAACCAATGAAGATACGAGTGTACATGCATCCAAGTTATGCAAGGAAGATCCCTATTCATGCTCCTATGCCAGTTAACAGCTTGTCCAAGCTAATGTGGTGGAGTTGTGAAAAGGAGACTGGACACGCGTTAATTCACTGTGTAGATAAAGAATACCGTGTCATCGACCCTGTGGATTTGCTAAAGTTTGGAAAGGAAGATTTGATGAAGTTGTAGGCTTGTTCGATTGCAGCTGATGAATTTGTACATTTCATAGCAGCACAGTTTGGTTGGATGATTACGAAGGCCTTGAACAACAAGATGTATGCATATGGAGGCAGCTACAAAGTAGATGATGTGGACTTCTAAAGCATTGATTTACCGAGCCTAGAAGCAGATTATAGGGATTAAACCTAGAGGCTCGGGAAATCAAATCAAGATGAAGAAGATCAAAGTCAAGCGACAAGTTAGAGTAGTTGCGAGATAACTTGCTTCTAGCGCGAAAACCTGTTAGTCGTGTGAGAACTAGTTAGTCACGCGAGAACATCTTAGAATAGTATAAATAGAAGTTTTGTAATGTATTTTAAAAGCTTTGGTTCATTTCCTGATTTTGTACTCTGTGTAATAGTTACTAAATCATAGAGCAATACAATCGAAATTATTTACATATTGTGTTTGTGTTCTTCAATTGCTATTCAATCTTATTCTTAATGTCAACATTCCGTATTTTCATTACGAGATCGATCTTTGTAACTTGATGATCCTTACAGATTAATATCAGAAAACTTGATGCAATTGAATAGATCAAAATCAGAAAAAGAATGAAGAACAAAAGAAGATCGAAGCTAGTGTTCATAAAAATATTTCAACAAATTTTGATGAGTTTCAAGATAATCAGTTTTAACATTGTATTGATGATTCATAATGGATGATGATTTATCATTGATTTATGTTTTTCATCAAAACATTTACTGATTCGTTTGAAAACTTGAATAAGTACTCGACAAACAGCTTTCGCAATTGTTTTCTATTCAATAAATGTGCCTGCCACTGGATAACCGAGTACATTTAATGTTATCTGATACAAGTGTGCATGAGTTATGATTGGGAATCAAAATGCAGCTGCCATTTGAAGAACAAAACAAATTCGGAAGGTTTGCGAAGCATTTATATAGTTGTTGTCCCAAGACAAAACCACCGACATATTTATGAAGGTGGTTGAGCCGATGAATGCAGTTGATTATCCATATTTACATGGATACAGCCGACATATCAATTCATTTAATGGGACAACATTAAATACAAATGTCTTGTGTTGATGGTGAATACAGCTGCTTCCAAGATAAGCACAATCGAATTCATTTATTGCAACCCATTCTCTTTAAGAAGAAATGCAGTTGAATGAACTTTAAATGCGACTGAGTACATGAGAACATTTAATGACAAGTGCGGCTGCGAATCCATGTGACATATATATGAAAGTTGTTATACATATGCTTGGAAAGGTCCGTGAAAATAACGACAGAAGTCAAATGAAATTCCAATAGTTAACAATTGCTTAAAGTTAATTAAATGTGACTGCCTTGAGACATCAATGACAAATGCGGATAATGTTGTAGCTGTTCAAGATGACCAAAGAGACCAACATAATTAATAGAAATGCAGTTACTTCATTAATGAATTGCGGATGATGTGCATGTGAAGTCAACAAACACGACTGCAGCATGTTATGCATGTGAACTGTTGATGTCAAATAAGACCAAATAACTGCATTGACCTTGTATACTCAATGATCATACTTGGGATTACGTGCAACAACAGAAATATGAATGCACGGATAATTAATACGGTTGAGTGATTCCATATGGTATGCATGAGATACATGTTGTAACAACCGACCTCTAGGTCATAATTCTAACCTTTAACCTCCTGCATCATTATCCATACAATTAATATTAATTAATATCATTATTATTATTAGTAGTAGTGTTATTATTGTTACTGCTACTATGGTCATTCTTATTATTTTATGTGCTATTTGAGATGATTTAGCTAAGTCTAGCCTTAGCATAGAATAACTTCGTGTTCCGGGAAAGTCAGTTAGTCACCCTTACAATTAAATCTTAATTGAAACAATTAAAATGTGTGTATACACACATAAATTCACGGTTAAAAACACACATATGCATGCTCAATGCATAATAACTAGCTAGAGTTTACCATCTAAAATACTACACTACACTACAAAATAACACTACATAATAACAATTTCTATTAAAATTTAAATTAAAACACACCCCCACTAAACTCCAAATCGGCCGCCCCCTCTCCACCTATCCCCTTCCTTCTACTCCACTTAACACCACCACCCTTGTACACCCACTCACACTTCATGCAATTCTAGTTTTCCCCTCACTCTCTTCTCTCTTCTCTCGGTCACCAGCAGAAACAGACACACACTCCACGGTTTTCTCTCCAATTCCAACCACAACATTCGATGATCAACCGCAAACAACCATCGGCCGACTCCAAACAACCGAGAAAGGTGCTACCCTGTGAGCTTTTGGTACACGGTTCCTTCAAGTCTGACTTCTCCAGCCTTTGTTTGAGATCTCCAGATCATTCTTGTCCCTCTACAATCTCCAAATCATGAACCACACAAAGAGTAAGGTTCATCTCACCCGAAACAAGCTATGTCATGTGTTTTTCCTTCTTTAATCTACCAAAAACCTTACATTCTTTATTCTAACAGAAACTTACTGCTATCACCATGTTCTTGAGGATCTTCTAACATCCTTGAAGGTATCTTATTCGATATATTAGTCATTCTATGGGTGGAACACGAGTTACACCATGAAAACCCTCTTTTTGGGTGACTTTTGCATCATCTAACCTTTATGCCTTGTAACCTCCAAACCAAAGCTTGTAACCTGCTTATAAATGGTTTATAAAACCCTTAATAACTTTTTTTGAAAGTGTCTAAATGATTTGGTAATGTTTAAGCATGATCCGTAAGGTTTTACACATGTGTAATGAGTTTAAATGGTGAAAACACACAACTACAAGCTTATTTCATGATTACATGTTAAATCTGTATGTTAGAGCTATTTTTCAGTAAGTTTTGAGTTATTAGTTGTGTATAAGGTGTTGTTAATGGCTGAAAATAATAAAAGTATGGACTTGTAGGCATTTTGAGCTTATTTTGGGACCCGAAAGGTGGTAAAATGACTTAAAAATAAGAAAACTTAGAGTTTAACCATATTAAAAAGTATTCCAGACTCTAAAAGGGTTAACCAAGTGACTTGGACCGGATTTGTTGAATAAATGGTCAAAAGACAATTTAAATGGAATTTTTAGCTAAAAACGGGCCCTAACCGGGTAACTTTTGGAAGGAATCTTGAAAGGATAAACCAAAAATCTAGGTAAATTATATTATTTCAGTAATTTGAGACCTCTAAGACTTGAAGTTGATGAAAAATTTGGTCCAACACCTTTTGAACGTTCGGTTTCGGGTAAAAACGCTTTTTAACGGGTTAAACTTAAAAATGAGACTTTCAACTAAAAGGGCTTGAAAATATATTTTAGTCATATTATAAAGCTTTTTAAAAGTCCCTAAAATAATATTTAAAGATTAAAGACTTAAAACCATAAGAATTATTGCATAACCGTTAAAACCTTCGATTTTGCCGTAACCGGTAACTTAAAACATATGTTCACCAACTCAAATTTAAAATCTGGAAAATTTGGGAGTTTATTAATAATGTAATATTTAACTCCAAAAGTCGGTTATGGGGTCATAAAGGTCATTAAATGTAAAGAACCAAACTTTAGGGTAGAAAATGTAAATTCTGAAACTTGAAGGACTAAACTGTAAAGTCTGCCAAACTTCAATAAACCGACCCCCTTGGACTGGTAATCACTTGATAAACTTAATCTAACTTGTGTCAATGACCTAATAGTGCAAAAACATGAATTCCCCTTAAGAAACCCTAGCTTTCTATAAAAGGAAACTTTTAAATGCAAGCCTTAGCAAATATAAGCTAGTTGAACATTTAACATCTTAACACACTTTGTCCACCTCGTGTGATCTTAGAACTAGTGGCTTATCACTTTATCTTGATGGTAGGGTGTTAGACTTGAAACTTTCCCGGTACACGAAGAACCCGTTGCTTGAAACCCTAAGGTGAGTTCTAGTGTTCCCTTTTTACTACTGTTTTTGAGATGAAGCATGCTCTGTTTAAACTAAACTATTTCTGTGCTATATTATGATGCTATATGTTGTGGAAATGTTAGAACCTGCTTTTACTTTTAACACGATCATTAATTCTTGTGTGAACCGCTTGTTTTATATGGGTAGATCTACTTGGGGAATCCCCCACACACAGTGCCTTCCGTGATGAACGGGAAGGTACCACACTAAGATCCCGCGGGGTCGTTTGTGTCATGTGACAAGTTTTTATAAGATACTAGGGTGAACCATCCGACAGGTATGGTCCACTGTTTGAGGCACAGTTCTTCCTTCGAGATTAACCGGTATAACATAACTTTTGAAGAGGCTAGCCGGGACTGAGTGCAGGGTTGATTGTGATCCCCACAACAATGAAACTATGACTTTTAAATCAAATGTGGATTTTATTGAATCCTTTTGTGTTAAACTTTAAGCACTTGAATTCACCAACGTTTTAGTTGACAAAATTTTCTTTGAGCATGTTTCAGTAACCCGTGATGAAGGTCTGGCTTTTGGAAGACTTATGACGACCTAGCACCGTGACCCATGGAATTTTCTTTGATTAGTTTTAAAACATTTGGAACAAGTTAAATTTGGTTATCATGGAACAATTTGTATTGTTGAATTTATGTACTTGTATTGGGGGCTAGGCCTACTTCTGGCCCGGTGTCTTTTAAAATATAAAGCCATGTGATGTTCTCTCCTTTTGTACTCTTATGATGGTTTGTTTCCGCTGCCATATGTTGTTGCTAGTCTATGACGTCCCACCCTACCTGGGCCCGGGGTGTGACAGATTGATATCAGAGCCAAAGGTTGTAGAGAAGTCGGGAATACCATAGTAGACCCTAGGCTACAACCCTGATACCTTAGGACCGTCCTTATGGGAAAGTGTTGGGGTGATCGGATTGGGTAAATTGATGATTACACTTGATCAATGTAATCATGAATTTTCCGGACGCGTAAATTCCAGCATGGACCTTTAGGTAATGATTGGACCTTTTGTTTGAAAGTTATGATTTTTTGAAATTTACTTTGAGTGGCCTAAAGGTTTTTCCTAAAATAAACTACTTTACTTGTTATTATTTGAAGAGACTCCTGATTTCCTGATACTATTGATTACTGATAGCCCTAGTTATTGATACTGTTGGGATATCTGATACTATTGCCATCACTACTACTATAAGTACTATTATTATTACAATCATGAGCTATGAGAAACCAAATTACTCATGATATATCTTACAGGACATCAAAGCTATGGCAGACAAAGGGAAGGCACCTGCGTACCCAACTGACGGTACTGCACTAGCTGGGAGCCACAAGAAGGCGACGCCGCGAACGGAATATGAAGAATACCTGAGGAGATGCGGAAATCTGGGCTGGATATCCGTTACGTCTGACGACACTGAGCCATCGGAGGACTCTTCCTCGACATCTCCCTCCAGGAGCCGAACGAGCTCCCATTCACCACATGTTGCAGCTCCTACCCACTCACCTATCCCACCTATCGGGGATAGGGGTGCACGTGTTATCACCCGTCCACGCAAAAGTACTAGGCCAGGAGCCTCAGTCTCTTTTAGGATGCCACCTCCTCCTCCACCACCTGTTAGGACTCCGACACCTGCACCACCAATGTTTGACCCGCTCCGACACCACCCACATGATAAGCACTGGATGCCACCGAGGCACAGCATGTATGATGGCCCTAGTGTGCTAGTTGGTGACTGGTACTCCCAGTCTAGCCGCCTGGCAAGCGACATAGGCCCCTCGGATGCAGCATTGGACGAGATTCTGAAGACCGTCCGTCGCCACGAGCTGACACTCCAGCACGCCACTCGGACCTCTCAGTCCGCCCAGTTTCAGGCCATGATGGCTTCGCATGGGGTCCAGAGGTTGGAGCAAGAGCAAAGGAAGAAGAACTCTGGGTGGCTAGGGTGACTGAAGAAGAAGTGGATGTGAGAGCGTGGAGAAGAAGTGGGATTGTCTGTCTTTTAGACAGTTGAAGGAAACAATTTTTATTATTATCAGATACTATTATTATTTATTATGGGGGGTGATGGCACCTTCCAACTTGTAAGAGTATAACTCTGATCCAATTATGTTTTGCTGATACTATTAACCCAATCTATATATGAAACTATTTCTATTGATGCTAAATTTCACAGGGTAGTTTGTATTGAATTACAATATGTCATGTTAGGCGTTGGGAATTTTGACTTGTGTCCATTCTGGGAGAATTGTCCTAAATTAATTTAATGGGACATATTTAGAGGTATTTAGTGGTGTGTATATTACACTCCCTCCTATTAGAATGCAGTATATTAGGATAAGTGATGCATGGGCTAATTGAAACCAATTATGAGATGCTAAATGAATTTATCTGTGATGCTACCAGAATGCCGACCAGACAGGGAACCCATATTAGAAGACAAGGAGCTACTAGAGGTCATCATGAGGGAGCAAGACAGACCGGAAACCAACCCCTTACTCCACTAGGAACTCCTCGTGGAGAGAATGCCAATCAAGGGAATGATGAGAGAATTGCCAACCTCGTAGCACAACAAATTGCTAATGCCATTCCGACCATCATCGCTCAGATCAATGCGGACCGGAGCAACCCCGGTGGTACTAGTGGATTCGGGAACGATGAGGGCAACAATGAGGAAGCTGAAGCATTAAGGAATGGATGCTCCTACAAAACCTTCATGGCGTGCAAGCCAAAGGATTTCTATGGTACCAAGGGTGCGATGGAGACGTACCGATGGATTGATGAAATGGAAGCCGTCTTAGATATCAGCGAATGTAAGATAGAACACAGGGTGAGGTTTGCTTCCCAATCACTCAAGGGATCGGCACTGGAATGGTGGAAGACTGTTACTCAGCCCCGGGGAAGAAACGCTGCTAACCGAATAAGCTGGACCGAATTCAGGGAATTGATAACCAACAAATACTGCCTAATCAACCAACTAGAGAACTGGAGTCTGAATTTCTGAGCCTGGAGATGAAAGGTCCTAATTACACTGAGTACATCAACCGCTTCTTAGCCCTGTCTCGTCTAGTGCCACACCTGGTGACACCGGAATCCAAGGGCGTATCACGTTTCATTTGGGGACTACATCCTAGAGTCAGGGGTATGGTTCGATCCTCCAGGCCCTCAACCCTTCAAGCTGCAGTTGACTTCACCAGTAGTTTGACTGATGATTTAGTCAGGGCTGGATGGACTGAACAAACCAGGGCTGACAAAACGAGGAAGCTGATGGGTGAGAAGAGAAAGTGGTTTGATGTGAAGAAAGCAATTGGTAGCAGTAGTGGGTCAAGCAAGAAGGGTTCTGAAGGTATGAGGCGTGATGACCAGGGTGGGAGGACTCGGAAGCTATACTCGGGTACAAGCCCATTCTGCAACAAGTGCAAACTGCATCATCAAGGGGAGTGCAACCCGATGCCCTACTTCCGATGCAAACGACCAGGTCATTTAATTAAGGATTGTACGTATGCGCCAGGTAAACAATGCTATGAGTGTGGAGATCCAGGGCACATGAGGAATAAGTGTCCTAAGCTGGGGAGAGATAAGGACGCCAGACCCAACAAGCCCAAGGGACGAGCATTCGTGATGGATCCAGCCGGTGCTCGTAAGGAACCTGATGTGGTCAATGGTACATTCCTTATAGACAACCATCCTGCTACCGTTCTATTTGATACTGGAGCAACTGCTAGTTTTGTCTCTCGTACTTTTAGGCCTTTGATTGACTTGAGTGCATGTGTCCTGACTGATACGTTTATCGTAGAATTAGCTGACGGTAACATCTTAGAAACTAATGAAGTCATCAAAGATTTCTTAATGAATCTAGAAGGAAGTACATTTAAGATAAACCTGATGCCTATTAATCTAGGAGGATTCGATGTGGTTGTTGGTATGGATTGGCTAGCTAGGCATAGAGTCGAAATCGTGTGTGATGAACGCCTACTTAAGATACCATTGAACGATAGGAAGGTGTTAGTTGTTCATGGTGAAAGAAGTAACACGCTATATTCTATGATATCGCATTTAAAGGCGACCAAGAGTCTCATGAAGGGATGCCCAGCTTTCATAGTCTATGTAATGAAAGCCAAAGAGGAAAAGAAGATTGAGGATATACCAGTGGTTTCTGAATATCCGGAAGTATTTCCCGAAGACCTACCGGGACTCCCTTCGACTCGTCAGGTTGAGTTCCAAATAGATCTATTGCCTGGTGCTGCACCAGTAGCCAAGGCACCGTACCGACTTGCCCCTCCCGAGATGAAAGAACTAATGCTACAAATTCAAGAGCTACTCGACAAGGGGTTTATACGACCGAGTGTTTCTCCATGGGGTGCCCTGGTACTATTCGTGAAGAAGAAGGATGGAACCCTACGTATGTGTATTGATTACCGGAACTAAACAAGCTGACAATAAAGAATCGTTACCCTCTTTCAAGAATCGATCACCTATTTGATCAACTGCAGGGGGCAAGCTATTTTGCCAAAATAGATTTAAGATCAGGGTACCATCAACTAAAGATAAAAGAGGAAGACATACCCAAAACAGCCTTTAGAACTAGATATGGACATTATGAGTACTTGGTCATGCCCTTTGGACTGACTAACGCACCAGCGGCATTTATGGATCTCATGAACCGAGTGTGCCGCCCATATCTAGACAAATGTGTGATCGTGTTTATCGACGACATCCTGATCTACTCTCGTAGTAACGAAGAGCATGAGAAGCACCTTAGGCTGATTCTCGAGTTGCTCAAGAATGAGAAACTATATGCCAAGTTCTCCAAATGCGAATTTTGGATGCGAGAGATCCAATTTCTGGGACATGTCGTAAATAAAGATGGGATTCAAGTGGACCCTTCAAAGATAGAGGCTATTAAGAACTGGAAAATTCCGGAAACTCCTACCGAGATAAGGTAGTTCCTTGGATGGGCGGGATACTACAGAAGGTTTATCAAGGACTTCTCGTGCATTGTGTAACCGTTAACTGCTTTGACTAAGATGAATATAGCCTTTGTGTGGGAACAAGAGTAGAATGAAGCATTCGAAACACTTAAGGAAAAACTGTGTAGTGCACCTATCCTTGCCCTCCCTGAAAGAATTGAAGATTTCGTAGTCTATTGTGACGCCTCGCGTCAGGGACTAGGATGCATGCTTATGCAACGCAACAAGGTAATTGCTTATGCATCAAGACTGCTGAACGATCATGAGAAGAACTACACAACGCATGATCTAGAATTGGGTGCTGTGGTGTTTGCACTCAAAATGTGGAGGCATTATCTCTATGGCACAAAGTGCATTATCTACACTGACCATAGAAGTTTGCAACACATTCTTGACCAGAAGATTCTAAACATGCGTCAGAGAAGATGGGTTGAGCTACTGAATGATTACGAATGCGAGATTCACTACCATCCCGGCAAGGCCAATGTAGTGGCAGATGCCTTGAGCAGGAAAGAAAGGGGAAAACCCCTTCGTCTCCGTGCATTAAGGATGAGCGTGTACACCGACCTCATCGCGAAACTAAAAGAAGCACAAGGCGAAGCGCTAAAGGAAGATAACTTAGCAGAGGAATCGTTAATAGGAATGGAGAAGCGATTTGAGATGAGTAACGATGGTATATATAAACATGAAGGGAGAACGTGGGTACCAAAGTACGGGGGAATTAAAGAGGTGATCCTAGATGAAGCCCACAAATCTAGGTACCCGGTTCACCCCGGAAGCGACAAAATGTACCAAGATCTAAAGGCACTTTTCTGGTGGCCTGGAATCAAGAAATCAATCGCCATTTATGTTGGGAAGTGTCTGACGTGCGCCATGGTAAAGGCTGAAAATCAAACACCGTCAGGAACGTTACAACAGCCCGAAATTCCAGAATAGAAATGGGATAACGTCACGATGGATTTTGTTACAAAGTTACCCAGAACTTTCAGAGGTCATGATGCTATCTGGGTAATAGTGGATCGGTTAACTAAATCAGCTCACTTCTTGCCGATTCGAGAAGACTACGACCTGACAAAGCTGGCCCAACTGTACATCGATGAAATAGTAACCAGGCATGGGGTGCCACTATCAATCATCACCGACCGTGATAGTCGTTTCACTTCTCGTTTCTGGAAATCACTCCAGCAGGCTCTAGGAACCCGTCTGGATTTAAGCACTGCATACCACCCACAAACTGACGGTCAGAGTGAAAGAACCATCCAAACCTTGGAAGATATGCTAAGGGCTTGCGTGATTGACTTTGGTGGGAACTGGGATAACCATCTTCCTCTAGTAGAGTTCTCCTACAATAATAGTTACCACGCAAGTATAAAAGTAGCTCTGTATGAGGCCCTATATGGCAGGAAACGCCGATCACCGTTGAGTTGGAATGAGATTGTTGATAGCCAAGTAATGGGACCCGACATCGTGATGGAGACCACCGACAAAATATTTAAAATCAAGGAGCGTTTAAGAGCAGCCAGAGACCGTCAGAAGAAATATGCTGACAGAAGGCGAAAACCTTTAGAATTTCAAGTGGGTGACAGAGTAATGCTAAAAGTAGCACCATGGAAGGGAACTGTGAGGTTTGGAAAGAAAGGAAAGGTAAGCCCAAGATACATAGGACCATTTGAGATACTAGCAAGAATTGGCCCAGTGGCGAATAAATTAAAGCTACCTCAAGAGTTAAGTTACATACATGACACCTTCCATGTGTCAAATTTGAAGAAGTGCATGGTAGATAAGACCATGGAGTTACCTTTGAAAGAAGCGAGGATTAATGACAAGTTGAACTTCGTGGAAGAGCCTATAGAGATCACCGACCGGTTGGTCAAGAAACTCAGGCGAAGTGGCATACCCAAGGTCAAGGTAAGATGGAATTCTAAGCGAGGACCTGAATTCACTTGAGAGCGAGAAGATGAGATGAGAAAGAGTTATCCGCACCTCTTCAAACCCACTCGTTCTGGAGTTTATCGAAGCTAAAAATTTCGGGACGAAATTTCCTAAACGGTGGGAGAATGTAACAACCGACCTCTAGGTCATAATTCTAACCTTTAACCTCCTGCATCATTATCCATACAATTAATATTAATGTTAATATCATTATTATTATTATTATTAGTGTTATTATTGTTACTGCTACTATGGTCATTCTTATTATTTTATGTGCTATTTGAGATGATTTAGCTAAGTCTAGCCTTAGCATAGAATAACTTCGTGTTCCGGGAAAGTTAGTTAGTCACCCTTGCAATTAAATCTTAATTGAAACAATTAAAATGTGTGTATACACACATAAATTCACGGTTGCAAACACACATATGCATGCTCAATGCATAATAACTAGCTAGAGTTTACCATCTAAAATACTACACTACACTACATAATAACAATTTCTATTAAAATTTAAATTAAAACAAACCCCCACTAAACTCCAAATCGGTAGCCCCTCTCCACCTATCCCCTTCCTTCTACTCCACTCAACACCACCACCCTTGTACACCCACTCACACTTCATGCAATTCTAGCTTTCCCCACACTCTCTTCTCTCTTCTCTCGGTCACTAGCAGAAACACACACACACTCCATGGTTTTCTCTCCAATTCCAGCCATAACATTCGAAGATCAACCGCAAACAACCATCGGCCGACTCCAAACAACCGAGAAAGGTGCTACCTTGTGAGCTTTTGGTACACAGTTCCTTCAAGTCCGACTTCTCCAGCCTTTTTTCAAGATCTCCAGATCATTCTTGTCCCTCTACACTCTCCAAATCATGAACCACACAAAGAGTAAGGTTCATCTCACCCGAAACAAGCTATGTCATGTGTTTTTCCTTCTTTAATCTACCAAAAACCTTACATTCTTTATTCTAACAGAAATTACTGCTATCACCATGTTCTTGAGGATATTCTAACATCCTTGAAGGTATCTTATTCGATATATTAGTCATTCTATGGGTGGAACACGAGTTACACCATGAAAACCCTCTTTTTGGGTGACTTTTGCATCATCTAACCTTTATGCCTTGTAACCTCCGAACCAAAGCTTGTAACCTGCTTATAAATGGTTTATAAAACTCTTAATAACTTTTTTTGAAAGTGTCTAAATGATTTGGTAATGTTTAAGCATGATCCGTAAGGTTTTACACATGTGTAAATAGTTTAAATGGTGAAAACACACAACTACAAGCTTATTTCATGGTTACATGTTAAATCCGTATGTTAGAGATATTTTTCAGTAAGTTTTGAGTTATTAGTTGTGTATAAGGTGTTGTTAATGGCTGAAAATAATAAAAGTATGGACTTGTAGGCATTTTGAGCTTATTTTGGGACCCGAAAGGTGGTAAAATGACTTAAAAATAAGAAAACTTAGAGTTTAACCATATTACAAAGTATTCCAGGCTCTAAAAGGGTTAACCAAGTGACTTGGACCGGATTTGTTGAATAAATGGTCAAAAGACAATTTAAATGGAATTTTTAGCTAAAAACGGGCCCTAACCGGGTAACTTTTGGAAGGAATCTTGAAAATAAAAGGATAAACCAAAAATCTAGGTAAACTATATTATTTCAGTAATTTGAGACCTCTAATACTTGAAGTTTATGAAAAATCTGGTCCAACACCTTTTGAACGTTCGGTTTCGGGTAAAAAATCGTTTTAACGGGTTAAACTTAAAAATGAGACTTTCAACTAACAGGGCTTGAAAATACATTTTAGTCAGATTATAAAGCTTTTTAAAATTCCCTAAAATAATATTTAAAGATTAAAGACTTAAAACCGTAAGAATTATTGCATAACCGTTAAAACCTTCGATTTTGCCGTAACCGGTAACTTAAAACATATGTTCACCAACTCAAATTTAAAATCTGGAAATTTGGGAGTTTAACTTATTAATAATGTAATATTTAACTCCAAAATTTGGTTATGGGGTCATAAAGGTCATTAAATGTAAAGAACCAAACTTTAGGGTAGAAAATGTAAATTCTGAAACTTGAAGGACTAAACTGTAAAGTCTGCCAAACTTTAATAAACCAACCCCCTTGGACTGGTAATCACTTGATAAACTTAATCTAACTTGTTTCAATGACCTAATAGTGTAAAAACATGAATTCCCCTTAAGAAACCCTAGCTTTCTATAAAAGGAAACTTTTAAATGCAAGCCTTAGCAAATATAAGCTAGTTGAACATTTAACTTCTTAACACACTTTGTCTACCTCGTGTGACCTTAGAACTAGTGGATTATCACTTAATCTTTATGGTAGGGTGTTAGACTTGAAACTTTCCCTGTACACGAAGAACCCGTTGCTTGAAACCCTAAGGTGAGTTCTAGTGTTCCCTTTTTATTACTGTTTTTGGGATGAAGCATGCTCTGTTTAAACTGAACTATTTCGGTGCTATATTATGATGCTATATGTTGTGGAAATGTTAGAACCTGCTTTTACTTTTATCACGATCATTAATTCTTGTGTGAACCACTTGTTTTATATGGGTAGATCTACTTGGGGAATCCCCACACACAGTGCCTTCCGTGATGGGAAGGGTACCACACGAGATCCTACGGGGTCGTTTGTGTCATGTGATAGGTTTTTGTAAGATACTAGGGTGAACCATCCGGCAGGTATGGTCCACTGTTGAGGCTCAGTTCTTCCTTCGGGATAACCGGGATAATATAACTTTTGAAGAGGCTAGCCAGGACTGAGTGCAGGGTGATTTGATCCCCACAACAATGAAAATATGACTTTTAATCAAATGTGGATTTTATTGAATCCTTTTGTGTTAAACTTTAAGCACTTGAATTCACCAACTTTTTAGTTGACAAAATTTTCTTTGCAGATGTTTCAGGTAACCCGTGATAAAGGTCTGCTTTGTAGAAGACTTATGACGACCTAGCACCGTGACCCATGGCATTTGCTTTGATTAGTTTTAAAACATTTGGAACAAGTTAAATTTGGTTATCATGGAACAATTTGTATTGTTGAATTTATGTACTTGTATTGGGGGCTAGGCCTACTTCTGGCCCGATGTCTTTTAAAATATAATGCCATGTGATGTTCTCTCCTTTTGTGCTCTTATGATGGTTTGTTTCCGCTGCCATATGTTGTTGCTAGTCTGTGACGTCCCACCCTACCTGGGCCCGGGGTGTGACACATGTTATGCATGAAATGTGAATGTCAATGTAAGAAATATGGATGACATTCTTGCTAAACAAACAAATGCGGATCCCATGCATAGAAAAAAAATGTATATGAAAAAGGATAACAATATATGAAATGCGGATGGATAAGTATGTTGATCCGAATGAACATGAAAGTAAAATATAAAAATGCGTATGAATGTATTATGCATGAGAAGTTGAAAACAAATGCGGTTACTTCACATACTAATACGGATGTAATGGGATCAACATGTAAATGCGGATTTGTATTCAACTAATGCGGATATTCATACTAAGCAAATACAGCTGTGTTACATCCAATGCATATGATGTGATGATGAACAAATGATAAGAAAAGAAAAGAGAAAATTCATGAATGCAGACGAATGCAACCAACAAACACTTCCATTTTGCGCATTCAAAACAAAGAAAAAGCAGAACTGAAAACAATTCTGGTCACAAAATCACTGAGTTCTCTAGGGATTTGTATAACTGTCAGATGCTCTTTTTGAAGTACTTGGAGTCACATTCTGAGATGATGTTTTGCACCCGTGTCTGACTACTGTGCTAAACAAATAGACAGACTTTAATCAACAGAATAAACATTATCTGAAGAAGACCATTTATTAAGTTATTTCAGAGATTCAAAAAAGTTGAAGTGTGTTTAAGATTGATTCATGTTCCTGATGCAGTTTATTAAAGTACAAAGCCTCGTCATATGCCTAATACATTCTAATCCTTAGAGTAGTGATTTGAACTATAATCCAAAAGTAATACGACCCATATCCAATAACAAAAAGTATTCTCAAGAGATTCTAAACTTTGTCTTAAATATATTAGGAGAAACTTAGTCTGATGAGAAGAACATTAGTGAATTGTGTTGGAACATAAGATGATAAGAAGATATGTGACAGAGAAGATATTCAAGCTCAACGTTTGGCAAGCATCAATTTCGGGGAGTATTGTTGGGTTCAACAAGACGAAAAACCGAAGCTTTCCAAACCACAATCATTACCGACTGAAGATCTCATTGTATAAGTTCAGAGACCAAGTTGATCAAAACAAAAAAAACAATACAAGACAATGTCAACATGACAAAGTCAAAATCAAAACAAAATGAAAAAACAAAATTAAGGTTTGATGTAATAATTATTAGAATAGTATAAATAGAAACCCACTAGTGAAAATAGTGGTGTGTGTTTCTTACGGTGTGAATCACCACCCAAGGAGAAATCCTCCTTTAGGTGGGATTGATCTTCCATGTTCTTGTATGAAGCTCATTGTAATTTTATTATCAACACAATGAATTCATATTAATTATTATCTTCTATCTCTTTGTTCTTTGATTCACATACATACACACATCTTAATTTTGACTTTTAGGTCACGAACATGATAAATCCTAAGATCCAAGCTTAATGAATCTAAAGTATTGATTTAGCTTTTTCGCATATATTCAAACTAGTCAACTCAGTCAAAGTTTTCACATCATGATAAGTTTTCACGTATGTTGAACTTTCTTTGAAAGTTTTTGTTTGCTATAGTGATTGCAAAAATCAAAATGAAAATCAGTTTGATATAATCGTTTTACACTATTAAACCCATGATTATCATGTAATACCCTCGTTTACATTTATCGACTAATTTTAGATCATTTTTCTACCAACTAAAAGTGCTATAAACCTAAGTTTCAGTTAAACCCGACTTAAATTTCTAAAAACTACAAAAAGAATAGATGGTTCATGGTTAATCAACGAGAATCGCTACCTTATAAAGACCAGGAGTACTAGTCGACTAAAATGAACACAAAGATCAATGTCAATAACTGATTACAAAAATCAAACTAGTGAGAGTAATAGTGAATGTGAAAGGTTCTGAATATTCCAAGTTTTTGCATGACCTTCACTTATATACACCCACAAGTTTTTGCTTGACCACAACACAGCCACACAAGTTTTCGCTCAATGATATTTTCGAATGAACATCATGCGAAAATATTATGTATCAATTTTTGATTTTCTAAATTTTTTGAATTTTTCAAAATTAAATCAAAATAGATCATGTTCAAGCAATTATGAATGATTAATTAAGGATTTTCATTTTGAGTTTTCACAAATATACTCAATATTTCTGGTATTTTTCAGCATCTTTAGTAATTCAAACAACACTTAGACTAAATAACTTATCTTTTTTGTAAATTTTCTATTATAGGACCATATTTCTTAAAATTAATTATTAGCATATTCCAGACTTATTTAAAATAAGATTAGTTAAGTTGATTGACAATATGATTTGTATAATTTAAATTCCTACTTTAGTCTTACTAAGACAAACATGTTGTGATGATTATCATGTCTAGATATAATTACATGAGATTATTCGATCTCACAATTAGAAATCATGTAGAACACTTATACAGGTTCAAGACACTATTTAGATTTCAAGTCACCTCAATTTAATTTAAACATTTCACATATTTGAGCATAACTAACCTGAGATACATTTCTAAACACGAAATTTAACAAGTTTTTGGACTTACCAGCCATACAGTCTTATATTTCTCTCTCAACAATATTTTCATAACCAACAAATGATATCTAAGTTAAGTGGACTAAAGAAATTATTTGATTGGATCATGAAATAATTCAAATGAACTTTCATCTGCATCACTTACGAAATCCATTCGCATTGAAATTCAGTTTTATCGGCATTAACAACCATGACACATCCGCATAGAATTAAGGTGTACGCATTGAGCCATAATTCAATTACATTGCATTATATACTTGGCTAGTTTTTCAAAGGTCATCCTCACTGCAATTGGTTCACTCGCATTAAGTTTCATCCGCATTACAAATTTAATCATCCGCATCAAGACCTAAGTCATCTACATTAATATATATACTTTTGCATTGGTTCGAGTGAATGTAATAAATCATTCGCATCAACTTATGAACATCCGCATCACACCATAACCATCCGCATTGAATTATACTTAACCAAAATGGATGATTACGAGAGTTTGACTACAAGTTGAATTTGACACTTTAACCGCGAGTTGACTTTGACTTACTTTGACTTTTGATAAATATTTTTGGCAAGCTTCATCTTTTAAACTCAAAAATTACATAAAAGATTTTTTTTTATTAATATAATAGCCCTAGGGGCATATTATGACCGTCAGTGAACGACTGATAGTCGTTGAAGCTCCACAACGGGTGATGTTCCCGACCAAAGAAACTTCCACCTAACCCTTTCCTACATGGGTTCTTCACTATTCTCTCCTCTCTAACAATAAAGAAACTAAACTAGCTTTACTATTTTAATTTTATATTTATTTGAATAGAATTATAAATAACTTAGAGTACTCATGAAAAATTTTCAATGGATGAGTTATTATTCATGGGTTGCAATTGTTACACACACACACACACACACATACACATATATATATATATATATATATATATATGTGTATGTATATATGTGTGTGATATGTATGTATGTGTATGATATTTAATATTTCAATGTAGAAATAAAATTAGTTTTCTAATTTACTTTTGATTTTTTTTTCTTTTCATGAGAGTGAACAAGGATATGTATGATTCAAAAATACTCTCGACAATAATGCATAGAAAAGAAAAAAACATTAGTCTAGCAAACATCTTTAGTGGTTAATGAATTTTTAAATTTTGACAGTTTTTCTTCTTTTCATATTATTCATAGACTTATGAGGCTAAAGTGGTAGCAACTTCTTTAGTTGTTGTAGTGAAACTATGAGAAACATATGAATATAAAATTGTATTAGAATGTCTCTAATAGTTATGGATGTCTTATAAACTTTTATGTGTTCCTCCTATTTAGTTGCATATCTATATGTATTTCATGTTGAAATAACAAGAAAGTTTTCAAGTTCACAAATATGGACGGACAATGGGAGTGAACTTGGATGTAACTCTTACATTAGAATATGATTTCTCAGAATAAGTATTATACATTTACGTACTCTTATCTAATGATGAAAAATTTGCTCTTACAAGTTTTTTTTAATTTTCGAGAACATTCGGTATCTATATTGTAGTCCAGATGCTATTTATCTATTAAAATTATGTTTTGGCCTTACATAAGAAATGGTGATAAAAACATTGTTTTTTGTAAGGCCCCGTTCCCGGACACCTCACAGTTGGTCAATCATAGCATAAAACATTAAACATCACACATTTCATAAAATATTGCAGTGGAATTAAGTTAATAGAAACCATTCATTCTATTAATAATTAACGTTGTTAAGCAATACATCATTGTTTTCTTGGATTACAAAAGACTTTGTTTCGTTGCATTACAAAACAACAATATCATTAAAGATGAATGGATGCTAATCTTGCCCTGCCGAGTAGCTTCCCCGCGTGTCACCCTCAGCAATAATTACCTGCCAACTGAAAATGCATAAAAGTCAGCATTGCTGAGTGAGTTCTAGTTTTAAAACGTTTAAAATACCTTGTAGGAGTTGTATCTGAAAATATCTTTTTCAATAAAATACTTCCTTTACTTTTACACGTGAGCATTCATCATACATACATCAAGGTATAGACTTGATTATCTTTCATTAACTCACGTATTCATTCATTATCTTTCACTATACTCTGGATCCTGTCTCATGCAATACCCGACTCATATCCGAAGATCGACAGTACCGGGGTACACGACAAGGACTCGGGTCAATCTCATGGATTGAATCCCTTACGAGTCTTTTGTGACAACATAGTCACTCACCTCAACTATGGCTTACGAGTCTTTTGTGACAACACAGTCACTCACCTCAATTTTTGCTTGCAAGACTTTTCATACTTTTCTTATGTTCCACTTCTTTATTAACATTAATCTTTCACTTTTTTTACGATAATACTTTACGCATATGAATATAAACACACCACGCAAAGTCACATCATACATAGTATAAAGCACCAACAACAGCCCGCAACATGCATCACCACAACAGACACGAACCAGCAAAACATCCCAGAACTTACCCGCTACATTCTACTTCCCAAGCTTTGGAAAAATCCTAAGTCCTTAGACAAATGCGGATGAACAGTAACCAATGCGGATGAACAACTAATGCGGATGAACAATACTAATGCGGATGAACAATACTAATGCGGATGAATGCTTTTAGATTATTCCAAGTGTCCAACAAAATGCTGGTAGAACAAATGCGAATGACTAAAACAAATGCGCATGAACACTGTAGCAAATGCACATGAATAAAAGAAATGCGGAAGAACACTTAGGCGCATAAGCACCTACAAATGCGGATGAACAAACAACAATGCGCATGAACAAAGTACTTAAATGCAAATGAACTAACCAACCAGCAAATGCACTTATGCAATTATTCAGTCCCCAATCCTCGATCTAACACATACTTATCATGGATCTAACATGCTTAACATCTAGAGCAGGCATACAACCACGAAAAACACCAACAGTCCTAACCAATCATGCTTATCCCTCTGTTCGAAGCTTAAACTCAACATCACAAGCATCAACCGCACATAAACCACCATAAAGCACCAACACAAACACCCATATACATACGGTAAAGCATAAAACAGCTATAAAACCTTTTAAACATGCATATTCAGCCCCAAAGAAGTTTAAAACACATAAAACCGGGGTCTAGAACTCACCTATGCAGCAAACAAGCAAAACTCTCCAAACTCGTGTGCACAAGAGTTCAAACGCCTAAAACAAGCAGAAACACAACAACAAAACACATAAACACATATAAATCGGTTTCATGGTCAAAACCCAACAAACCGAACCATAAAATACAAAGAACACTAACCACAAGCGAGAATCAGCCTCTTCTTCCCCTTGAAACCGAGAGAAATCGAATTCAACTTCTTCTTCTTCTGATTCGGTTGAACACCGTAGCAGCAGGAGTGATATGGGCAGCCATGCCCATATAAAGTGAACTTTTGACTTTTGTATACTTTTACACAAAACACCCCTCATCTTTGGCTTCTTTTTGATTTCTTCTTGATACTTTTATTTCTTTTTATTTGACCAAAGTTTCGGGCGTTACAAGTCTACCCCCCTTGAAGAGGTTTCGTCCCTGAAACCTGTCACTCTTCGAATAACTATGGGTAATGCTGTCTTATTTCATCCTCCGTCTCCCACGTAGACTCGGAACCCTTTCGGTGTTTCCACTGCACACGTACGAGTGGAACCATTTTATTTCTCAATCTCTTTTCCTTTCCTGTCTATGATGGCCACCAGTTGCTCCACATAATTGAGTCTTTCATCCACTTCGATATCCTCCAGTGGCACAATCATATCTTCATCGGCATTTTCTCAGATGAGATACATGGAACGTCGGGTGAATTCCACTTAGCTTATCAGGCAATTCTAGTCGATAGGCCACCTCTCCTACTCGTGCAACGATTCGGAAAGGCCCTTTGTACCTCGGACTCAGCTTGCCCCTCTTCCGAAACCGGATGATTCCCTTCCAGGGCGAATCCTTTAACATGACTTTATCACCCACGTTGAACTCGATTGGTCTACGCCTCTTATCGGCATACGACTTCTGTCTATCCTTGGCTGCCTTCATAAAGGCTTTGATCTTTTCTAGCTTCTCAGTTGTAGCCTCGATTACCTCCACGCTTCCCAACTCTTTCTGCCCAATGTCTCCCCAACACACGGGCGTTCTACATCTCTTACCATATAGCATCTCGAAAGGTGGCATGCCAATGTTGGCATGATAGCTGTTGTTGTATGAGAACTCTACCAATAGTAGATGATCATCCCAACTTCCTCCAAAGTCGATCACACATGCTCGGAGCATGTCCTCGAGCGTTTGAATCGTCCTTTCAGACTGACCATCTGTTTGAGGATGGTAAGCCGTACTGATGTGTAGCCTCGTCCCCATCGCATCGTGGAATCTCTTCCAAAACTTTGATGTGAACCGAGTGTCACGGTCTGACATGATAGACACCGGCACACCATGATGAGCTACAATCTCTTTGATGAACAGATCCGCCAACCTCTCGGATGAATACGTCTCCCGGATCGGTAGGAAGTGAGCACTCTTCGTCAAACGATCAACTATTACCCAAATTGCATCATACTCCCTTGTCGTACGTGGTAACTTCATGATGAAATCCATGGTGATGTGCTCCCACTTCCACTCGGGTACATCCAACGGTTGGATCTTCCCTTATGGCTTTTGATGCTTGCCTTCACTTGTAAGCAAAAGGCACTTACTCACATACTCCACTACATCGCGCTTCATACCCGGCCACCAATACTCTTTCTTTATATCTTGATACATCTTAGTGGCACCGGGATGAATGGAGTATCGAGTCTTATGATCTTCGTCCATAATTCGTCCCCGTAGATCACCGTAGCTGCGAATCCACATCCGCCCGAAGCGGGTTCTAACTCCGTGGGTATTTTCTCCCAACTCCGTGACTAGACCTCTCATCCTTTCAGAGTTAAGGCGATCTTCCTTCAATGCCTCATCCTGAAATTCTTTGACCTAGGTCATCACGTCAGAGGTCATCACCAATTGATAAGCCTTCACCTGGATTGGCTCGGGTCTCTCTTTTCGGCTGAGGGCATCAGCCACTACATTGGCTTTACCCGGATGGTAGTGGATTTCACAATCATAATCCTTAATCAGCTCTAACCACCTCCTCTACCTCATGTTGAGATCTTTCTGCTCAAAGAACTACTTTAGGTTCTTGTGGTCCGTGAAGATTGTGCATTTCACCCCGTACAGGTAATGCCGCCAAATCTTTAATGCGAAGACCATAGCTGCGAGCTCCAGATCATGCGTGGGATAATTGACCTCGTGGGTTTTCAACTGTCGAGACGCGTAGGCTATTACTCTCCCACGTTGCATTAACACACAACCCAGTCCCGAATAGGAGGCATCCGAATACACCACTAAGTCTTCACTCCCTTCAGGTAATGTCAAAACAGGAGCTTGAGTTAATCTTGCCTTTAACTCCTCAAAAGCATCCTCATGTTCTCGTCCCCACACAAACTTCACCTCCTTGCGAGTCAATTTAGTCAAAGGTGAGGCTACCTTGGAAAAGTCTTGAATGAACCTCCTGTAGTAGCCCGCCAATCCCAAGAAACTTCGAATCTCAGATGGCGTCTTTGGAGACTTCCATTGCATCACCGCCTCAACCTTCGCCGGGACCACCATGATCCCTTTAGCATTAACCATGTGACCCAAAATTGAACTTCACATAACCAGAAAGCACACTTAGAGAATTTTGCATAAAGCTTCTCCCTTCTAAGTGTCTCCAATACCTCTCGTATGTGACCGGCATGTTCTTCTTCGCTCTTCGAATAAATCAGGATATCGTCAATAAATACAATCACTGATTTATCTAACATCGGCCGACACACTCGATTCATCAAATCCATAAAGGCAGCTGGCGCGTTAGTCAGACCGAAAGACATAACAAGGAACTCGTAGTGTCCATAACGCGTGCGAAAAGCTGTCTTAGAAATGTCTTGCTCCTTAACCTTCAACTGATGGTAACCAGATCGGAGATCTATTCATGAGAACCAGCTAGCACCTTGGAATTGGTCAAACAAGTCATCTATTCTCGGTAAGGGATATCGATTCTTCACTGTTAACTTGTTTAGCTCCGGTAGTCTATGCACATCCTCATACTACCGTCTTTCTTCTTAACAAACAAAACCGGAGCACCCCAAGGAGAGATACTCGGTCGAATGAAACCCTTGTCCAATAACTCCTGCAGTTGAACAACCATCAGCTCCTTCATCTCGGTTGGAGCTAATCGATACGAGCCTTGGCAACGGTGTGCGCACCGAGTATCAAATCAATCTGAAACTCTATCTCGCGGTCCGGTGGCAAGCCTGGTAAATCTCCTGGGAACACGTCTGGAAAATACACAACTGGTACGTCGGACAATTGTGGTACTGACACGTCCACATCCTTCACATAAGCCAGGTAGGCACTACATCCGCGTTTCATGCACTTCTCGGCCACCACCATCGAAATCACCTTCGGACTGTAGCAACTCGATCACCGTAAACCGTAACTGAAATTCCATCGGGCGCTGTCAGTCGAACCATCTTTTTGCGACACACGATGTTTGCCTCATAGGCTGCCAACCAATCCATCCCCAGAACTACATCAAATCCGCCTAGGGGCATCACAAATAATTTAGCAGAGAACCTATGCCCATCTAACTCTATGCCACAATCCTCAATCACATCAGAAATTCTGGTAGACTTACCAATAGCAGTTTCTACATCAAATGACTCATTAATTCTTCTACTACTAACAGGCAGCTTAGTACAGAAAGCAGCAGAAATAAAACTCCTACTAGCACCAGAATCAAACAATACAGAGGCACGAGTTTGGTTTACTAGAAACATACCCGACACGACATCGGGATCCACCCTGGCCTCCTCCCGGGTCATTGTAAATGCTCTAGCGCTTGTCCTCTGCCCTTCACTCTCTGTCCTTTTCTTCACCCCGAAACTCTTATCCTTTTGCTTCTTGCAATCCCTGCTCATGTGTCCCCCTTCCCCACAGATATGACACCTCAACGCTCTACAATCCTTAGCGATATGACCAGGCTTCCCAGATCTGAAGCAAACATTCAGTCCCAACCGGCATTCCCCGCTATGCTCCCTTCCATACTTACCACACCTCTTCGCTCGGAGCTTGATGACCCCACTCTTCGGTCATCCATTTTCATCCTCTTGTTGTTTGGGGTGAAACCACCCGCCCAAACCTCTTCCCACTCCAGTTCTTGTCACCACCACCTGTCTTCTTCACCTCAACCACCGACACCTCTCTCTCATCGTAAAGCCTCCCAGCCAGATCCACTGCCGACCTAAAAGTGCTTGGTCGGGCAACAATCAAGTGCCTGCGGATATTAGCTGGCAATCCCTACACATACCTCTTAATCTTCCTCGACACCGGCGTCACCAGATCCAGCACCAGCCTCGCCATTTCGTTAAACTTGGTGGTGTATTGCTGGTGGGTCATGGTTCCCGCCTCAAGTTGTAGGAACTCTCTCTCTATCTTGTCTAGTTCCCTGTGAGGACAGAATTCCTCAACAACCAACTTCTTCAAATCTCCCCATCTCATCCTCCCGATGGCCCTGCTGCCCTCGGCTTGGACAATATTGTCCCACCAACACAGAGCCGAGTCAACAAATGAGTGAGTGGCAAATTTCACCTTCTGATCCTCCCTGCACTTACTAATATCCAACACTGCCTCCATCTCTCTAACCCAGCGGTGGGCAGTAGCAGCGTTACCATTGCCGTCAAAAGTAGGGGGTTTACACCGTTGGAATGCCCCGTAGCTATCCCCTCGCGGTTTCCCGCACCTCTACATCTTCTTCATCACTGGAGGCTCCCCTTTCACATTCATCTCCTCCTCTTCATCATGATCTCTCTCATTCTCCCTTCTCCCAGTAGCAGCCATTCTCTCTTCCTCCTTTTCTTTCCTCTCATCCTCCCTGGTACGGCTCGGATTCCACCTCTAGAAGCCTTAGACTATCTACCTCCAGCCATCCTCTAACACTATAAGATTCAAACACCAACACGGTCATTCAAGGTAATAGCTTAGTTTATGTCAAGTATAGTAAGTCCCTAATTACAGTGGCCAGTTGTGATTAGCCACTTACTTTACTCTTCATCCCCCAAGCATTTCCTATCCTGACTACATCAGTATTCAAATCTACTTAAAGCACATAAATCAAATAGCACACGCATATAGTACTGGTTAACATTAAGAAAAGAATACCTGATGGCGCGTAGCTACTCGGGCTGGCATCCCTCTGTTCGTCCCATTCTCAGTTTAAGTTTAGGTTTTGAAAATATTTAACTATTTCTCTTAAACTTTGGCTCTGATACCAACTTGTAAGGCCCCGTTCCCGGTGACCTCACAGTTGGTCAATCATAGCATAAAACATTAAACATCACACATTTCATAAAATATTGCAGCGGAATTAAGTTAATAAAAACCATTCATTCTATTAATAATTAACTTTGTTAAGCAATATATCATTGTTTTCTTGGATTACAAAAGACTCTGTTTCATTGCATTACAAAACAACAATATCATTAAAGATGAATGGATCCCAATCTTGCCCTGCCGAGTAGCTTCCCCCGCGTGCCACCCTCAGCAACAATTACCTGCCAACTGAAAATGCATAAAAGTCAGCTTTGCTGAGTGAGTTCTAGTTTTAAAACATTTAAAATACCTTGTAGGAGTTGTATATGAAAATATCTTTTTCAATAAAATACTTCCTTTACTTTTACACGTGAGCATTCATCATACATACATCAAGGTATAGACTTCATCATACATACGTCAATCTCATGGATTGAATCCCTTACGAGTCTTTCGTGACAACACAGTCACTGACCTCAACTATGGCTTACGAGTCTTTTGTGACAACACAGTCACTCACCTAAATTTTTGCTTGCAAGACTTTTCATACTTTTCTTATGTTCCACTTCTTTATTAACATTAATCTTTCACTTTCTTTACGATAATACTTTACGCATATGAATATAAACACACCACGTAAAGTCACATTATACATAGTATAAAGCATCAACAACAGCCCACAACATGCATCACCATAACAGACACGAACCAGCAAAACATCCCAAAACTTACCCGCTACATTCTACTTCCCAAGCTTCAAAAAATCCTAAGTCCTTAGACAAATGCGGATGAACAGTAACCAATGCAGATGAACAACTAATGCGGATGAACAATACTAATGCGGATGAACAATACTAATGCGGATGAACAATACTAATGCGGATGAATAATACTAATGCGGATGAACAATACTAATGCGGATGAATGCTTTCAGATTATTCCAAGTGTCCAACTAAATGCTGGTAGAACAAATGCGAATTACTGAAACAAATACGTATGAACACTGTAGCAAATGCGCAGGAATAAAATAAATGCGGAAGAACACTTAGGCGCATAAGAACCTACAAATGCGGATGAACAAACAACAATGCGCATGAACAAAGTACTTAAATGCGGATAAACTAACCAACCAGCAAATGCACTTATGCAATTATTCAGTCCCCAATCCTCGATCTAACACATACTTATCATGGATCTAACATGCTTAACATCTAGAGTAGGCATACAACCATGAAAAACCCCAACAGTCCTAACCAATCATGCTTATCCCTCTGTTCGAAGCTTAAACTCAACATCACAAGCATCAACCGCATATAAACCACCATAAAGCACTAACACAAACACCCATATACATACGGTAAAACATAAAACAGCTATAAAACCTTTTAAACATGCATATTCATCCCCAAAGAAGTTTAAAACACATAAAACCGGGGTCTAGAACTCACCTAGTGCAGCAAACAAGCAAAACTCCTCCAAACTCGTATGCACAAGAGTTCAAACGCCTAAAACAAGCAGAAACAGACAACAAAACACATAAACACATATAAATCGGTTTCATGGTCAAAACCCAACAAACCGAACCATAAAATACAAAGAACACTAACCACAAGCGAGAATCAGCCTCTTCTTCCCCTTGAAACCGAGAGAAATCGAATTCAGCTTCTTCTTCTTCTGATTTGGTTGAACACCGTAGCAGCAGGAGTGATATGGGCAGCCATATATAAAGTGAACTTTTGACTTTTGTGTACTTTTATACAAAAGACCCTTCATCTTTGGCTTCTTTTTGCTTTCTTCTTGATACTTTTATTTCTTTTTATTTGACCGAAGTTTCGAGCGTTACATTTTTTATGGTAAACATACACCCTCTAAACATTTCTACTCAATACACTTAGTGTGTAACACACCAAAATTTAACGGATGAAGTTTCCATGAAGCAAGGTTAAACCATAACCCACCTTAGCTAAAGTAAGGAGTAGCCCCCATGCTCCTTACTTGTGATTGAAGGTTGTCAAAGGGGAAAGGTAGAGAGAGAAATGGTTTCGTAAAGAGAGAGAAAATCAAAGAAGTGAATTAAAGGTATGAATTTCATTTGTTTATGATAGATTTTAGATAGATCTGTGCTTATGTAGCGTGCATGCGTCGATAGAAATGATGAAGTTGTCATTTTTAATGGTTTATGCGTAGATCTTGACATTTTCCATTCTTGGTTTATGATTCTTATGATTTCTACTAAAAAATGTGAGTTATAGATCCTTATCTTTATATGCTTTACATTGTTTTGGGGCTACTATGCATACCTTAATAGTTTCATCATAGTATAACATCATTCCAATGCTAAAGTTTTCAATTTTTTAGGATTTCTTATTAATGAAATAGTGATTTTATGTCAAAAATACTAAATTGTGTGATAAAGTGTTTAATACATGATAATACCTGGTATAGTTCTCAGTCATAGTATTCTTTGTAGTACTTGGCATAACATAGTTCTTGGTGACACTATTTGATTATAGTATTCGGCCTTGTATATGTTAGTGTTATAGTTTTCAGCCTGATAGAATATTTATAGTATTTGGTCATTATAATTTCTTGGCTATAGTATAATATTTAGTTGTACACACTTGGCCTTTGTCTTGATATATAATTCTCGACCCATAGTAAAGTTATCAGCCTTAGTAAAGAATCCTTCTAGGTTAAAGTTCTTGGTTACGATAAGTATACGACCTTGATTATTTGATGAACTAAAAGTAATAATAGCAACTAAAGCTAAAATATGTTAAAGTACTAAGGTGATTAGAGTTAAAGTGGCTAAAGATATAAATATAATCACATGGTTAAAGTACGGATAAAGAGCTAAAGATGATTATAAATAAATAATTCTAGAATTCATATGTGAAAAGATAAAGAACTTGAATAATAATTCAAGAAAAGTTACCCCACTAAAACACAACTGTGAAAACGTTAAATGACACAAAAGGAGTCTTGCAAGCATATAGGCATTGATGTATTATAAGCCTCGATATGAGTCTTTATGGCAAGCGACATAAGTCTTCCATTTGTTGCAAACCAGATAGGAGTCTTGCGTAATGGCAAGCTACAATATAGTTTCGTGTATTACAAACAATGACCAATGGCTAAATGAGTTTTGTACGAAATACAGACTCAAGATAAAGTAAAATTAAAATATGAATAAAATATTAAAGTTAAAACATAGTTAAAATATGATAAATAAAGACAGTTAAAAATAAAGTTTTGATAAAGTATTTTGCTAATGTAAAACTAGAGTCCACTCAAAAACGCCGAGTTTGTATATATTAATTTAACAGGTATGCGTATCAATTAAATATGTGAGCATGAAATTGATTCTAGAACCATCTAACATCGTGTTAAAGACGGGCATCCAAACATAATTAAGTTTAAACAATGTTTGAATTCGACGGCTTATAAAAACTTGTATTCTGGTATTAAAATCCAAATGTAAAGTTAGTCGAAAAGTTACCCATGTATGACACCAGTAACTTGGTAGGATAAAACAAATTGTTGAATATGATAGTTGTGAAAGTGTAAATTAAGGATAAAGAAATCACAGGAACATTCTCCGTCGATCTCTCCCAGTCGCCAACCGAGTGTACAATGGCTGCTGCAGTGAAGGGCTTGTATGGATCCACAGATGAGTTCCTGAAGCAGTGCTCACAGTCAGGTGACTCTGCCTACAGTGCATTACGATCACTGTTGGAGCGCCTCGAGAACCCCGACACCCGAACCGAAGCTAGGGTCTTCTTAGCACATCTGCAGAAGAAGCTCGACAGCGATGGAGCATCTCAGCATAACCTCGATACTTACCATTTCCAAATCCAAGATATATACCTCGATCGAAATGAAGGTTCGCATCTACCCATCTATATGTTTATGTTTATGTATATGTTTATTTATGTGCGCTCGCTTTGCTTTTAACCTGAGATCTTGCTTGTTCCTAAATGTTTTGTGTGCTTTTGAGTGTGTGACTGTGTGTTCTGGTTAGCATCTGTGATCAGCGTTTTAGTGTCAAATTGCTGCGATCAGGATTGTTTGGATTGCAATTCTTATGTTATTTTGTGTGTGTATTGCTATTTTGTAGAATAATTAGATAAAATTTAGACACAATGGATTGCTTCTTGATCTGATGTGAAATTTGACGCCTAAAACATTATCCTCAAAGGGATAGCAAGATTTTATTCAAAAGGTTGATTTGATAGTTCAAAAGTGAAATTTGTACGGACTTGCATAGGTGAACCCACCCTGAGCTTATATATTGAACTAGAAGATTAGTGTTGGCATCTACACTGGTTACTATTAGAAACCAGTCAATCGTAGTCATCATTCTTCTGGACACATTCTTCTTCTCATGAACTTTCTTTAAATCAATTGAATAGTTGAATTAAATAAACGAACATTCTCAACTTCTCTTTCTAAACTTATAATATTCTTATTGATCATGCATCGTTGTAAGCATAATCCAAGTATCTTCACGCTCTCTTCCTTAATTGGCAGAGTCATATACTCATATGCAACCTTCTCAAATGTTTCACTGCATTTCCTTGCAGATACAGGTTGCCAAAATAGAAAAAAGTTGACAATGATGGTGATACCAAGCATCTTTATGCCAGAGGACTGGTCCTTTACATTCTATGAGGGGTTAAATAGACATCCAGACTCTATATTCAAGGATAAGACAGTTGCGGAGCTTGGTTGTGGAAATGGATGGATATCCATAGCCATTGCTGACAAGTGGTTGCCATTGAAGGTCACGGCTGTTCTTATTTCTCAACTTTATGTGTATTTATTTGGAAAGAACAAATGCCCTTTACTTATGAAAAATCTTCTAATGAAGCAATTTTTAATTTTAATTAAACTATGCCCTTCTTCCTATTGTATCTCAATTTCCTTAAAATAATGTCTTGCAGGTTTATGGCCTTGATATAAACCCAAGAGCTGTAAAAATTTCTTGGATAAATTTGTATTTAAATGCTTTTGATGAGAATGGACAGCCCGTTTATGACAGTGAGAACAAAACTTTGCTCGACAGAGTAGAGTTTTATGAATCTGATCTGCTATCTTACTGCAGAGACAACCACATAGAGCTGGAACGCATCGTTGGATGCATACCACAGGTATTAAATTAATCATCCTATATGTATTGATTGGAGGAGGCAGTTTCTTCCCATTTACTTATGAGTCGGTCGATTTGGCTTTTGCTTTTATCTCTAATTGGTTGAACAGGTAAATTCAAAAATACTTAGCTTCAAGAAAACGGGTCGAAAGTTGCCAATTTATATACATAATATATAAAACCTCCTAAATCATATGGTTAAAAGATTGATTATTATGAAGTAATATAACTTATGTAATCATATTTAACCCTTTAATGATTTTTTTTTTTAAATTTTGATTTTTGTCCAAAAAATGTTTTACGTGACTAGTTTTGAGACACACTTCAAATCTCCCCTTTTGCCCATACCAAAAAGTTACTCCCGTTTTGACCCATTACACAACCTCCCTATGCCTCCAAATCTCTAGTCTTGATTGTCTTATGCTGTTCTCCATGATTTAGTGCTGCTGGTAGGAGTTCTGTTGCTTACTTTCACCATTTGTATTAATTTTTGCTCTATTTTATGTTCTAGATTCTTAATCCAAATCCAGATGCAATGTCCAAGCTTATTACAGAGAATGCTAGCGAAGAGTTTCTACACTCATTAAGTAACTATTGTGCCCTTCAGGTCAGTGAGATACCTTTCATCTACCCTTTTTGTTCTTTTCTCGGTTGTTAAATTTCCAATATTTTCTTGTAGAAATAGAATTAAGTTTAGCTAAGGCACTATGCCAAACAACTTGGGATACATTTGCATTCAGCTTTAAGGGTTACCACATTATGAAATAAACACTTGAATTCGGCCATTGAGAAATTGAAGCTCTCTGGCACATTTTGAAGTGGACCCATGTCGTTTTACGGAGTATTAATATAGTCCCGTCCATTGTGAACCTTGAATACTTTTGATACATTTGATTGTACATCTGTCATCTTTATGCAGACTAGTATAAGGATACTACATGAAGCTGTGAAAGTGTGGTTACCTAAAAACAAACTCAATCTTCCTAGAAATGATATCAATTGTGGTTTCAAGTTTGACCGTGTTGCACAACTCAGGATACATCTATATTTTCAAATCTAGATGGTATTTTCATCCTAAAGGCATCCATTAATGTATCTTAGCACCAATGGTTATGCCGGTTGTAACCATTTTATCTCCCGGGCCAACGTTTCTATCTTATTCACCCGCAAGTCGTTAGCTTGGAGAATAAATAGTCATATTGTGGAGTCATTATTGGAGAAATTAGTGTGCTAATTAATTATATATTACTAATTTATTGTTTGACACTCATTTGCTTATCACCAAGAAGAATGTGTAAGCATCCAGTACAATTAACTCTTAAGATAATAATGGATGCTATCATTCACTTCAGACATGTAATTAGTTCTCAATCTATAGGTTTGAGACCAAACATAATTTTGGAAATTAGGAACCCACAAAAATTTTCTTGTCATGCTATCTATGCTGTCTTTACATAGCAAGTTTCTTAGGTGCTGTTTGTTTTTTCTGCAGCAAAATGTCTGCAGTCCGCGGACCACATCTGCAGGGGAAGAGGTGGACCAAACGTTTGCAGTCTGCAAGAAGAAGACTGTTTGTTTTTTAACACCCTGCAGACTGCAAAATAGGTTGTAATTAAAATAAACCTAATTTTTAAACTTTAAAAAGTACTTCAACATTGAAATTTAAATAAAAGTCATACAACACTGCAATAATATTCATAAAACCATAAAAATACATTTTATTTAAATCATTTATTCCATATTTTGCATAACGGCTCAACAATTTCATCTCGTATTTGACTCATATATTCCCGATCTGATGCGGTACCATGTGCTTCAACCTCATTTTCATCAACATCAACGTGCACATGACGATTTCGAAAGGACACATTGGGTTGATGATATTGTGTAAAAAAACTCATCATTGAAACCCTCTTTCCTTATAAAATTATGTAGTGCGAAACATACAATGGTAATTTTTCTTTGTGTAACCAACGGAAATGGTGCCATCCTCTTCAATATAGGAAATCGTGCTTTCAAGACACCAAACGAACGTTCAATTACGTTTCGTAGTTTTGCATGTGCATGGTTAAATTTTTCTTTATTGGTCAATGCACGGCTGCTACGTAAATCTCCAAGCCAATACCTAACATTACGATATGGAGCCATAAATCCTCGTATGTGTGCATAAGCGGCATCGCAAAGATAATATTTATTTGTAAAGATATATAAATAATTAGAAAATTAAAGTAAGATACAAATATTTAACAAACAACTAAAATACCTGGTGGTGGTAACGGGAATGGAGCATTTGTATCTGATAATGCCTTTGATAATATTCTAGAATCATGTGCTACTCCTTCCTAGCCCGCCACAATGAATGTAAAAATCATGTTGAAGTCACAAATTGCTAATACTTTTTGATAACAATCACCATAAATCTTGTTTGCTAGTAGGGACAACAACATGTATCAAAGTTCCATCAAGTGCACCAACTGCTCCTTTGAAAATCCGTCATAGTCTTTTGTTATGTCCTGGAATATTTGGATTCAGATTGAAAGAAGTTGGTACTATCATATGTTTTGCAAAAAGCATCATTTTATCCGACACTTCATAAAAAAATTTATGAATTGTTTGTTTGAGTGTTGAAATCCACGCTTGATAACCACGTATCGTTGATTATGACCAATTATCATAAAAAACATAGCCATCTTCTCCTCAACCGAAACATGTTTACTATACTTTAACGAATAATTTACTCTAAAATGAGCACATAGTTGGACAAAGGATTCACGAGACATACGTAGCAATTCAACGCATTGTTTGGGATTTCCTTGCAATAATTCTAACGTGTATTTATGCCCCGACATAACCGAGTCATTGTCTCGCATTCGTTTTAAACCTCTCCTCAAAAAAAGCGAACATACAGGTACATAAGAATTACGAGTAGTAATTTCTTATTATAATCCATTATTATCCTGTTTTAATAGAACACAAACAAACATTAAACATAACAAACCATTAAACATAACAAACCAAAAGCATTCATTGTTCTAAACATAACCAACCAAAAGCATTCAAGGTTCTCACACAAAGCATATAATGTTTTCAACCATAACCAACCAAGAAGAAAATATTGTTTTCAACACAAGAAGGAGACAATGTTCTTAACTACTTTATTAATCCTAAACTTGTTGCCTTCATCGAGATCCAGCCTCTCAATACCTCAGGAATCGGTGGCAATGTCATCCATGCCTCTCTCATATCCGACGAAACTCCAAAAATATGAAAAGCGGCCAAGAATAGAGGATCAACCGGATCTAACCCAACCAACTTCAACTTCTCAGAACATTCAAGAACTGTCGGCCCTAAAAGAGGTTTATGGTGAGAATTCCTAATGATTCATTAAGCAAAATTTCATCTCTTATATAGGGAGATTACAATTATCTCTAACCACAATTCTAGGAACTAGATAAACATGAATAACTAACTTTTAAGATATACATCAATAAATAATAATCTAATAATAATAGTTATCGCTAAAACACCCCCGCAGTTTGAGCGGGCGGAGGACAAACGCTCAAGCTGGAACGGAACGACTGAAACAACTGTCTAGGTAACCCCTTTGTAAAAATATCTGCATACCGGAGTGAAGAGGGGACGCGAAGGACGCGAATGTGGCCCACACGAACCTTGTCTCGAACGAAGTGAATATCAATCTCAATATGCTTGGTTCGCTGATGTTGCACCGGATTGTTAGACAAGTAAACCGCTGAAACGTTATCACAATAAACCACCGATGCCTGACTTAATGGTGTATGAAGCTCAAGCAATAAATTACGAATCCATGTAGCCTCGGCGACAGCATTAGCAACCCCTCTATACTCGGCCTCTGCACTAGAGCTAGAAACCGTAGGCTATCATTTAGACGACCAAGAAATAAGATTATCCCTAATGAGACACAATAGCCTGATGTAGATCGTCTCGAGTCCGGACACCCGCCCCAGTCGGCGTCCGAGTAGGCTACCAACTGATGAGTGGATGACTTAACAATGCGAAGACCATAAGTAATCGTGCCCTGAATATACCTGATAATGCGCTTCATAAATGCAAAATGAGGATCCCGCGGTTCATGCATAAACAAGCAAATTTGTTGGACCGCATATGTGATATCAGGTCGTGTGAACGTAAGGTATTGTAACGCCCCGGCAAGACTCTGATATAAAGTGGGATCGGAGAATAAGGGACCATCGGTGGCACTAAGTTTTCTAGGCAAGTCAATGGGCGTGGTACAAGGTTTGCATGATGACATAGAAGCCCGAGCAATAATATCTTTTGCATATTGATCCTGTGACAAGAAAAGACCATGTGTATGTGTAGTTACCTTATTCCCAAGAAAATGATGAAGACGGCCAAGATCGGTCATTGCAAACTCTCGTGAGAGTGTGCGAATAATGTCATGTAAAAGAGTATGATTAGATGCCGTGATAACGATATCATTAACATATAATAATAAGTAAGCAATATTAGTAGCGTCCCGATTATAAATAAATAAGGAGTTGTCGTACTTGCTACTTGTAAACCCATGTGATGTAATGTAGTTGCAAACCGAGTATACCAGGCACAAGGCGCTTGCTTGAGGCCATATAGGGATTTCTTCAAGTGGACACACATGGTTAGGAAATCGCCGATCAACAAACCCAGGTGGCTGGTGCATGAACACTGTTTCATTCAAATCCCCATGAAGAAAAGCATTTTTGACATCTAATTGGTGGATGGGCCATGATCGCGAGACAGCTAATGATAGAACTGTCCGAATGGTGGCTGGTTTGACAACCGGGCTAAAGGTGTCATCACAATCAATGCCCACTGTCTGTGAATTTCCATTCGTAACCAAATGTGCCTTGTACCGTTCTAAAGTCCCATCTGATTTAAACTTGTGTTTAAAAAGCCACATGCATCGGATAATGGGGTGATCCGTGGGACGAGGAACTAATTCCCATGTTTCATTTTCCTGTAATGCAGTAAATTCTAGTTGCATAGCATGTAACCAATTTGGATCAGCGAGGGCTTTGGCATATGTGGTGGGTACAGGTGAGAGGTTAATGACAGGAAGGGCGATCGGGGAAGGTGTGGTACGGGATTTGGATCGGGTGGTCATGGGGTGTGTATTGGAGTTGGAGGATGGTTGGGTAGGTTGTGGATTCGGGTTAGCCTGTGAGTTTGGGGGCGGCTGTGGTGGACAGGTCGAGTGGGCCGTAGTATGTGGGGGTATGGGTTGGGGACGCGCACGGCGAGAGTAGGTGAACCGGAAGGAGGTGTTAGCCGAGGGGGTTTGACACCGACACTGGAGGTTGGAAATTAAATCCCGGAGGAAGTGGGTCATCTAGGAAGGAGTATGAGGATGGGTGTGGTTGGGTAGTATAGGGGAATGTGTGCTCATCAAAGGTCACGTGGCGGGAGATGAGGACCTTGCCAGTTGCGGGATCAAGGCAACGGTATCCGCGGAAATCGGGAGGATACCCTAGAAAGATGCATCGAACTGACCGCGGATGTATTTTGTGAGGTTGGGTGGTGGATGTATTAGGGTAGCATGTGCACCCTAACACCCGCAAGTGGTTATACGTAGGATGGCAGAGGTAAAGGGCAAATGTTGGGGTATAGAAGTTGAGTCTTTGAGTAGGCAAAATATTGTGTAGGTAGGCGGCGGTATGAAGAGCTTCCACCCAAAAAATAGGTGGAAGATTGGCATGTATAAGTAGAGCCCGAATGATGTTGTTGAGACGACGAATCATGCGTTCAGCCCGATCGTTTTGAGGAGAGGTCTGGGGACACGAAAAACGAAATAAAAGGCCATGTTGTTTAGCAAAATTACGGAACGCATGATTGTCAAATTCCCCGCCTAAATCACATTGAAAAGTTTTAATTTTACGATTGAATTGTGTTAAGATGAGTTGATGAAATTTGACAAAGGTAGGGAATGTTTCAGATTTAAATTTTAGCCGATAAACCCACACAAAATTTGAGAAATTGTCGATGAGCACCATGTAATATTTGTACCCGGATTTACTCGTGACCGGGGAGGTCCATAAATCGCAGTGGATAATATCAACGGGAGCAAAAGTAAAAGTATTAGATGAATAAAAAGGTAATCCTTTACTATTAGAAATTTGACAAGAATTGCAAATATGAGACGCGTGGTCTTTATTACAAGAAAACTGAAAATTACGACTTAAAACATCTAATACTTGTGCCCCGGGATGACCCAGACGATCGTGCCATGGAAGGATTGGAGTGGCAAGAAAGCAAGCTTGAGTTGGTAGTTGTGGTGGCGTGAGTGGATATAGGTCCCAGAACTGTTGTGGCGCGACAAGAGCTTTTTAGTTTTGAGATCCTTCAAGAAAACCGAAAGGGTCAAATTCTTTGGAAACATTATTATCAAGAGTAAAGCGTCGAACAGAGACAAGGTTTTTAATAATTTGTGGACTGTAAAGGATATTGGGCAAGATGTAAGTTCGGTTTGGTAAGGTGTGAAAACCCGTGCCAGATTCGTTAATTGGTAAATAATTGCCATTGCCCACTAGAATATTACTGTATACAGTAGATGAATTAGGGAGTAAAAGTTTACCTGGATCGCGAGTGAGGTGCGAAGAAGCCCCGGTGTACATGATGTCCGAGGTCCAAGAAGCATTAGATTGATTGACCTGCATGGCAGCAAAAGCACACTAAGATCGGACGGGTTCAAGGCATTGTAGCCGCCTTGTTGGTAGGCTGATGGATCAGGATAATCATTGTACTGGACTTGAGAAAATCCAGCATATTGGGCTTGTGGAGTCGCATGGGGCTGCTGGGTTGGGATGTTATTGGGCCACCAAGTATTCTGAGTGGGATATGGGCATGGGGGAGTAGTCCACCAGGCCCAAGGTGGATAAGATGGGTTAGGGTTGGACCATCGATTAAACGGAGGTCGCCTACTGCTTCTTCCCCTGCCCCCCCGTCAATTGCCAAAGCCACGCCCCCTTCCCCTTCCATGCGAGGTGTAGGAGTGAGGATCAGGGGAGGGAGGTCGCGATCCACCATCATGAGGGGGCGCCGTGTATTTGTGGGCTGCTGTGGTGGTGCGGCCGGAGCAACAAGGACGGAGGAAGATTGCCCCTTGCAAGCTTCAAGGCGAAGAACTTCATCATTAAGCATGGCTACAACTTGGTCCCAATTGGCGTCGTTCTGGTTGATTAAGGATGTTGTGGTGTTGTATTCTTCAGGGAGGCCTCGAACAAGCTGAACAACTAACTTGGAATCAGAGACCGGTTGGTCCACATCCGCAAGCTGATTGGCCAGATCGGTCAATCGTTGACAGTAATCATCGACCGAGTGACAAGGGTAAGGGTGAGGTTGCAGAATCTGGTCTCAAGGGCTACTGCACGAGCCTTTTTATTGCTGAGGAAGATTTTCTCGAGTTTTCCCCATGTTGTATGTGCGGTGGCATTGGTGTCAAGAATGCGAATGAGCAGGTCATTGGACACGGTGCTGTATATCCATTGGAGGACGAGAGCGTCGAGTTCTTTCCAAGCTTCATATTCTGGTGCGGTAGGTGCGGGAGCGGTTGTGCCATCAATGTGGTTAGAGACCTTATAGGCAACTGCATGAAGGCGGAAGAGCTTTACCCAGGATGAATACGTGACCTTGGTGCCATCCAAGGTGCGGATTTTCGTCAATATGTTGGTAACCGAATATGCAGGGTGCAGGGAAGTTGGCTGTTTGGACGAGGGTTCCGGGACCTCTTTGGTCATGGTGGCAACGAAAAAAAAAAGGATTTAATAGGGTAAACAAACCGAAGCTCTGATACCATAAAAGAGGTTTATGGTGAGAATTCTCAATGATTCATTAAGCAAAATATCATCCCTTATATAGGGAGATTACAATTATCTCTTAACATAATTCTAGGAACTAGATAAACATGAATAACTAACTTTAAGATATACATCAATAAATAATAATCTAATAATAATAGTTATCGCTAAGAGGCCCTTCTTTGCCTTTAATCAGATATTGTAGAGCCTTTTGCATATCAAGGGCTAGATCATCAACAGTGATAGAGGATGATTTTGAGGTTTTTGCCCTTTTATTTGGATTAGGCTCAGGGGTAGGCTCGGGGGTGGGCTCGACGGCATCCTCATTAATAGGCTCAGAACCAAAATCATAAGAGCCGGCATCATCTTCTGTGTTATGAAGAACGGTGTCTGTAAGCATAAGCGGTTTGACACGATGACAAGAAGATGACCCAAATGCCGATGTTGTTTGGGTTGAAGTCCACTTGCTACTCCCAGTGGCAGTATTACCATCAAACAATTGAGCATAACGCTCTGGAAAAGGCAATGGAACTGTTTTCAATGATAACGCCTTCGGATGCCCCTAAACCGAAAGTAAAAAATGTTATAAGTTTATGTTTATAGGTATTTGTTAAAAAACTTGTCTATATAAACATACCTTCTTAAATTCTTCCCATTCCTCGTTGGTTAAGGTAAAGGTGTTTGTTTGAGGGTTGTATGTTACCTGTTTTGTTTTTCAAATACACCCATCCTATGTATTTGGCTTTAAGATTATCCTACGCGTTCTTCATTTGTTTTTGCGTCAAATCCAAGCCAAACCTCTCCTTAAGCACTTTTCCTAAGTTACTCCATGACTCTTTGTCATACTCAATCCTTTTCTACCCAACTTGTTTACCTCTTCTATTTTGTTGCTCAATCGACCATTGTTGTTTCTCTCCCATTTCTATTAATCAACAAACAACAAACATTTTTCACAAATCAAATCTAACAAAATACTAAACCAAATCACAAATCATACTACCTAATATCACAAATCAAACAAAATACTAAACCAAATCACAAATCATACAACCTAAAACCACAAATCAAACAAAACCTTAAACCAAATCACAAATCATACTAACTAAAATCACAAATCAAACAAAAGCCTAAAACAAATCACAAATCATACTACCTACAATCACAAATCAAACGAAATACTAACCAAATCACAAATCATACCACCTAATATCACAAATCAAACAAAATACTAAATCAAATCACAAATCATACTTCCTAAAATCACGAATCAAACAAAACCCTAAACCAAATCACAAATCATACAACCTAAAATCACAAATCAAACAAAACCCTAAACCAAATCATAAATCATACAACCTAAAATCACAAATCAAACAAAACCCTAAACCAAATCACAAATCATACTACATAAACCACAAATCAAACAAAACCCTAAACCAAATCACAAACCATACTACATAAACCACAAATCAAACAAAAACTTAAACCAAATCACAAACCATAAACCAAATCACAAACCTTACCCTCAAGATTTGGGATTTTGGAGGCTGTAGGAGGCGGCGGCCGTGAAGGTGGAGGCGGCGACGGGCGGCGGCCGTGAAGGTGGAAAGCGACGGGCTGCTAGGGGACGGGGGCAGCACGGCGACGGAGGAGGGCTGAAGGTGGAGAGCGACGGGCTGCTAGGGGACGGGGGCAGCACGGCGACGGTGGAGGGCTGAAGGTGGAGAGCGACGGGAGCCTGGAAGATGAGGGGAAGAGGAGGGTATAAGAGGGTGAAGTGAATGGGTAGGGTAGAAGTGAATAAGAAGAGGGTAGAAGTGAATATGTTATGTCTTCTTCACGCAGACTTCAGGAAGACGTTTTTTAATGAAAAGTCTTCCAAAAAACGGTCTGCAGACCTCAACGTCTGCGCGGTGCAGACAAAAGAGGTCAGGAAGTGCTTCTCACGAAAACCAAACAACCACTTATTATCATTTTAACAGCAGCCTTATCTCCTATTTCACCATTTTTAAGAATTTTGATTGTTGGAGCAAGTATACATAGTAGCTGAGTCATCCATGCTATGAGTTATTAGCTAAAAACACCTAAAACAATTATTAGCCGAGATATAGCTGATTTCTAGGATGTTACTTAGGCATTGATTTATATTGATTTATATTGTAAATTTGTTCCATATTTAGATTAGGGTATTGATGTATTATTTATACCAATTATGTTCAATGAGAAGGTCACGGTGGTGAATACCGAATAATATGGTATTAGAGCCACTCTCTGATATCCCTGCCTTACCCTAATCTGCCGATCATCTTCTGCCGATCATCATCTTCCGATCATCATCTTCCTCCTCTATTGTTTACCACCTGCCTCATTCTTTCCCTGATGGATACCTATCCATCCATCATAGTCACCAATATCTGGAACTCCATTCCTCTCACCCTGGAGATAGAAAGTGGACAACAATAGTCACAATACAATTCCTAGGCAGAACTTTTTCGATTCATTGCCGTGCATTCCAGGTCAGCGATAATCTTGATCCACCAAGGACCCCCAAACCCTACTTCTTCCTCTTCTACTCAATCAGACGCCCTTGATCCCAACGCTCAAAAGGACCTTAATGTCACGGACTTATTTGTTCAGCTTCCGTGCGGCACTTAGATCCGTTCTAAGTCAGCTTCTTGATCTCAATGGGTGGTTTATGCAGCGGAACTCTTTGTAAGGGAACGTTAGATTGTAGTGCACAAGTGGAATGCTCGTGATGTGTGATTACAACACAAGTATTAAGCTTTGAGTTACAAAGGACTTGGGTGTGTGCAAATGAGGCACCACCCACCTATTTATACTAGTTACATATCTTCTAGATTGTTCTATATCTAGATATGTCTTTACATAAATCTAAGACTAGATATTTACTAGGATTTCTCTAGAATCCCCATGATCTTTCAAGGTGATTTCATGGCTGATTTGTGTAGCCCATTCTAGAGTATGTAAGATATTTTAGGGTTGTTCTTGATAGTTCTTCATAGCAGCCCTTTGAGCCATGTTTTCTAGTGTCTTGTGGGACATTCTAGAGCCTTCCAATGCTGATATGTTGCTCCAGAGTTGTGTGGGCTGGTCCGGATACTTCCGGGCAACTTGTTGGCCTCATAAGTGCCCCTAACTGATAAGAATAGGGTGTTGCGATCTGCGTTTGGCGGGTCGTGACATTCTCCCCCACCTAAAGCCACGACGTCCTCGTGGTTGCATGGATGCCCCATGAGTTGTCTTATGAGTTGCAAAATAGAGATGTTTTTGCCTTGACGCCTTGTATCTGGCTCCAAGGTAATTGTGTGCACCTGATCTCCTTTGATGATGGACATGGTGTTTAGAAATGTTACTGGGCAGGCTTTTCTTTTGCGAAAGAAGTCCATTCCCAGTTGATATGATAGTTGTCAGTGGAAGTTGCTATCATGAGAAGTGTAACTTCCTTTCCACGTACCGATCTTTGTCTTTACGCCCCATGCCGCTCCCTCTATTGGTTTGGCGTCCCGGAGGCGTCCTTGATCCATCCTTCTTGCGTGGTGATCCTTAGGCCAAGTCTTCGAGCCTCTTCAGGTGAGAATGAAATTATGCTTGCCGGTGTCAACCAACGCTTTCACAAGCTGCCCCTTTATTTCCATGGTTACAAGTCGAAGACCTTTGATCTTGTCTTCGAGTTGTCTTTGACTGTAGTCGGGTTTGAGGTTTACCACACCAAGGCTTGCCTTCAACTTTACTTAAAGTATAAGTAGTTGAAGTTGCATGTTCCTAGACGAACCTCCTCTGGTTCTGATGGTTCATCATCAGATCTGATCAAGGCTGTTAATCTAGCCTTTTTCGGACAATCTCGCGCATTGTGCGGTCCATTGCAAAGGAAACATTCTTTGATTATTTGTACCTCCTTTCCATATTTTGGTGGTCGTTGATTATCTTCTCTTCGATTTTGATTTTGGTTATAATTGTGTGGTCTTGCTCCCCCACCTTTTCCTTCGTTATCCTCCATAATGGTGGTTTTTTGTGATCGCCTTTCATTATGGTCGATCAAGCTTTCAGCACAATGATGGCTGAGGACAGGTCTTGAACATTTCTTCGTTCAAGCTCGGTCCTTGCCCATGTTTGTAAGCATCAATGAAGTATATGAGAGAGTCCTTTGGTGACAAGTCCGGAATTTCTAGCACAAGGGTAGTGAAATCTTTGACATAGTCCTTGATGCTACCCTTTTGCTTAGATTGCGAAGCCGGATCTTTGCTTCGTGTTCAGCGTTTTCCGGATAAAATTGTTTCTTGATTTCTTTTATGAAATCAGTCCAGGTTTGTATGGTGCACGTACCTTTATCCATTTCCATGTGCTTTCGTCGCCACCATAAAGCTGCGGTCCTTCAAGTAAAGAGTCACCGTCTTTATCTTCTTGGCGTCATCGACAATATCGATGGCCTCAAAGTATTGCTCCATCTCCCAAAGAAAGTCATCCACAGCCCTCGCCTCTTGTTTGCCAACGAATGGTGATGGTTTGGGGATGTCTACCTTTGTAGAGGCATGGATTATGTTGTCACCTCCAGTGGCTAGTGCACGCTTGCAAACACTTAGTTCGGTTTGCAAGTCTTTGATTTCTTTCTCAAAGTTGGCTTTGAGTTGACCCAACTCCCTTATGAATGCCTCTTCCATCTCCTTCTTTATCAAGGAGAGGGCGAGTTTGAGATCACTTCTCATTTCATTGAAGTCATTGCCTAACGACTCAACATGTTGCAAAGAGTCGTAGGTGTGTGTTTTGAAGATATCGACTTCGGCCTTGAATTCATCGATTTCATTTTTGAACTCGGACAATGCTGTCTCGACGTCTTCAACTCTTTTGTCCATGCTTGCACCAAGTCTTTAGACATGCTTCGAGTCCTCTTGTCACCTTTACGGGTATCCTCCCGCCCACGGGTCTCGTCACTGGCAACGCTTGCGACTACAACCTTTTCTGGATTAGATGCCATCCAATGAATCGACGCGGCTCTGATACCACTTGTCACGGACTTATTTGTTAAGCTTCCGTGCGGCACTTAGATCCGTTCTAAGTCAGCCTTCTTGATCTCAATGGGTGGTTTATGCAGCGGAACTCTTTGTAAGGGAACGTTAGATTGGTAGTGCACAAGTGGAATGCTCGTGATGTGTGATTACAACACAAGTATTAAGCTTTGAGTTACAAAGGACTTGGGTGTGTGCAAATGAGGCACCACCAACCTATTTATACTAGTTACATATCTCTAGATTGTTCTATATCTAGATATGTCTTTACATAATATCTAAGACTAGATATTACTAGGATTTCTCTAGAATCCCCATGATCTTTCAAGGTGATTTCATGGCTGATTTGTGTAGCCCATTCTAGAGTATGTTAAGATATTTTAGGGTTGTTCTTGATAGTTCTTCATAGCAGCCCTTTGAGCCATGTTTCTAGTGTCTTGTGGGACATTCTAGAGCCTTCCAATGCTGATGTTGCTCCAGAGTTGTGTGGGCTGGTCCGGATACTTCGGGCAACCTTTTGGCCTCATAAGTGCCCCTAACTGATAAGAATTAGGGTGTTGCGATCTGCGTTTTGGCGGGTCGTGACATTAAGCACACATCCGAACCAAAAGACCCCACAACCGAAATCCAATTGTGGCATCGTATAGATGCCATTGTACTCCAATGGATCTATAGCATCATCTCTAATGACTTGCTACACACAATCCTCAAACCCAATTCTACTGCCTTTCAAGCCTGGGTTGCTCTTGAAAACATTTTTCAAGACAACCAAACTCGCGTGCAGTTTATTTGGAACATAAGTTTGTGACTACCCGCCTTGACAACTATCCCAACATCTCCGCCTATTGTCAGGCCCTAAAGATGTTGGCTGATCAATTAGCAAATGTCGGTTCACCGGTTAGCAATCAACGATTGGTTTTTCAACTCATTGCTGGGCTCAACGAGAACTATGAAGGTGTTGCTATTTTGATCTAACAAACCATCCCCCTACCTGACTTCTATGAAGCACGCTCCAAGCTGGTACTCAAAGAAAACCACAAATCCCACCAGGTAGCCAATACGGCCGCCGACACTGCTCTTCATACTACCACCGCACCGCCGCCACCACACACCCGCCTTCAATCTCAGAATGCCCCTGTTGCCCATTCTGACTCCACCCCTACTACAACAACCGCGGTCGTGGGCGCGGTGGCTGGGGTCGTGGCCGTACCATTGGTGGCCGCGGCTCCCAGGGCACCCACTCCCCCTTTTCTTTTACTCCCGTTCATCGCAATCCTAGCCCCTGGCCTACTAGCCCCGCACCATGGGGGTATACCCCTTACCCGCCGTGGGCCTTCCCACCCTGTCCCTACCCCACCCAACCTTCCGACCCAGTCAAACATACTCACAGGCCATCCCTAACTCCTGGCCCTGGCATACTCGGCCCACGCCAATCTTATGCAGCCTTTGAGTCCAGCTACACCCCTACTGATGTCGAGCAGGCCTTTTCCACCATGACATTACACCACCCATATCAGAATTGGACCCATATCAGAATTGGTATGTAGATTCGGGTGCAACATCTCACATGGCTCACACCGCGGGTAATTTCTCGTCCTATATTAATAATAGGCACCGTCGGAATATCATTGTTGGTATGGCTCTACAATTCCAATCCATGGTACATGTCATCAAACTCTCCCCCCCCCCCCCCCCCCCCACACACACACACACACACAATCCACCCTTACAACTCAAAAACATTCTTCACGTTCCTAATATCATTAAAACTTGCTTTCTGTTAGACGTTTAACTATTGACAATAATAGTTCAATTGAATTTGATCCCTTTGGTTTTGATGTGAAGGACTTCCGGACACGGACTCCCATCCTCCGATGTAATAGCACCGGGGATCTCTATCCGCTTACACTCCCTCAAGCAGCTCACATCACCACTCCTTCTGCCTTTGCATCCATCACTCAAGACCTATAGCACCACCGTCTTAGGCACCCCGGCGCTTCTATTTTGCAAACTTTAAAATCTTGTTTATCTCTTTCTAGCAATAAACCATTATCTACCATTTGTTCTTCTTGTGTGTTTGGCAAACAAGTTAAATTACCATTTCTGCAATCTACTTCTGTTGCTTATTTACATTTTGATATCATTCATACCGATTTATGGACATCCCCGGTATTGAGTTCTAGTGGGCATAGATATTATCTTTTGTTTCTTGATGACAAAACAAACTTCTAATGGACATTCCCTCTTGCTAAAAAATCTCACGTCTATCATACATTTGTTCAATTTTACACGTTCATACATACCCAATTTCACTATAACATCAAGTCAATTCAATGCGAAAATGGGCGTGAATATAATAGTCAACTGTTTTAAAACTTTTGTGCCACCAATGGCATTCAATTTCGATTTTCTTGCCCACATACATCTTCACAAATGGTAAAGCTGAACGAAAAATCCGCTCCATCAATAACATTCTTCGAACTCTTCTTTCTCATGCCTCTATTCCTGTATCCTTTTGGCATCATGCTTTTCAACATGCCACTTACCTATTGAATATTCTCCCAAGCAAACTTCTACATAACCTCACCCCTACCCATCTACTCTACAACCGACAACCATCATACCAACACCTTCAGGTGTTTGGTTGTCTATGTTACCCTCTCTCCGCTTCCACCTTTATCCATAAACTACAAAAACGTTCTACCCCTTGTGTCTTTCTTGGTCATCCCACAACCATCGGGGCTATAAAATGTTACAACATTCAAACCCAACAAATAACCCTCTCCCGTCACGGTCATCCCACCAACCATCGGGGCTATAAATGTTACAACATTCAAACCCAACAAATAACCCTCTCCCGTCACGTCATCTTTGATGAGACTATTTTCCCCTTCTCCACCAACTACAAACCCAATACCCGAACCTATAAATTTCTAACTAATCCTCACCCATATGTTTGGCTCAACCACAACACGTTCCCCTCTACAGCCCATCCACCCTCCTCACCGAACCTCCAAACATACTCCAGATGCCCTAAAGGACAACCTCCACCGCCACCAGTTTACCAGCCCACTCCCACCTCCACTAAGGTTGACTTACCCCCACCAACTATCCCAGCAGCACCTACAAATTCTAGAGCTGCTGTACCTGCCGCGATAGCCCACACACTGCTGCCCCCTTCTGTGCCCAGCATATCTTCATCTCCTCCCCACCCCAACCGCCTCCCCCACAAAGGACAATTCAAACCCGCAACATGTCAGGAATTCCCAAACTTTGACAGCCTTTTCCTTGCAATCTCCATGCTTCTCTTGAATTCTCTCCCATTCCCCGCAATCCGTTTGATGCGCTTCGCAACCCGGATTGGAATAAAGCCATGGCCGACGAGTTCCGGGCTCTTATTGACAATAGGACGTGGGAGTTAGTTCCGCCGACAACCAATATGAATGTTGTACGGAGTATGTGGATTTTTAAACATAAACTTAACTCTGATGGCACCTTGGAGCGCTACAAAGCTCGTTTGGTTTGTGATGGCAGGTCTCAACAGGTAGGCATCGATTGCCCTCTTGCATTCTTGGCCCATTCATCAATTAGATGTCAAGAATGCCTTCTTACATGGGCATCTTAACGAAACTGTGTATATGCATCAACCTCCGGGGTTTCGGGACCAAAAGTTTCCCAATCATGTCTGCCTACTAAAGAAATCATTATATGATTGAAGCAGGCCCCACGAGCTTGGTACCAACGCTTTGCTGACTATGTCTCTAGCATTGGGTTTCATCATAGCAAATGTGACCACTCACTCTTCATCTACAAACATGGTCATAATACAGCGTATATTCTGCTTTATGTGGATGACATCATTCTTGTCACCTCTTCAGATGCTCTTCGTCACACTTTCATGCGTCTCCTGGCCACAGAATTTGCAATGAAAGATTTGGGCCCATTGAGTTACCTTCTCGGCATTTCAGTCACCCGGTCCAATCAGTACCTATTCTTATCTCAACAAAAATACATTGCTGAAATCTTGGACCGTACCAGCATGACTTCTTGTAAACCCAGTAACACCCCAGTTGACACCAAATCCAAACTCAGCTCCTCATCTGGCATTCTACTGGAAGATGGGGGAACACATTATCGCCAGCTTGCAGGGGCCCTTCAATACCTCACGTTTACTCGCCTGGATATAAGTTACGTGGTCCGGCGTGTATGCACATGCATGCACCCCGTACCTCACATATGAACGCACTGAAACGTATCCTTCGTTATCTCAAAGGCACGTCACACTATGGGCTTCATCTTCTCAAGTCATCGGTTACCTCCTTACTATCTTATACCGACGCTGATTGGGCAGGTTGACCGGACACCCGACGCTCCATTTCTGGTTATTGCGTTTATTTGGGTGATAATCTACTCTCATGGTCATCCAAACGCCAACCTATCTTGTCCCGCTCTAGCGCTGATGCGGAATATCAAGCTATTGCCAACGTTGTTTCCGAAACCTGCTGGCTTTGAAATCTTCTGCTCGAACTTCATCACCCGCCCACTCATGCTACCTTGGTGTATTGCGACAATATCAGTGCCGTTTACTTGTCTTGCAATCCTGTTCAGCATCAACGCACTAAACATATTGAGCTCGACATCCATTTTGTACGGGAAAAGGTTGCCCGAGAACAAATCCGGGTTCTACATGTACCCTCGCCATCAGATCGCTGATATCTTCACTAAGGGCCTACCTCAAATTTTGTTTGATGACATTCGGACCAGTCTCAACATCCGTCCTCCTCCTGCTTCGACTGTGGGGGTATATTAGCCGAGATATATTGGTGATATATATCTCAGCAGCTGATTTCTAGGATGTTAGTTAGGCATTGATTTATATTGATTTATATTGATTTATATTGTAAATCTGTTCCATATTTAGATTAGGGTATTGATGTATTATTTATACCAATTATGTTCAATGAGAAGGTCACGGTGGTGAATACCGAATAATAACAATAACTGACCTCTCTTGTTTCGTTGCTGATTCATCGTCTTCCTTTATTTAGTGTGTTTTTTGTTTGTATTCGTATTCTCCATATTATTATGTAAATGTTGCCTGATGGAAGGATTGTTGTCACTATATATCATCTCAATTTTCCAATTGTATGTACAGGGCTTTGTTGAGGATCAGTTTGGTCTAGGTTTAATTGCTAGGGCAGTTGAAGAAGGAATTGAGGTGATCAAGCCTATGGGTATCATGATCTTCAACATGGGAGGGCGTCCTGGGCAAGGTGTTTGTAAACGCTTATTTGAACGTCGTGGACTTCGTGTTAACAAGCTGTGGCAGACCAAAATTCTTCAGGCTTCTGACACAGATATTTCAGCATTAGTTGAAATTGAGAAGAATAATCCACATCGTTTTGAGTTCTTCATGGGGCTTGTTGGAGACCAGCCAATTTGTGCTAGGACTGCATGGGCCTTTGGAAAGGCCGGTGGACGTATTTCTCATGCTTTGTCTGTTTACAGCTGCCAGCTTCGACATCCTAATCAGGTCCTTGCATAACAATCATGCCGAGGTGGCAATTTTGACCCATTCACTTATAAATCAGTCTATTTGAGATAAGTTATATCTCATAATGGCTTAATATAAAACAAAAGGCTAAAGTGGAAACAGGTCGAAAGTTACCCAAGTTGATTGTTTGTCAAAAGAAATTATAAAAACTATGGGAAATAGATTTTTGGGGTCAACCCAACCTGTACCAGAAGTTTACCTGTTAACCAACTCATTTGGGCCAGCCATTTTGTCACCTCTAGGTATTCATAAAGTAATCTGAAAATGAGCACATATTGAAATTACTATTCTGACAGGTCAAGAAAATTTTTGAGTTTCTCAAAAACGGGTTTCACGACATCAACAATTCTTTAGATTTATCTTTTGAAGATGATTGTGTTGCCGATGAGAAGATCCCTTTCCTAGCTTATCTTGCTGGTGTCTTGAAAGACAGTTCTCGCTTTTCATATGAGCCTCCAACTGGAAGCGAAAGATTTCGTGATCTTATTGCAGCCTTCATGAAAACATACCACCATGTACCCCTTAGCGCTGATGTAAGAACTTTTATCTTATAGCCGATTCTCTATCCTACCTGTCACGTGGTTATTATGTGATATAGCTGTGAGATGTCAATTAGGAGGTGTTTGGATGTGTGTTTTAAGAGTGATTATGTGCTATTAATTAATAAGAATTAAACATCTCTAATCAAAGGGGTTGTACAGGATGATATTTGGATGTGCCTTTTCTGTTAGAAGTTGTTTTAAGCAGATGTTTGAGAATTTGGGAATTTTTAAGTTCCATAAGAAATAAATAATAGATAAAATTGGCCAAAAATGACATTTTTTTTGAAAGAGGGGAACTGTTGTGTAACTTGAGTAAAAGTCATTCAGTTAGGTTTTAAAAGAAGTGGTAAACAGTTACTTTTAGTTGATTGTTAGATAATCAATTTTGTTGCAGCTGGTATAGAAACTGATTATTTAACCCTTAAATAATATGATAATCAGGAGCTAATTAGACACAGAAACTGATTGTTTTGACCTCAAGTTGTAGTAATCAGAGAACCGGTTCCAAAACGCAAATCTAAACACCCTCTTAATTTGCACCAAATATCTTTTAAGGTAGACGTGTGAGTATAAACATGTAGTTGAGATATGTTTAATTTCAAACACACATTCTTATTTGTGAATTTGTATATCTCGCAGCCGCTTGAAACAATTGATTTTCAGTTCTGACATGCATTTTAACTATTTTGCAAGAATGTTGCTATTTTTCCTTCAAGGGCTACAGCTATTGAGAACTCCCTGCGGTTGTTCACTCCACGTCTTGCCATCGTTGATGAACATCTGACCCGAAATCTACCTAGGCAATGGTTAACATCACTAGAAATTGAGGTACGGTGCATTTATTATGATTTGTGATAACTACAATACTATAACTCATTAGATGAATATTATACAATTGGTCACTTTTTTATTTCTATTAAGAATATCGTTATTCTTCATATATATACTATGACTGCAAAAAACAAAGGCCTGTATAAACTCAGGGTACGCGTTACAATGGGATCAATCTACCATTGAGTTAAAATAATGGGTTTTGTTTATTGATGGTTGAATTGGCCACTATACTATGTAAGTTAGATATATATCATCTTTTATGTATCTTTATTGTTTTACGTGCCCACAACTCTTCCTCAGTAAGGATGGGGCATAATAGTAGAGCAACTGAGCAAGTAGAAGTATCTATAGCATAACAAAAGCACATTCCTCGTCATTTATATATGATTGCTTGAGACAAATGGTGGCTTCGGTAGAATCAATGACCACGTCTTTGATGCACTACTAGTAGTAGCACCTCTGAGAATTCTTATTCGGGTAGCCTTTAATAGCCTTAGGGTTATGGAACAAAGGAGTATCAATGGGAGATTCAAACTCATGGAGTTCCATTCATGTTTTCATCCAATGATTAATTTGAGCTCGACACTTCCTTCGTAACTCCTGGAACATCTTCATAAGGTCATTAAAACCTGAAAAGTGGTTATGAAATCACGAAACAAAATTTTAAAGTTAGATCAATACGTCCACTCGAATTAGTATGAATAAAGAATCCCTGGATGAAGATAGACAACTTGAAGCAAAATAGCTACTAAATAACGTCTTTAGTGTACTAGTCATCGACATGTTATATGAGCTTGGTGGGAGAATTCATTATGACGGTCTCAAATAAAATAGAGAACAAAGTAACTAGAAAGATTGTTAGAATTGCCTTCTTCTAGAGGGATCATCTAGAACGCGAGCGTTTTGAACTAAATATATTCAAACAAAAAGCTACATTGATATTATGGGTGTCGTTGTTTTCATTGAATTTAGATTTATGTCGTAAGTTATCTGTTTAATGTCATTGCTTGTACCAGTTAAAAGAGCAATTTCGATAAAATATTTGTTTTGTAACAGTTTATTTATTTCTACCGTGTCGTACTTCTTTCACAACCATAAAAGTTCTTAATTATCTCAGCATTATCTGCACATATCTTATAGCATGTATTCTATACATTTCACACAATTTCTTAACCCGGGAAAGATTTATATCCCGGATTATGGAATTATCTTTGTAGCACTTAGATTGTTATAGGAAATATGAGATGTTATACTGAACATTCTAGTTATTTTAAGTGCTCCTCATGAAAGTTAATGCATCGGCAACCAAATTACAGAATTTTCATTAGGAGCCCTTTGATGTGATACACTGCTATAGTTTCTTAAACAAGTATTCGAGACTTTTACCTGATTATACTGAACATTCTAGTTATAGTGCTCCTGAAGAAAGATAAATCATCTACGCTACCAAATTACAAAATTTTCTTTTTAGCCATTTGAAATGATATACTGCTATAGTTTCTTAAACAAGTTCTCGAGATTTTTACCTGATTAACAAGTTATTTAAAACTAGCTGCCATACTAAAGTTCATAACCTTCAAAAAGACTTATAAAATGAAGATATTCGAACACATCTTCAATCCACGTGTTTCCTATTATGAAGAATAGCAGTTATAGTGAATCTTTTAATCTAGTCATTGATAAATAAATGAAACTGTATCGTATTTCATCATTGAATATTGTTCTCCTCATTTACTGTTAAGGTGGGATGCACATCACAATTTTCCCCATCCATGTGGATTTCATAACATATTGTATGTATGATATAATGTATTTGAAGACCTAAATGTTATTTTACATATCTTATAGCAAACAAGGGACACCAGAACTTCAACAGATGGAATCACTGTTATTGAAGCACCATGTCAGTCAGATTTGATGATCGAGCTGATAAAAAAGTTAAGGCCACAAGTGGTGGTCACAGGGATTGCACAATTCGAGGCAGTTACTAGTTCAGCATTTGAGCACCTTTTAGGTGTTACAAGGGAAATTGGGTCTCGTCTTTTCATAGACATATCTGATCAGTTTGAGCTTTCAAGCCTCCCCAGTTCAATTGGGGTCTTGAAATATCTTGCTAGGACTCCACTCCCTTCTCATGCAGCTATAATATGTGGCCTGTTAAAAAATAAGGTATGTTTCTTCTTTGATCAACAAGGTATAATTGCTGCAGTTAAGAAGAGGTGGAGATTTAGACCCATTTACTTAAAAATGGGCCCATTTGGTTTGTTTTTTTTTTTTTTTTTTTTTTTTTTTTTTTTTTTTTATCTCAATGGAGTCAAGTGAAAATGTTTATAGCTAAAAGATGAGCCCAGCAAGTAGTACGTCCCCTAAAGTTTATTTTTTAATGTATAAAACTTACTGAATCGTTATATTTTCCATGATTTTGGTTATTATTGTATTGGTGTTGTTTTTGTAATCATGATTGATTTATTATGTTATTTATAAAAGAATTTAGACAAAGGTCAAAAAGTGTCTGTGGGTCAACCCAACCCGTCTAAGCCTTTTTAAATCCATACCCAAAAGGACATGTTTCTACCCGAATCCATTACCCAACCCGCCCATCTGCTCCCTCTACTTGCATTCAATTAGTTAAATTCGTATAGCTTATCATCATTGTGTTATCTAATCATCATAGCTGCTTTTTTCCAGGTGTATACAGATCTTGAAGTAGCTTTTGTGATATCAGAAGAACAAACCATCTTTGATGCATTGACAAGGAGTGTGGAACTCTTACAAGGCAATACCGCCCTGATTAGCCAGTACTACTATGGGTGTCTTTTCCATGAGCTTCTATCCTTTCAGCTTCCTGATAGACGTCAACCTGCAGAGGTTTACTTGAAATATTATACTTGTCATGCTTTTTATGCTATATATCTGAAAGAAATAACAGTGTTCTTTTTGTGTTAGTGAGGCAAGAAATGGGAACATAGAGCTCATTTTGGGTTTGCAAAAGCCAAAATGTGTATACAAGCACATTTTCTTAGTAGACGTGTTTGTTGGAAAAATCCGTATACACATTTTCTTAGTAGACGTGTTTGTTGGAAAATCCTTTAAAAAATTAAACCATCTGTTAATTCTTTCTAGGAAAAGCAAGCCAATCATTGTGACAAATACATGTAACTTGTAATCTTATATTTTTTAAGGCACTGGTATCTGACATGCATGTTCCGATAACCACATCGGAATAAGGTTCATGCAAAGCATCCCTTTTGTATGACTGTAATTTATCAACCATGATTCAGGTTGTTTCATCTCAAATGAGCCAAATTTGTCAAATATATTAAATCCTTTTATTTGTAGGTTTCGATTATTATCGTAATAATATCATCATAATTAATACATTATTTCAGTATAAAAAATGTTAAAAAAAATGGAGAAAAAAGCGTTTTGAGGGTCAAATCAACCTGGCTTGGCCTGCTTTGACTTGGAATAAAAAATGACTTGTTCTCTCTTGCCTAACCTCATGGCATAGTGAACACAAGGCCCATTGGGGACTGCTAATTTGTCATCTGAATATACATTGACAATTTGAGAGGCTGGTAGAGATACTTGTTAATACCCATACATATTATTTACGTTTTGTTTTTGTTGAGGGAAGCACCGTTTATTAGTTTCACTCTTTTATGTTTATTTCTTTATTTTTTCAGAGAGAAGTTGAGAATGTGAAATCTAGTGACACTGACATGATAGGATTTTCACGTTCAGCAATCTCAGTTCTGAGACAAGCAGAATTATCAGTTAAAGTAACTGAAAATCCTCTTTACTTCACATGGATGTGATCAAATATTTCTGCTACACCAACCGAGGTTAAGGCTGCCATCTTTGAAAGTTTTGCAAGGCAGAATGTTACAGAATCAGAGTGTGATGTCACACCCAGTCTTAGGCAATTTATCAAGAATGCTTACAACTTTTCCGTTGAACACAGTGCAGAATTCATATATGCGGACTTCCCGCTTGCTCTTTTCAATAAACTTGTCCTCTGTTGCATTGAGGAAGGAGGAAGCCTTTGCATGCCAGCTGGATCAAATGGTAATTATGTATCAGCTGCCAAGTTCTTAAACGCAAACATCGTGTCTATCCCTACACAGGCTGAAGTAGGTTTTAAATTGACTGAGAAGCAACTTAGTAGTGTATTGGAGACTGTTCATAAACCATGGGTATATATTTCTGGTCCAACGATAAACCCAACAGGTTTGCTTTACAGCAATGAAGAGATGAACAGCTTGCTGACAATTTGTGCTAGATACAGGGCAAGGGTTATAATCGATACTTCTTTCTCTGGGATTGAGTTTAACACACAGGGTTGGGATGGGTGGAATTTGGATGAAAGTTTAGCCGGATTAACTGGCAAACCGTCTTTCAGTGTGTGTTTGCTTGGAGGGTTGTTTTTTAAGATTCCTACTGGAGGGCTTGCATACGGTTTTCTAGTTCTGAAGCAGGGATTTTTGACTGATTCATTTCGTAGTTCTCGGGGTTGAATAAACCTCACAGTACTATCAGGTATACTGCCAAGAAATTGCTTGAACTTGGAGAGCTGAAAACAGATTCAACAGGCGCTGCCCAAGGACAGAGGAAATTACTGGCTACCAGATTGAAGCGTTTGAAAGAGGTAAGCATTCAATGTATGATTTATATACATTGGGAATCTCTCTCCATTGAACTACATACTTCAGGAAGCAGGGGTGGTTCACCTTTCTGCGGTTATTTCAACTCGTTTATTTTCAAATGAGTTGATTGGGGTTATGCTTAATACCTAATACCCAAAAGGGCAAAATCCAAAAAAGTTGGGAAATGGGTTGAGAGTAGCCCAAAGTTTATTAGTAACACACATCCTAAATCATTTTTATTCAATATTTGGATTGTTATTGAAAACTATTTTTTTTTAATTCTTTCTGACACTTTTAAAAAATTGTTTCGGGTCCACTGAACTCGACCCATACCAAAAATTACCCGTTTTTACCCTCTTACCCAGCCTGCCAAATTCAGCACCTTTACTTCTACCTCTGTATAGAGGTATGATGATAATTGTTTAGAAAAGGGATTTTGGGTTTATTTATCTTTTTAATTCTAGCACCACTACAATCGTGACATCTATTCCTGCTGCATTTAGACATTTTTATGATCATTATTAGTGGCTCCTTTCTTTATATTCATTTTGAAGGACGGAAAACATTTTGCTAATTTGTTGCTTGTTCGCATGTACTATAAATAGACGCTCGAGAATTGTGGTTGGGTAGTAATTGAAGCTCGTGGAGGTGTTTCTGTGATTGCAAAGCCATCTGCATATATTGGCAAAAACATTAAGCTTGAGAAGGATGGTTCAACATGGGAAACCAAGCTCAATGGCACCAACATTCGTGAAGCCATGCTGAGAGCCACAGGTTTGTGCATCAATGGAGCTTCCTGGACTGGGATACCAGACTATTGTCGTCTCACATTTGCTCTGGAAGATGGTGATTTTGACCAAGCCTTGGATTGCATCATGAAATTCAAGCAACTCGTCAAGTGACTCAACTCGTTTTCCATTGATGGAAACTGTCAGACGTGTTTTTCTTGTTTTGTTTTGGCGACTTGTGTGCTGCGAAAGAAACCATTTATGTCCTTGTTATTGAGCTACGGTTGTTTTAGACATGATGTGGCCTGAGGACATGACATGACGTAACTAAAAAATCCTCGTTTTTCTCCGTAGATTAGATTTCGTGGACAAAACTTAATGCAAGGAGTACTTGTATGGGAAAAATGTTTATGTATCTATACTATATATATAAGAATGATTATATACATATATACATATATACATATATACATATATACATATATACATATATACATACATATATACATATAACACATATACATACATATACATATATACATACATACATACATACATACATATATGTATATATATACATACATACATATACATACACACATATACTATATACATACATATACATATATACACACATATACATATATACATACATATACATATATACATATATATACATATATACATATATATACATATATACATATATACATATATATACATATATACATATATACATATACATATATACACTATATACATAGATATACATATACATATACATATATCATATATATACATATACATATATATACTGTCTGAGTTTTATGGTTTTCTCCTCTTTTCCCATACAAGGTCCTGCCTTCTATGGTATCAGAGCCATGGTAGTTCTGTTGATGTATGAGTGCATGTTTCAACATTTAAAACTGATATTCAAATATGAATATTTTAAAATCAGAAGATACTGTTAAAAACAGTATGGAGGAAGAATATGATATTCCTCACAATTTAGATTTATTAAGTAAATGGACTATTCCAAAAATTGATTACAAACTAATTTATAAATTAGGAACCTTTGAAAAATTGGGATTAAAACAAGTTGTTAAAACAACCGTGGAAACATTTTCCTTAAACCAAGACGAAATGATAGTAAAATTATTGTCAAAAAGAGATTTACAAAAATACAAAAAAGAATATAAATTTATTCATATCGGCCTTGTGCAAATTGCATTTAAGCCTCTAACTTTAGAAGGTTTACCAGAAAGTTTTGTAGCAGCTCTTAGAGATGCTAGAAACTTAAATTGGAAATAATCCCTTATGGGAATTGTTCAATCAAGTCTGGCTCATGGCCCAGTCTATTTTAATGTTTATCTTAATCTGCAATTATCATTGACTGATGTTAATATTTTAGATGCTTTAACATTGAATGTTAAAACACATGGCTACAATTATGTATCAGGATCAGAGGTAATATGTATCTGTTACAGAATTTATTATAAGCCTTTATTTATGCTTAATCCTCACTGTAAAACGGTAGATAAACCTTTAAATGAAACTATTCTTATAGAAACTAATTTCAGTAAAGCTAATATTACAACTAGAAGAAAAATTAAATGGGAAGAGATTAGTTTTCCAGAAAACTGGGTACTAGATAATGTAAGCCCATCTCAACAATATGTGGATAATAATCCAATAAATATTTCACAAACTAATGAAGGGTCAGTTCAAATACAATTTGAAAATAATAAAATAAAATATGAACCTTCTTTGTCTAAATCTGTGTCATCACACTATTATATTTCTCATGTAGATTACACAGTTAGAAGTCCTTCTAGGGCATCAACATCTAGAATTAAGGAAGAATTTCCTGAAAGAAAAATAGATGAATTAAGAATAAACTCGGATAATATAGTTCGAGGAATAAGAATAGATCCGGAACTAACCGAATCAGAAATAAATTTTGTATAAATATGAATCAAAAAGAAAAATTAGATTTTACTCCGGGATCACCGGTAAGAGAAGAAATCTCTAAAGAATTTCTCCAACCCAAATGAGAATTATTTAGAACATGGTTTTTCAAAATTTTTGAAAAAACAGATAAAGAATTTTTTAGAAAAGAATATTATAATGAGTTAAATGAGAAACAAGAGGTTATACCTTTTGTTCCATGGTTTATTGAAAAATATACTAATAGTATTATTTCTGTTATAGAAAGAAATTTTAATATTAATGGAAATATAGTTTCAAATGTTTTCCCTCTACTACTGGTTTTAAAATTGAGAAACAAGAAGAGGAAAGATATTATCAAGCTTTTCAAAAGTTGCTGGAAGGTGAAACCTTGCAGACAACAATTTCTCATATAAATGGTTTAATAAAACAACAGAATTATTCAAATCTGTATTTGATAATAATTGGAGAACAACTCCAAGATATTTCTAAGAAAATGGATAAAATACTATCCCATTTCAAAGAAAAACAAGGTGTCATAATAAATGACCAGATAAAAAATAAAGAGTCTATTGCTACTTCAAGCATTCAATTACCTCCTAAGGTAACAGATTTCAAAATGAAGTCTGAAGAAAATCTAATGCAAACATTAAATGATTCAATAAATATTTTAAAAAATCTGAAAATAAATACATTAACAGATTTTGAAGATAGTCTAAAAGAAGATGATTATAAGCAAAAGATTAATGATGAAATCATGAAGTTATCTAAGTTTGCTGATAAGCCAACCCAGAGGATGTATTACTATCCTAGGCCTACTCCACAGGATGTTCTAATAGAAGAACAGGAATACGTAATTAGTAATTCGTATAGTGGAAAAATGATCTATGAATGGAACATATATGGTCAAACAGAAGGATAGATTTACAATACTGTCCATAGGATGCTTATGTATAGCACTATTTGTCAAAATAATAAGAATACGACTAAGACGATAGCTCAAATGATTATATCAGGATTTACAGGCCAACTTAAAGGTTGGTGGGATAATTATCTATCAAATTCAGATAGACAGGAAATCCTCAATAGTACAAAAGAGGATAATGGGGTTGTTGAAAACAACTCAGTGTATACTTTGATAGTTAATATCATAGAACACTTTACAGGAAGATGGTCTGATAATTCGGAGAATATTAGAACTTTTCTACAAAATCTTAAGTGTAGAACCCTAACATCTTTTAGGTGGTATAAAGATACTTTCCTAAGTAGAGTAATGGAACTCCCTGAGTCTAATAGCTCACATTGGAAGTCAAAATTCGTAGATGGCCTCCCTTATTTATTTGGTGAAGAGTTAGGAATAACCTAAGAAAATGAAGAATAAGTATAAATTATGATGATTATACTTACGGCAAGTTAATAGGAACTTGTATTCAAGAAGATTTAAATTTATGTAATGAAATTAAATTAAACCAACAAATTAAAAAACATTCTTTAAATGAAAAGAAACAATAGGTGAATTCTGTAGTCAATTTGGTATAGAAGGAACCTCTGGTAATTCTAAAAAAATTAAGAAATCTAATCCCTACCAACATCAGAAAAGAAAAAGGAAAAGGGAAGATAGAAAGAATAAAAGAATTCAGAAATATGAGGAACATAAGCCTTCATATAAGACTTATAGATCAAAATTAATCTGTAAGAAATGTGAAAAAATAGGTCACACAGCAAAAACTTGCTGGGTTAGAAAAAAACTTAATAAGCTAGAAGATGAAGATTTAAAAAATCAAATCTCAAAAATACTTTTAGAAACAGATACTGAATCTGGTCAATATTCAAATGAAGATTTAAATATTTTAGAAAATGAAAGTCTATACTCTTCCTCTGAAGAAGAAAACTGTTGTTGTAATAATACTTCAGAAGAAGAAGAAGAAAATATTTATAAAATAATTTCACAATTCCAAAATATGGAAATAAATGTGTTAACCAGTGAACTAATAGAATTATTAAAAGTGGTAGATGATCCACAGATTAAAGAGAAGATAATCTCTTCATTTATGGAAAAACAAGAAGAAAATCCTTCTTGTTCAAGTTCTAAGGATCAAAACTGTTTTCTCTGGCAGAATTAAAAAACCAATTAAATCAGAGAAATAAGGATAAAAAACCTGTTAATATACAACAATTAAAAAGGGAAATTGATAATTTAAAATCTGATATAAAATTTACAACAAAATAATAAAAAATTAGACAATAGAATAATATGTCTAGAAAAGATAAATTAATATACAACCAATTGAAGAATCAGAATTATATCTGAAAATATAAGAAATTATTACTTCTCAAAAATGACATGGAAAAATTAATTTACTAATAGGAAATGATTTCTAATAGAAGTTATTGCACTCTTTGATAGTGGTGCAGATTTAAATTGTATACAGGAAGGATTAATCCTACAAAATATTATTATAAAACTACTCATACTCTCAGCCATGCTGGGAAAGAAAAATTAGAGGTAAATTACAAAATCCCTCAAGCTTTTATTTGCCAAAATAATACCTGTATTAATACAAGTTTTGTATTAATAAAAAATCTTGGAAACCAAGTTATACTTGGAAGTCCTTTCTTTGATAAAATATTTCCTTTAAAAAAATGTAGACCGTACTGGAATAACTGATACGTATAAAGGAAAAGAAATTATTTTTAAATTCATTTCTAATCCAATAACAAGGACTTTAAACAATTTAAAGGATGATTTGCTAAAAGCAAAAATAAATCAAATTAAATTTCTACAAAAAGAAATATTTTCTTTAAATATTCAAGAAAGATTAAATAATCCAAAATTACAAGAAAAAATTAACTTATAGAATACCAATTCAGCTTACAAATATGTAACGATCATCCCAATGCTTTCTGGGATAGAAAGAAACATATTGTTTCACTCCCATATGAGGAAGATTTTAATGAAAATCAGATTCCGACCAAGGCTAGACCTTGCCAAATGAATTCCGAATATATGGAATTATGCAAACAAGAGATAAAATCTCTTTTAAACAAAAATTTAATAAGAGATTCTAAGTCTCCATGGTCGTGTACAGCTTTTTATGTTAATAAACATTCCGAACAGGAAAGAGGTGTACCTAGATTGGTTATTAATTATAAACCACTAAATAAAGTATTAAAATAGATTAGGTATCCTATACCTAATAAAAAAGATTTATTAGACAGGCTATACGAGTCAAATGTATTTTCTAAATTCGATTTAAAGTCAGGATACTGGCAAATACAAATTGAAGAAAAATACAGGTATAAAACTGCTTTTACAGTACCTGTTGGACATTACGAATGAAATGTTATGCCATTTGGATTAAAAAATGCCCCTTCAGAATTTCAAAATATTATGAATGATATTTTTATTCCTTATAGTGAATTTATTATTGTTTATATTGATGATATCCTTGTATTCTCAAAGGATATTGAAACTCATTTCAAACATTTAGAGATATTTAAAAATATAATTTTAAAAAATGGTTTAGTTATATCCAGACCAAAAATGTCTATTTTTCAAACTAAAGTCAGATTTTTAGGTCATAATATTGATCAAGGAAATATAATTCCGATTAATAGAAGTATTGAGTTTGCATCTAAATTCCCAGATGAGATTTTAGATAAAACACAATTACAAAGATTTCTTGGAAGTCTAAATTACATTCTTCCTTATTATAGAAATTTAGCAAAAGATACTGCTTTACTATACGATAGGCTAAGGAAAAATCCTAAGCCATGGTCTATCGATCATACTAAAGCAGTACAAAAGATTAAGCAAAAGGTTCAAAACCTTCCCTGCTTAACAATAACAAACCCAGAATGGGAAAAAATTGTAGAAACTGATGCCTCAGATATAGGCTACGGGGGAATACTAAAGCAAATATCTCCGATTAATAAACAAGAATATCTTGTTAGGTTTCATTCTGGAAAATGGAATGAAAGCCAGAAGAATTATGCAACTGTTGCAAAAGAAATTCTTGCAATAGTAAAATGTGTTTTAAAATTTCAAGATGATTTATTCAACAAAAATCTTATAGCTTTTAATAATGCATCAATGAATGCATCAACTTCATCAAATATACTTGATGAAGATGCAGTAAAGGAATTTCTTGCCTTTAAAGCTTCTCAGGGACATACCCCAGAAGAAGTAGCATCATATGCTAAAACCCTCATTAATGAAAGTGAGGATGAAGGATGGGTTAATACACCCAATAAAGAACTCATACTTCTTTAGATCATAAAGATAAAATGGAAAGATCAACCTTGGCTCATAGTCAAGAGATACTTTGATCAGGGATACTATCCCAATGAGACATATAAGTCTCGAATATATTATGAAGAAATATTAAAAGCAGAATCCTGCGTTACCCATTATACTGGGAATAATAAAGCTCATAGCTTAGTAAATTATTATTAAACAGATCATATCTGTGGAAACTTGGGGGACATCACCCCTAAGAGACAGGGAAATTTTACACCCTGAAACAAAAACTCCCATTAGATATAACTATTGGGATTATGTTAAGCTTTTCAAAGGGCATTCTTATATGAAAACCCTAATCATAAACACTCATGGTTCATAAAGATTTGTCATACAAATTATGAATCAGAGATACCAGCATGGTTTTATCAATGGTGGCAGTCATACGGTCCATCTATTGATATTTTTATAAATGAATCTAATAAATTTAAAAATTTATATACCCAATGGGTAGAGCTTTCTCCAGCCTTAATAAAGGCACAACACAATAATACTTTTATAAAGGGAATGACCTCTTTACATTATTTTGTCCAATTCAGTATCTCTTGGATATGGAAATGGATTCTGGAAACTGGTTATACCAGTGAAAATATTTTTTGTTTAAAAAGAACTTATATAACTAAGTTTTGGAAAAAAATGATGGATAAAGAAGAAGATGGCAAGATTAAATGCCAGGACACTCTGGATCAAATCCAGAAAACAATTGATCTATATAAAAAGCAGGAGCAGATAAAGCAACAGAGGGAATCTCCGAGCCCATTCCAACACATTGTTAGAAAAATCAAAATGATTAAAGGCACAGATGATATAAGTGACCAAGAGATGATGAAATATTATCTAGAAGAAGTTAAGAAGGATATAGCCAAGAACTTCAAAAGAAAAGATGAATCATCTTCAAAAAGAACAGAATCAAGTTCTTCACAAATGGAAGAAGAAGACTTCCAGTTATACCAGGACAGTCAAGATGAGAATGAATCTATGGACGATGAAGCCTATGTTAAGATGATGGCAGAATTAGATGAAGAATTCGGTCCGGTTAATACACCAGAAAAAACAAAAAGCAAAAGGACACAATAGGCCCCACAAAGAAGAAAAGAAGAACCAATAATTCATAATTGGCCCACAAACAATTTTGTTTGTATGTTACATTATTGTAGCTTTTACTATTTACTTTTTGACTTGTAATACAAAACGCGTCATACGCAATTATGAGCGAATATTCGCTGTAATATTCGGTGCTAGAGCCTCTATATAAAGAGGGCTTAGTGTTTAGTAGAAGGCACCGTCTAAGAAACCACCCTCTCTCTCTCTTGTAAACATTTCTCCTAATAATATTTGAAGCTTTAAAGTTTGAAGAATCCAGCCTTTAATTCTGGTAATTTTCTTTTCTTATTTATTTTTATTTTGTGTATGATCGCCTCAATAAGAGGCTAAGCACATAAGTGTTGAGACATCACCATGCACAACAGATTATCATAATAAAAAAAAGATCTTAAATCCCAGATAAGGGTAAAAAATTTAAGAGTAATTGTGGGATAGGGTTACAGCCCATCTAAGATGCTAATGTGGGCGGTCGACCGCCAGGGAACCCGTTTAAGCCAAAAAGCCAAGAAGGCGTGGGGCGTTTAGGGTGAGACCTATACTGACCACATGTTAGCATCCTGGATAACGACTGTGTAAAATCACCAACGTTCCATCATTTCTTTTAAACTATTCTACCCCTGTCTGAGTTTTGTGGTTTTCTCCTCTTTTCATATAATACATATACACATACATATACATATATACATATACACATACATATATATATATATATATATATATATATATATATATATATATATCTATATCTATATATATATACATGTATATATATATATACATGTATATACATATACATGTATATATATATGTATATACATATACATGTATATATATATGTATATATATACATATATATATATATATATACATGTATATATATGTATATATATATATACATGTACATATATATATATATACATGTATATATATAATATAATATATATATATATATACATATATATATATATATATATATATATATATATATATATATATACATACATATACATATACATATATATACGTATACACATACATAATATCTATATATATACATACATATATATACATAACACTTACATATATATATCTATATATATACATATATATATATATATATACATATATATACATATACACATACATATATATATTATATATATACACATACATATACATGTATATATATATATATACATGTATATATATATATGTATGTGTATATGTATATATATATATATATATCTATGTGTATATGTATATATATGTATATGTATATATATATAACATGTATATATATTATATATATATATATATATATATATATATATATATATATATATATATATATATATATATATATAGGGGAGAGATCAAATAAAAACCACACTTTTATAGAAAACTAAGAAAATCACATTCAACCAATCAAATTTTTTGTTTTAGATTTTTATTTTTTTAATTAGAAGGCTAATTTTGTAACTCATTTAAATTTGGTAGTTATCTAATAAAATTTTGAATTCTTGATTCACTCCTTAATTAACTCATTTGTTAGCTAACTAGATCTCAATTTCTCTTTCTAAAAGCTTAACTTGAAATCTATTATCAAACTATTATTTTATCTTCACAAAATTATCAAGCTTCTATGTAAGTGGTGAATTAAATTAAAGATGCAAACTACCGGTTGAAGAAAACGAAAGAAAGAAGCCTACTACCAAGCACCTTCATCGTACCTAATCATGCATAAAAAAGCTTATTTAATTAAAGCATCCAAGCAGGTAGCTAATTGATTTACTCTCATCAAGTTCAATTAAATTTATTTAGGATATAGTGTAAGGATATCGAAATTTTTAGAAGATTCTAACGTTTACATGGTTCATTTAACTAGTGTTTTAAGAAATTAATTCCTCTTTTTTGTGATTTGTTTAAATGATTTATAAAATTTATTACAACAAATCGTTTTTGAAAGATGCTTTGTTTCATAAATTTTATGTCTTTTTTGTTATTTTACTATAGATTGATTGTGATTTCTTCAAGTAATTTTTTTCTTGAATTGTATTCATCATCTTCATTGATAATTAACATAAAATGGATGAAGAAGAAGAATTCGATACACCTTACGTATACGTAATTCGATAATTGATGATGACATTGATGATTGTGCACTGGAAGATAGGGGAAAAATTTGATGACGACAACGACGATTATGATGAATGACTCCTGCTTGAACAAAAGACACACCATGATGATGAACAATCATACCTTAATTACCATGATGATGAACAATCATACCTTAATGAACTAGATGATGACAACCATCATCATGATGAAGCATTGAAGAATGATGATGATAATTTATGTATATGTACGTGCATTCTTTTTTTTGATGTGGAGCAGAGCACTAAGTGTTACGTATTTGTATGTGTTACTGATATATTTACATAGAAACATTGAATATTTAATTTGATTGCTTTTTCTTCTTCTTAATATTTTCTTCTTAGTTCTTCTCCATCGTAACACTTTGTTCATCATACGTATAGTGTACATTAATTTTATTGTTTACGTGTATGGAACATACATATACGTACCATGTCATGTTCTATTTTATAGTAATCAGAACCATAAATTCCTTTTAGTCGACACGTATTTGGTTGATAAACCCTCCCATCAAAATCTATCAATTCCTTCTTGTTTTGTAATAGGCATGATTACTGAGTAGGAAGAACATTAGATGTAGCCCATCTTTTCTATTGATTTGTTGGAAATCCTTGTTTTCTTGGATTATTAATTAATCCAATAATGGTTCCTTCTTGGTGACAACCGAAAAAATCACTGAAAGAGTTCCACAGGCACCATCACTTTCCATTTTTTCTTCATATAATATATTAAATCTCCACCACAAATATGATAACAACCCAAAGGTGTGAAACAAGAAGTTTATAGGAGGTGATGAATTCAAATTTTTTATGTGCGATAAAAAATGTAATCTTGAATTTGAATAAGAGACAAATAAGGAGTAAAGTAAACATAAAATAACTACCATAAATATTAGCATGTAATTTTACATAAAAGCCCTTCGAATAAAATTAATTAGAAATAATTATAAACTATGTGATTACTGGATTGTGGTTTTCTTGGTTTTCTTCTAAAGATGTGGTTTTCTTGGTTTTCTTCTAAAGATGTGGTTTTCATTTGATCTCTCTATGCATATAGGGAGGGCAGAATGGTAATTTGACCAATTCTTATAGCTTTTGGTACATCTTTAAAGCTTTGAATATAAAGAAAGGCAGAGAGTTGGCTTCAAAAGGAAGAGCTGCACAAAATCAATTGCTGCAAGTTGTCTTCAACCATTCAAGTCTTCTTTTGTTTACCAAATTCATCGGCTTTGAGCAAATCAAGCCGACTAGGTTATCTGTATTACTCTAGTGTTCAAGTCATCTGTTCGAATAAATTGTTTTCTCTATCTTCTTATTCGGATTTATAACATTCGTCTTTGTTCTAGTTATTCGTAGTTTGAATCATCAATTCTATAATCTTTTGCTTCAATAAGATCATGTCATTTGATTTTTGACATGGTATCAGAGCAATAGGCTCTTTTGGGTCCTTCGTTGTGTTCTTCTGTTTTGATTCTCTATCATCGAATTAGGGCTCCTCTCCATCCAGGGGTTCGAAAATCACAAGTAGTTCCACTGCTGGTCTTTTATTTGGGGTTGTTCTAAGGTTGTTAGCCATCAAACCATTGTGTTCTTGGGTGCCATTGCTGATCTATCGGGTTTTCATCAGTGACGGTGTTGTTGTGTTATTCATATTGGGTTTTTTCGGTTATCTCAAGACAGGTGTTTTGCTTCTAATTTCTTTTCCATCTTGACTTCAGAATCCATAAATCATTGTAAGTTTTTTCTAAACTTTGCTTGTTGCCGGAGTACTCTATAAGACGTTCTTTCTATATCTTTTTTACTTTATTTTCTGTTACACCGATATATTTTGTTAGGCATTTTTGGACTGGGCTAGATGGACCAGTATTGACCACCGAGGAGAGACATACCTTTGATTTTATCTGTGCATCACGTGTTGCATTCTTTTGATGTTATTATTTTTATGTTATTATTTATTCTTGCTCTGCTATTATTTTGCGTCTTTCTCTTGTCTTGCTAATTTTTCTTTCTTCAGCTTATCTAAATTGTCTTGTTAAAAATGACTAGTTCTAGTATTTTTGTTAACAACAAAAAAGAAACCTTAATTGGTAATCTTGACTTTGGTAATCCTCTTTACTTGCATCCCAATGATACAACTAATGTCTATTATTAATGTTAAATTAACTAGAACAGAAAACTATGTGATTTGGTCAAATGCTATGACACTTTCCTTACAAATAAAAAACAAAATTGGTTTTATAGACGGTACGTGTAAGAAACCAACTGATAATCAAGCTTTAGCAAATGGTGCAATTCGATTGTCTTTTCTTGGATTTTAAATTCTATTTCAGAAGAATTATATCAAGGTCAAATCCTTTTCAAAAAATCTGGCTGATGTGTGGAGATAGTTAAAAGAAACCTACAACAAAATTGATGGTTCGGTAATTTTCAATCTTTATAAAAAAATTAATTTCGTGTCTCAAGGTGGTTGTGTGTCTCTGAGTATTATCATAAATTAAACTCTATGTGGCGACAATTTGATGCATTAGTTAGGTTACCTACATGTTCATGTGCTGCTTCAAAAGAATTTATAGATTTTTCTAACCTAATGAAACTAATGCAATTTTTAATGGGTCTAGATGACAACTATCAATCAATAAGGTCCAGTCTATTAATGAGAGATCCTCTACCAACAATAAAAATAGTTTTTTCAATAGTTTCACGTGAAGAGTCACATAGAGGAGTTTTCTCCTCTAGTAAATCTCACACCGTTGCTTTTAACTCAAAATTTTTAGATAAAAAGAAAGTTAGGAGAGATCCCAACCCAAATTTGAAATGTACTCACTGTAACATGATTGGACATACCGTTGATCGTTGTTATAAGCTAGTAGGATATCCTTCTGGTTATAAAAGGAAGCAACCGGGACAAAATATTTCAAAAATTAATAATGGTCAAAGCTTTCAAAAAAACAAATCAGAATTTTAATAGGTCAAACAATATGAATTCTGACTTTCCGTTTACTAATGAACAAATTGCTAAGTTGGTGTCATTAGTTGGAGATAAAGGTGTAGAGGAACTGGTGCATTCAAGCATGGCAGGTGTGTTTAATATGAATTGGATTTTGTGTTCTAGTATGTCTAGTATTGTTGAGGGACGTGGTTGGATTGTTGACTCAGGAGCTAACCAACACATGACCATGTATGATAAAAACTTAATGAATGTCATAGACATTTCTGATTTTAATATGCAAGTTAAACATCCGAATGGTACCTCTGCAAAAGTAACTAAAATTAGAGACATTAAACTAAATGAAAATGTTTTCTTATATGATGTGCTAGTTATTCTTGAGTACAACGTCAATCTTTTGTCTGTTCATAAGATGCTTAGAGATAGCAAGTTAATTGTCTTATTTGATGAATTCAAATGTTATGTTCAGGATTTGAGGTTAAAGAATGTTCTGATGACTGGTAAAGAAGTTGACGGTTTGTATGTGATTGAAGATTTGTCTAGACCTTTTAAGGTGTGTAATAATAGTAAACATTCTATCGAAAATCTTAGAAATCTTTGACACTCTAGACTTGGTCATCCATCCCATCAAGTCTTAAATGTTTTGAAATCCTCTTTAAAGTTATCAGATCTCACTTCAACTTCTATGCCCTGCGATGTATGTCATAGGTCTAAACAAACTAGGAACCCTTTTCCTTTAAGTGATCATAAGTCAAAGGAGATTGGTGAATTGGTTCACTTAGACCTTTGGGGACCTTACAAGGTGGTAAGTAGAGATGGATACAAATATTTTTTAACTGTAGTGGATGATTTTTCTAGACCCGTTTGGGTGTTTATGTTAAAGTCAAAAGATGAAGTCTTCTCTAATGTAAAAGTATTTCTTAATCTTGTAAGAAACCAATTTGAAAAAACTATTAAAATTTTTAGAAGTGATAATGGAATAGAATTTATAAATAACAGTTTTGACTCCTTTCTAAACAAAAATGGCATTCTTCATCAAACCTCATGTTCTTATACTCCATAACAAAATGGAGTAGCCAAACGAAAACGTAGACATTTGTTAAATGTTGCAAGGTCTTTATTATTTCAAGGGGGGTGTTCCTCTCAATATGTGGCCTGAATATGTATTAACTGCTGCCTATCTGATAACAGGACTCCCTCATCTGTGTTACTAGGAAAGTCCCCATTCTGTGTTACTAGGAAAGTCCCCATTCGAAGTTATGTTTGGATTAAAACCTTCTCTCAACCATCTTAGGAATTTTTGTTGTCTTTGTTTTTCAACTATTCTAAATAATCATAACAAATTTAGTTCTAGAGCTAAAAAATGTGTCTTTCTTGGATATTCTGATAAAAAAGGGATATAAACTTTGGAGTTTGGATAATAAAGATGTTTTCTATTCAAGAGATGTCAAATTTAATGAAAACATTTACCCATTTAAAACAAACTCTTCTCATAAAAAAGTTCAACCAAACTCTAGCCTAAATCATTTAAATTTTTTCAATTTAGAAAATCAAAGTTCTAAAGATGGTTCAAATGTGCCTAATGATGATGAGAAGGTGATCGAGTATACGAATTCTCATGATGACGGTATTAGTTCCTCATTGCTGGCGGACGTTGATTGTGACACTAGTAATCTGGTAGATTCAGATACTATACCAGTTTCTTATACTAGTGAAACTACTAGTGTTAGCAGTGGTGAAAGGACTAATGCAACACATGAAAACACAAATGAGACGAGCAATTCTTCTCCTGAGGGTCAATCACAACCTTGTAATGAGTCTACCAATGTTAGAAAATCTGTTAGAAAGTCAAACTTTCCTAGGAATTTATCTGATTATGTAGTTGAAGGAAAGGTCATGTATGGTGTCAAAAGAGTTGTCAATTATTGTCACTTGTCTCCTGAAAACTTTTGCTTTACTAGTAATCTTGATAAAATTAGTGAACCAAAATCTTATAAAGAAGCTGCCAAAATAATAATTGGGTTCAAGCTATGAATGATGAAATGGACGCTCTAAATAGAAATGGTACTTGGATTTTAACTGACTTACATTTAGGAAGAAAACCTATCGGATGTAAATGGATTTACAAGGGAAAATATAAATCAAATGGTCAAGTTGATTGGTATAAAGCTAGACTTGTTGCTAAGGGTTATATCAACGTTAAGGGATTAACTTTGATGAAACTTTTTCTCCTGTCGTCAAAATGGTCACTATTCGATGTATAATTAACCTTACTGTCAACAATGGTTGGGATCTTTACCAGTTAGATGTTAATAACGCATTTCTATATGGAAATCTAACTGAAGATGTCTATATGTCTTTACCTGAAGGGTATTTTTCTCCAAATGAAACCAAAGTGTGCAAACTAATCAAATCTTTATACGGTCTAAAACAAGCCCCTAGGAATTGGAATGAAAAGTTAACTAGTACCTTGATGGAAATTGGTTTTGTTCAAAGCATTAGTGACTACTCACTATTTATTAAAAAATATTCGAACGTGTTCATTGCCTTATTGGTATATTTTGTTGATATTGTTATCACCGGTAACAATAAAGTTGAAATTGAGTCAATCAAGTTTTTTTTAAAATTCAAAATTCATGATTAAAGACCTTGGCGAATTAAAGTATTTTTTGGGCATTGAAGTTGTTCAACATAAAGACATCTTATATTTGTCCCAAAGAAAATATTGTTTAGATTTATTGTCTGAATTTGGTATGTTAGGATCTAAGCCTGTGTCTACACCAATAGAACAAAACGTATTATATTTGACAAGGATAATGCTTTATCTAATGATGAGTGTCACGCCCCCGCTTATAGCGGAAACACGAGGATGTAACAGACGGGATCGTCATAACACATTGATCATTAATAGGGATGCAATAAAGGAAGGAAACCAACGTTTTATGACGTCACCCGACACAAACGAAGACTTGTGTCGCAGTTAGTCAATTCCACGACAAAACATAGTCAAACAAGCAACATGAAATTTAAATCTTACAACCCGGGAACAAGTAAATGAAAACATGATCAACAATAATAATTCCCAAATGAAACATAATGTTAGAATCACTAAATCAAATCTCTAAATGCATTTCTTATGGTCATCACTCATCACTAAGGCAACATCCTTAGCTATCATCGATGGTTGTTACCTGAAAAGATATGCTCAAAAAGGTCAATATATTGTTGGTGAGTTCGCAGGTTTAGATAATAAACAAAACTTGATGTTATGCAATAGTTTGGTAGGACATAAGTGCATACAATTATAAGCAAGTAATATCACATGTAAACATGAGCCTCACAACTAAACCTATGATGTACACACAGATCTTCTCAGAACATATTCACCCTAGGGCCTATCCATGGCCACTGCCAGACCCAACTAGTATACTAACAAACAAGGGTGGGGGTGTCAGCCCAATAGTACTATCAATATCTGTCTGTCGGCTCCAACACCTGTCACGTTCTGGTGGAAGGGTGAAATGATAGGGTGTGACTTTTGGCTCACAACACATTGATTACAAAAACATACATTCACAACCGATAACTAATGATAACTTTCATTAGATAATTATATATATATATATATATATGTTAGGATCAGTGATCTAAGTTTGATCAATTAGAGTTGAATCACAGCGGAATTAGAGCAAGAATTAAGCAAATATAGCAAGAACACAATAAATATTCAATGGAACAGTACACGGTTATATAGATATAGGGTTTTCTGCAAAGAGATAATAACATTCATGCACACATGCTTCGGTGTGGCGGCTGCTAGGTTTTCCTAAGCTGCACCGATTACAATTAGGTCAGCATTCCTTATATATAGGAATGTGACGTCTGCTGATGTCACTTGATAGTGACATCTAACAGAATTATTACAAACTACTGAAAGTAAGCAAACTACTGAGAATGTTCACAACAACTGAGAACATCTCAGATTATTCTAAGTACACGAAGAAACATAAAACTACTGAAACTATAAGTACAGAAAAGAAACTACAACTACTGAAAGGAAACCATCACAACTACTGAAGAGGTCTTCTTCAGCTGTTGTGACAATCATCTGACACTTGGTCTTCAGTCTTTGTCTTCAGCTTTTGTCTTCAGACTTTGTCTTCAGCTCTTTCACTTCAGACTTTGTCTTCAGCTCTTTCACTTCAGACTTTGTCTTCAGCTCTTTCACTTCAGACTTTGTCTTCAGCTCTTTCACTTCAGACTTTGTCTTCAGACCTTGTTATCAGCTGATGTCTTCAGCTGTTGCAGACTACTTCAGTTGTTGTAATGTCCGTGGGACTTAAAGGTTTTTCTGATCAGGCTCATTGGTTCTTTTGGTCCAACAAACTCCCCCTGAACCAATGCAGCCAAAACCTTTAAGCTTATTGAGGTCCCACTTATTCTTGGCAGAAATACTCTCTTGATCAGCTTTAGAGATATCGGATAAGCACAGGCCAGGGAACAGGTTTCAGTAGATGTGAATGTCAAAGGATGGAAGGGAACTCTGTCTTGGGGAACTGGACACAGAGCCGTTATCCCAACCATGAAACCTACTTCCCATTGATGAGTCTATAAGACTCTCTGACGTAGGCCTCAAGGAGAACAACTTGTTCCTCCTTAGTGAGTTCTGCTTCTCCTTCGAAGAAGAACTCTGGGCCATAGTACTCTGATAAGTACTTTATCGTCTTTCCATTTTTCAACTCAACAGTTGTTATCTCTCTGTAAGCAAACTCATCTGGGTGAGTCCCTTCTAATAACAACTGGAGTTCATTTTTCTTGATCTCTTCAAGCCTCTTGTATAACAACCCCTTCTTGACCATTTTGTTCTCCATTAGAGTTTGAGGGGTCATCTTTGACTTGTAGGCTCTCTTGAAGTCTTCAAGTATTTCCCAGGGTGAGACTACAATGGCCAACATAATAGCAGCATCTATGGTCTTTCTCACTTGGCCATTGTATCTACTTGGTATGGATTTCTTATGAATTCTAGAACTAACCCTGGGGTCTGGCCAAATCCTTACTCTCTCCTTTTGATATTGAAAGGTATACCTGAGAGCATACAGCCTTTGAGCATGTTTCTTCATGGCTTGTATAGATGATGACTGAGGAAACTCTTTGTCAATCATCTTCAAAAGTTGCTCATCGTGCTGTTTCTGTTGTTCTTCTTCTTCAATCTTAACTTTCACCATTTGCCTCTGAAAGTCTGGTGTTATCATTTGTTGACTTCTGGGCTCAGGTAATTTTAGAACAGCAGAGATTGGCAGACTATCTTCTTCATCATCTTCTTCTTCTTCTTCTTCCATCCTCAACACCCTTCTCCTCCTTCTGGGTGCATCACTGGATGTGGTTTGAGGTGGTTTTTGGGGTAAGGGAGTTGGTTTTGAGGGTTGAGTTGATTTGGAGAGTTGTGGGGTTGGTTGTTTTTGAGAGGGAGTTTGGGAAGGCTGATCTAGCATTTTTATGGTGAGTTTGGCTTTGGAAAGCTTGGCCATATCAGTTCTCTTCCCAGCACCTGCTTCGTCTAAGGCTTCTATAATCAACCCCTTGTTGAATTCTTCAGAAGCACAGATTCTGGTGGTTATTGCCAGAATACTGTCTCTGGTCCATGATTTAATCTCAATTAATGATCTTCCCAAGTATTTTGCAATAAACCGGATCATTATCTCCAACCTCTCCCTTTCCATTACACTATAACTGGCCCATCTTTCTTGTATCTCATTAATCTCCAGCCTTCTGATCTCAGTGTCTAATGTGGCTGTATCAAAGCCCTGTCTGAAGAGTTGATCTATTATTTTGTCCATTGATCTGCTGTGAGCTTCATCAGCTTCTTTAATCAGATCTTCCAATGATTTCTCTTCATCAGGCTTTTGAGTTCCAGCACTTTTCTTTCTCTTGTATGTGATCAGCTGTTTTTCCTGTTCTTTTTCTTGTTGTTTATCCTCTTCCACTCTCTTTCTCTTTCCTTCTTTCACTACCTTAGACTCCCCCTTTTTGGGTGCATTGGGTTCAGGGGTTTGAATGGCAGAAAGCTTCTTGTGCACAGCATCATCAACAAGTGTTTTTAGAGTCGAGGAGATCCTCTCATCAATGGCTTTATGTACAATCTCATTGATGATGGGAGTGATGAGAGGTAAGGAAGTTTGAAATGTAGCAACCATCTGCTCAGAGGGGTTCTGTCCCTGAGAGGTGGTGCCAACAACAGTGGCTGGTGGCTCAGTTGAGTGAAGTGGCGGAGTGTTTGGGAAACCTTCAGATGAAGGTGCCATCTGTGGGTTTATTGGGGCAGATGGACTTTGATCCTGAGACATTTTGGCAAGCAGTTCTTTGAGTCTACTCACCTCAGCCTCAAGGATTGTGTTATGGGCTAAGACATCATAGAAAAAGCCCAGGTCATCATCAGTTTTTGCTGAATCACCTGACCTCCTGATTGAATCAGGATGTACATGCCCTGAGTGTAGATCAGTTGTAGCATGTGCCCCTTGTTCTTGGTTCTGGGGACTTCCTGCCTCAGGACTGAGTCCTTCATCGGCAGTTGCCTCTGGTGAGGTCTTAGAGATGTTACCAACTTCATCCTGTTCATTTGCTGAATCAGTAGAAGTGGCAGCCTCACCAGATGTTCTAACCTCCTCCTCTACACGGGGAGATTGAACATTATAACCCCTGTGCTGTGGGCTATCAGCAGCATTTTGGTCCTCTTCCTCAGATGTTCTCCCCATTGTAATTGGTGTCTGGGGAGGAGGAGAGGAATGCAGCTGACTCAACACTTGTGCAACAATAAATGTTGGGCTTTGAGGGGCGGTTGCATTTGGAGATAGGGTTGAAGCAGATTGCACCCGGGGTGACTGGTGCTCTTCAATGGTAACCTTCTCAATTGAGATAGGTTCCAGCATTGTGGTATCCCCAATTTTGGTTGCATCAGGATCCTGTTGAGAGGATGCCTGAGCGGCTACGGTTGGTGGAGTCTTGGACACTACTGGGGGGTTAGAACCAGTAAGTGTTTCCTGTATTGGTGTTACAGGGGCATCCTCAGGGGACTCATCTCCCTGAGTAGCCTTTTTGGGCTTTTTGGTTTTGGGTTTGGTGGGGACTTTGGATCTGGAAGTGGAGGCTGTGGGTTCCCGCTGCTTGGGTTTGAGCAGCCGGGCAGCCCCTTTCATTGTAGGGTCAGAGTTGTGCCTGGAGTATACTTCAGGCAATACAGCCGGAGCAGGGACTCCAAGGCCAACAAGGCCGTCTGATTTTAGCTGTGTTAAAATTATGGCCATGAGAAACCTGGGATATAATATCCATCTGTTTGCCACAGGTTTCAAGGCCAGATCCTTTAGTTCCATAAACACTATCTCAGAAAAATTTAAAGTTTGGCGTTCAAAGATAGAGTATAATACCTGTTGCCATCGGGAAGACATTTGATCCCATGAAGAGGTTTTTGGTGCAAGGCAGACATTCACCATGTGGAATATAAGACGTTCAGCATCATGGAAGTGCTTCTTCATAATGGTGGTAGCACTTAAGTCTCCTTCATACCCGTTGTTGATGAAAGACATATCGGTTGTGCCTTTCGGGTATTCTGTGACACAGGTGGCATCATGTAGATCTAGGGTTTGTCGAATGATGTCCGTAGTGATGACCACCTGTTTCTGGTTGACCAACGACTGGAGAGTGATTTGGCTATCATTCTCACTAGTTTGCACAGAGACGTTGGTCCAGAACTGGCTTAGGGAATCGGGGTATATGGTAGGATTCAGAAGAAACGCGGTTCGGTACTGGGAATCTACCATAAGATCGATGGCGTTATCAAATTTGTTCCAGAAGGCCGATTTGAGAGGTAGGCAACACAGTTGTGTCTGGGTTTGAGTTTCATGGTCGCCATTGGTGAGAGAGAAAGGACGGAAAACGGCTAATGAAACGTCTGAAAGTAGGTTAGGTATTTATAGGGTAAGACAAAGGCTGATATAAAACGACTGAAAGTGTTGGTGCTGTCATCAGTTGTTTGAAAACAACTGAAGACCTGGTTTTAACTTTCAGAAGTAACAACTGAAGACTTGGTATTAGTCATCAGTAGTTGTGAAACTACTGAAGACATGGTTTTGGCTTCAGGTGTTGTAACAACTGAAGACTTGGTGTTAGTCATCAGTAGTTGTGAAACTACTGAAGACATGGTTTTGGCTTCAGTTGTAAGTGAAGCAGCTGTTGTAGAAACAACTGAAGAGAAAATTTTCTCATCAGCTGTTGTCGTCAATTCTTAGCTCATCAGCTGTTTCATTCTGACCTCAACACTTCATCAGACTTTGTCTGAGTTTCAGATGTTTCATAGGTCATCAGTACTTATCTGTTATTCTGACATCAGCAGTTGTAACTACATCAGTAGTTGTAACCACATAGTTCTGTTCAACAGATGAGTACTTCAGTACTTTTAAGTAATTTAGTCTTCAGTAGTTGTGAAAACTACTGAGGATAAAAGAACTGCAGTACTTATTTGTGACAGTAGTATACGAATGCTCATCAGTACTTGTTCACTGAGATCATCAGTAGTTGTCACTTATTCTAGCTGCAGCATACCAAGCCTTAACACTAGGTTTTGGAAAGTTGAACTGTCCAAAGGCTTAGTAAATATGTCTGCAAGCTCATCAGCACTAGGAACAAACTTTGGATCAATCAGACCTTTTTCAAAACAATCCCTAATAAAATGGTGTCTGATCTCAATATGTTTGGTCCTAGAGTGCTGGACTGGATTCTTGACGATACAAAGAGCTGAAGCACTATCCATTAGTAATGGAGTCTTAGTCTCTGTAATGCCATAATCCAGTAATTGATTCTGAAGCCAGAGTACCTGAGATGTACAACTTGCAGCAGCAATGTACTCGGCTTCAGCAGTGGATGTAGCAACAGATGTTTGTTTCTTACTCTGCCAAGAAACCAAACAGTTGCCTAGGAATTGACATCCACCAGAAGTTGATTTTCTAGTTAATTTACACCCTGCATAGTCACTATCAGAAAAAGCAACTAATTTGCAAGAGTGCCCAGTGGAATACCAAAGACCTAGAGATTGAGTACCTTGCAGATATCTAAAGATCCTCTTGACTGCAATCAAATGGACTCTTTAGGAGCAGCCTGAAATCTAGCACAAACACAAGTTGCAAACATAATATCTGGTCTAGAAGCTGTTAAGTACATCAAGGACCCAATCATACATCTGTAAAGTGTTTCATCAACAGCTTTACCTTTCTGATCTGCATCCAGTTGTGTGGTGCTGCACATGGGAGTAGAACAGGGCTTACAGTGTTGTAAATCAAACTTTGCCAAAAGACTTTTTGTGTATTTTGACTGATGAATGAAAGTTCCATCAGCCTTTTGTTTGATTTGCAAACCTAGAAAGAACTGTAATTCTCCCATGGCACTCATTTCGAATTTTTGTTGCATCAACTTTGTAAATGCATCACACAACTGTGGATCAGAGGAAGCAAAAATAATATCATCAACATAAATTTGAACAAGGAGCTTATGTTGACCCACTTTCTTAATGAACAAAGTTTTATCTATGGAGCCTCTAGTGAAATTATTCTGAAGAAGAAAATTTGACAGTGTTTCATACCAGGCTCTAGGAGCTTGTTTCAACCCATAAAGAGCCTTATCAAGTTTATACACCCAATCAGGATGTTTATTATCCTCAAAACCTGGTGGTTGACACACATAAACCTCTTCTTTTATTTTACCATATAAAAACGCACTTTTGACATCCATTTGAAAAACTTTAAGATTGTGGAATGCAGCATAGGCTAAGAACAATCTAATTGCCTCCAGTCTGGCTACAGGGGCAAAGGTTTCATCATAATCAATACCTTCTTCTTGTGAAAACCCCTGGACAACCAGTCTGGCCTTGTTCTTGACAATTTGCCCATTTTCATCTGTTTTATTCCTAAACACCCATTTAGTGCCTATTGCACACTTACCTGGGGGTAGAGGAACCAGTTCCCACACTTGCTGCTTTTTGAACTGAAGAAGCTCAAGCTGCATGGCATCAACCCATCCATTGTCTCTTAATGCAATATGATAGTTCTTTGGCTCTTGCTGACTGATGAAAAGAGCATAGAAGCAGAAGTTGGACAATTGACTTCTAGTTGAGACACCAGCATTGATATCACCAATGATTTGAGACGTTGGGTGATTCTTCAGCTCTTGATGCACTATGAGATCTGTGCAAGTGTTTGTAGCACGCTCAGCAGCAACAGATGTTGATCCAGATTCTTGAAACCAAGTGTTAGATGGCATATCAAATGAAGTAGAGGATTCAGAAATCTCATCAGCATTTGTTGTGGATGGTGCTACTGAAGCTACAGGAACATCAAGTTGAGTAGACTCAGGCAGTTGATCACTAAACTTGAATAGGTGAGTACTGGGATCATCATGAACATCAGTACCACCAGATGGATGACTAGCTGCAGAAGGTGATGAATTCACATGATCTGCAACAGCTGGAGGCTGATAAGGAACATATTGCAGTATGTCCAGATCAAACAACTCCACAGGGTTTTGTGGGATTTTGTCCTTAGGAGATTCATTGAACTTCACATGCAAGGTTTCTTCAACCATCTTTGTCTTACAGTTGAACACTCTGTAAGCCTTGCAAGTGGATGAGTACCCAACAAAATACCCTGCATCCACCTTAGAATCAAACTTTTGGAGTTGATCCTTTGTGTTGAGAATGTAACAAGGACACCCAAATGCTCTGAAGAATGAAATTAGAGGAGCCAAATGATGTAGAACTTCATAAGGAGTCTTCATCAACCTCTGATTCACTAAAGCTCTATTTTGCACATAGCATGCTGTGTTGACAGCTTCAGCCCAAAAGGTCAGTGGCAAACCAGAGTCAGCCAACATGGACCTTGCAGCTTCAATTAGGGTCCTGTTCTTTCTCTCCACTACTCCATTTTGTTCTGGAGTCCTTGGGATGCTATACTGCCTCTTGATTCCTTTTGAAAGGTAGAAATCATCAAGTGTATGGTTTCTAAATTCAGTTCCATTATCACTTCTTATACACTTGACTGATAGGGAATACTGCTTCTCAACATACAACACAAAGTTAATAATTGTCTGAGCAGCCTCATCCTTTGAATGCAAGAAGAAGGTCCATACAAATCTGGAGTAATCATCCACAATTACCAGACAGTATTTCTTCTTTGCCATGCTCATTACTCTCACAGGACCAAAGAGATCCATGTGCAGTAATTGCAAGCAGGCAGTGGACTTTGGTTCTTCTATAGGAGGAATGAGACTTTGTGTTGTTTTCCTTTTAAACAAGCAGTGCAGGTTTCATCACAGAGGAACTCCTTTATTGGTAGACCTCTTACTAAACTTTGTGGATCAGCTGATTCATGTTTTTGAGATTAACATGACCCAGCCTTCTATGCCACAGTTTAGATTCCTGAGGAGAGGCCTTGGAGAACAGGCAAGGATGACCTTTTAAATCAATCTTCTTTGACAAATCCAAGGCATATACTCTTCCTATCCTGTTGGCCTTCAGGAGAGTATGTTCATCCAATACCTTGTCAATCAGCCTCAGAACTTTGGAAGACAGAATCCGGCAGTTCTGGCTTGTGAAAAGTGCAACATGCCCTTTATCACACATCTGACTGACACTCAGTAGATTATACTTGAGATTCTCCACATGGTTAACATCATCAAATCTGATTTCTCCATTTGACACAAATCCTTTCCCGATGATGTAACCCTTAGCATCATTTCCAAATGAGACAAATCCCTTCTTTCCTTGAGAGTAGTCATTAAGAAGAGAACTGCTCCCAGTCATATGCATAGATCCTCCACTGTCTACATACCAGATGCTTCTTTGGCATGCTGAAGAACCCTGCATTTATCATAAGAAACTAGTTAGCTTTAGAGACCCAAACCTTTTTGGTTTTGGGTATGTTTTCATCAACAGATTTAACCATAACTTGTTTCTCATGATTAACAGCTGATGAAGGTGGAGATGGTGCTGAAATGGAATTCTTAGATTTGGGCTTGGATTTCCTTTTCAGTGGTTTGATCACAGGTGCATCTAGTTGGTTAACTCTCCCCAACAAATGCTGAACCATCATAACAAGTTGTGTCTGATTTGTTGCTAAAGCCTTCAGCTCATTTGACACATCAGTACTTGTTTTTGATGAGTTCCTGTGACCCACCATTTCCTCCTTCTTGAAATTCACAGACTTCGTCTGATGTTTATCATGAGGAACACTATCAGCTGTTTTCTGATAAACCCCATCCTTCTTTTTGGATTTTGGTGAGGCCTTGGGTTTATCAGTTTTAGATGACTGTGGTACAAACTTGGTTTCAAACTCATTTTTCATTTTATTTATTTCTTCTTTAATGAGCTTATCTCTGTTGAGTTTGGAACCCTTTTTGTACCAGCATTCATCAGATAGATGATTGAATTTACCACATATTTCACATGGCTTATTCTTCATCTTGGATTGATCAACTGCTGAAGTGGAAACTACTGAAGGTGTGATCTTCAGTACTTTCCTCCTTTCAGTACTTGTGTTAAGTACTGAAGGATCGGTAACAACTGAAGACTTGTTCTTCAGCTGTTCTCTATCCGTCCTGAAAGACCGTATGATAGATTCCTCAGCAGTTGTTAATCCTTTTATTTCATCAGATTTGAAATGCTTTTCAGATGTTGTGACTTGCCCTTCAGTACTTGGAGTACTTTGAGGAACAACATCTGAATTTCTCAGCTTCATGTGTTTATCAGCATTTAAACCATCAGGCAATTGATTTGCTGAGATCTTAACACTGACTTCATCCTCTAATTTTGTATTATCATTTGAGGATGAATCACATGATGATGTGGTTTGGAAATTACTTTCACCTTCAGATTTTACTATTGATTTTGAAGTAAAATCAGTAGGTGGTGCAGTATGATTGTAACCTATTCCAAACTTCACATTTGAAGCTGTTTGCTTGCTGAGAAGCATTTCAAATCCCTTGCAGGATGTTACCCATCGGTCACACTCAACTTGGGTAGCTGCAAGTGTCTCTTTGAGACTTCTGTGGTTCTCGAGTATGACCTCTACCTTAGCCTTTTCATCATTAAGTTGGCATTTAAGCTTGTAAATCTCATCATCTTTGTCATTAAGTGCAGACACATACTCATCTTTTCTTTTGGAAATAGTTTTCTCAAGCTCAAGATTTTGACTGATTAAAGCTACATTTGCCTCTCTAATAGAGACAAAGGCAGCTATGCATGATTCAGAACATAACTTGGCTTTAGCCTCAGAAGATATCTGGGTTACCTGTGAAGATGAAGCATCTGAGCAGGAACCCTCAGTAGACTCCAGGGCCATGAGAGCAAGATTCCCAAAAGGATGTTCACCACCATGTTGACCAGCACCAGCAGATAGTTGCTCATTGAAACCAGAAAGATCATCTGGTAAGCTGCTCCAGTCAACAACTCCTGGTGTGAAGAAGCTGTGATGAGGTTGAGATTGTGATGGAGATGGTTGAGGCTCAGGTAGGGCTTGAGGTTGTTGTGCTATAGGGACATGAACTGGATTTGGCTGTGGCATATAATAGCAGGGATAAGGATATGGCATTGAACCCTGAGGGACAAAGTATGCAGGAGATTGAGGTTGTGAGTGATGACCAGAACTAGCAGGATGTTGCCCTTTGTTTTGTGAACTATTGCTTGGAAAGGTCACAAAGGGTGCAGAGGAGTTAGATCCAGTTGATCTACACTCTCTTGCAAAGTGCCCAAGCCTGTGGCATTTGTGACACCTCAACTTACTCTTGTCAAAACCAACTTTGGTTTTGCCAGAGAGTCCTGGAAATTTCCTACCAGTTCTCTTGTAGAACTTTTGAGATCTGATATTGATCAGGGCCATTTGGCTCAAAATATCCATCTCTTCTAAATCATCATCAGCAATACCTTGCAAATCATCCATGATAAAACATAAATTATCACTATTACACCCAGAATGACTGTCAACACCAACAAATGCATGATCAGAACTGTTTGAAGAGAAATCTATATGCTCATCATAATGACTTTCTGATCCAGCATATTCTGACTCATGACCGACCAAGGCAGTGTTACCTGGTACAAAGTCATCAGAGAGCTTTCCTGATGATGCCAGTTTCCTTTTCTGCTCTATCTCTCTTTCAAATGTAAGCAGTTTCCCATGGAGTTGGGTGAGAGATAGGCTATCCAGATTTGCACTGGAGCGTAGGACAATGGTGTATGTGTCCCATCTCTCAGGCAGTGATCTGAGGAATCTGTTGTTCATCTGGCTGTTAGTATACTCTTGCTTGACCATTTTCAGTTCAGAGATCAAGCAGGAGAAACGCTCAAACTGTTGAGTCAGTGTCTCACCCTTCCTATGAGAGAATGTCTCATATTGTTGGGCGAGGATTTCTCTGTTGTTTGCTAAGACCTCATCAGTTCCTCCGAATTGTTCCTTCAAAGCATTCCAGAGGTCATGAGCAGTTTCATGATGCATAAGCCCAGAATAGATTTCATTCGGCAGTGCCATGGCCAGAATTCCATGGGCTTTAGCATCAATCTCAAACAGTTTACGATCTTCATCTGAGTATTGCTCCTTCTTCTTCGGAACCATTTGATTGGTCTCCGGATTGTTCACCATAGGCTTGTGTGGACCATGAACCACAGATGTCCAACAACCTGAACTGTTAACAGACAGGTGATGGAGCATTCTTCGTTGCCATATGTTATACTCACTCCTAACCAGCATCGGAGGCTTGGTTGAGGAGCCAGTATTGTGAGGATCATTAGATGGAGTAGTCATTCTCAGATTCAAACCAAATCAATCAAGTTTCAAAAGATTTTGCACAAAAACACAACAAACTCAATAAGAACCAAGAAGAAACTCAAATTAAATAACCAGAAGCAGCAGAAAATCAATCTTTATAACCAGTTCTTGCACATATGCTAATTCGATCAAACTATAGATATCAAAATAGCAGTTTCAATGATCAATTGTTAAACCGATCAATGATTAACCTGCTCTGATACCATTTGTTAGGATCAGTGATCTAAGTTTGATCAATTAGAGTTGAATCACAGCGGAATTAGAGCAAGAATTAAGCAAATATAGCAAGAACACAATAAATATTCAATGGAACAGTACACGGTTATATAGATATAGGGTTTTCTGCAAAGAGATAATAACATTCATGCACACATGCTTCGGTGTGGCGGCTGCTAGGTTTTCCTAAGCTGCACCGATTACAATTAGGTCAGCATTCCTTATATATAGGAATGTGACGTCTGCTGATGTCACTTGATAGTGACATCTAACAGAATTATTACAAACTACTGAAAGTAAGCAAACTACTGAGAATGTTCACAACAACTGAGAACATCTCAGATTATTCTAAGTACACGAAGAAACATAAAACTACTGAAACTATAAGTACAGAAAAGAAACTACAACTACTGAAAGGAAACCATCACAACTACTGAAGAGGTCTTCTTCAGCTGTTGTGACAATCATCTGACACTTGGTCTTCAGTCTTTGTCTTCAGCTTTTGTCTTCAGACTTTGTCTTCAGCTCTTTCACTTCAGACTTTGTCTTCAGCTCTTTCACTTCAGACTTTGTCTTCAGCTCTTTCACTTCAGACTTTGTCTTCAGCTCTTTCACTTCAGACTTTGTCTTCAGACCTTGTTATCAGCTGATGTCTTCAGCTGTTGCAGACTACTTCAGTTGTTGTAATGTCCGTGGGACTTAAAGGTTTTTCTGATCAGGCTCATTGGTTCTTTTGGTCCAACAATATATATATATATTATATATATATATATATATATATATATATATATATATTGGGTTACATATTAAATTTCATACAAAACTTGTTTCTACGAGACTTTTACATATGAATTAGTAACCCTACATCAAAAGATTTGTCTTATCCACTTCTTATAATCTCCCAGCTAGTAATGGACATGAACGTCCACGTAAATGCTGAGATCCATCAAGTCCACGGTTATCCATACACATAGCCTCCCTACATACTCATACCATCCATTGTATAGGGTGAAAATATACATTAGATTATAAAACATTATGATTACCTGAAAAAGCATACTCAAACGGTCAAGATAAAGTTGGTGAGAACATAGGTTTAGTAACTTAACAAAAATTTTCTTAACCGATGCAACATAAGCAAGTCCACAACTAAACCTACTTATATGCCAAGTGATTCATAACTGTCATATAAATCACAGAATCAAATAATATAACATCACGACTCCTATTCGACAGTCTCAACTGGGTCCAGTCGGTGCAGGAAACATGTTCCTAATTAGCGCTACCTATATTATCTGACGGTTCCTTATACAAATTAATGGTTGTGACTTATGGCAGTCAATGACAGTAACTTATCAAAATCTTTATTCACGTTAGCATCAACAATAAAATACACAGTATGCTTTTCCTCACAAAAAATTATAAATAAAAAGGGGCTATGTTACTCACCTTGGTTCCAGTACTTGTCAATGATTTCCTATAAAATAATTGTTTGTTAGAATAAATACTTATTCTTTTAATTTATATTCACCTATATTTAAAGATATTATTAATTAAGCTCTAATTCTTAAAACTATAGTTATCAGTGTCCAAAACTTATAAAATTTTACCAACAGTAGTACCTTCATACCAAGATTATTATATAAAATTTTCAGTTCATGTCTCCTTACCGGTATTATTTTGTAATTTTTACAATATTTTGAACTAATGGCTGAAAATCACATAAACTATTTAGTTTAATGTCCAATAATTTATGCAAAATTTTAATGATTTTAGCTACTGTTTTGCTATCACTTTTGATTTTCCTTCCTATTAATTGTTCTAAAGTATAAAACTTTTGTTTTTATAAAACCTTCAAACTTCCTATTTCATAAACTTTGTTAATGATTTTTATTGAAAATAAAAGAATTTTGTAAAATTTTTAATTAGATTTTGATAGTGAATCATCACAAGAGTTTAAGTTAAACACATACAAAATTTTTGTAAAGTTTAAATCACAAAAGTTTATGAATCTAACCTTGATTGTATAGAGGATAAGAGTGTTAGAGTGGATAATGAAATCTTCAAGCCTCCAAGCTGGTGGTGGATGTTCTTGAACTGGAATGATACCACAAAGATGTCTAGTAGATGATGGTTTTAAGGTGGTATTATGGTGATTTTGATAGTGGTTTCGGGTGATATGAGAACCGAGAGAAAGAGATTGTGGAAGTTTTTGGGTTTTGGCCAAGGTTCAAAAGAAAAGAAGAGAAAAATCTTAACCTTCATTATTACCTCTAAGCTTAGTGTAGTGTAGGGTGTGTAGGTGTTGAATTGTAGGGTGTGTGTGTGTGTCAAATTATGGGGGGTGTGTGTCAAACTAGCGAGAGTGTTTAGTGTCAAAGGGGATAGGTGTCATCTCCCCATGCTAATGTGCTTATGAGTTTGTTAATTGTAATTGGTTAGTGATTAGGTTAGATAAGTATTCTAGTAATCCATTGAACTAAACTCATCCTATCATACGACGAATCTAGTTATGATGATAACAACAACTATGAAATTCCAGACCATTATAATTCTAGGGTTAATCTAGGATCTTATGGGCATGGGAAATATTATGAAGATGCTCAGAATTAAGAGATTATGTAGTTGTTGATTTTGATGATGAAGACCACATGGATATCGAATGAAGAGTAAAAAGAAACCCATGTTGGCATGTACTTTAAAACGAAAGATGAAGTGATACGGTTATAAGGAGGCAGTAGTAGTTGAAAGTAAACATTCAAGAAGGAGAGCAAAATGTTACAACATAAGCCCTAATTACAATATTAATCTTCATAATGGTCCTCCATGTAAATGGTATGTGTATGCTTCTAAGAACCAGAATCATCACATGTGTAGAATTTCAAGATGGGTGAATCCATATAACTGCTTTGCTACTATTGTTGGTAGCAACAATAGAAGTTTTAAATGCAGAGATATTGTTACCCGTATCATCCACTTTGTTCGTGAAGACATTAGTTTTCCCATCAAGCAAATTCAAGCACATTTAAAAGGCACATCGAATGTTGATGTTTCTTATAATAAAGCCTAACGAGCTTGAAAAGTTGCTGTTGAAAATATTTACAGTAGCTGGGATAGTAACTTTGAGTAATTACCTACGTACATCAACGCATTACAAGAGAAAAACCATGCTATCATGGAATGGGTACATCATCCGACTGCTGCATTTGAATATTATACATTTAAATATGTGTTTTGGGCATTTGGTTTGGTAATCAAGACATTCAAGTATTGTCAACCGGTAATATCCATTGATGGCACTTCCTTGAAAGGATCATACCGTGGTAAAATGTTAATTGCAGTTACCAAAAATACAAACAACTATGTAATGCCGATAGCTTATGTAATTGTAGACAAAGAGATGGTAGAAAGTTGAAGTTGGTTCTTTTAGCAATTTTGATCACATATTGCAGTTCATCACAATTCAATTGGTTCGGGAAAAAAGTTGTGTGTTATTTTTGATAGGCACAAAGGAATTATTTGTGCAATGAATAGTCTTGAAAAGTGGAAAAATAATGGTATCCATCGATTTTGTCTTCGACATGTTTGAAGTAACCTCACGCAAAAGTTCAAGGTTTCTAGCTTAAAAAAGCTTTGATGGTCTATCGAAAGCACCTACCAACAAAGGAAATATAACTATTGTGTAAGTCAAATGACAAGTGTCAATCCAAAAGCATGGGAATATATGAAAGCTATTAAAAGAGTAAATGGGTGCTTCCACATGATAAAAATCATCGTCGGTGGGGTAATCTAATGACTAATATTTCAGAATGCATCAACAATACTTTGCGAGGGGTCAGGCTTATACCAATAAAAGCTATTATTAATTGTACCTTCAAAACACAGTCGAACAGTTAAGAAAGCACACGGTCATCATAACAAACTGCAACATGGCGTTACCCCCACACACCTGGTGTGTGTTTCAAGGATGTGATATTAACTTGCAAGAACATATCATAATAGAGTTTGGTACAGAGAGGATAGGTACAGAGCTTTGTTAAAGGTATAAACAAATGAAGCCGGTGGACATAATTATACCGTGAAATACAAAAACATAACATGCACGTGTGGTAAATGGCAAATCAAAGATTCCCTTACTCACATTCAATTGTAGTTTGCTGCCATGGAGGTGAATCACCTCATAACATTGTTCATTAGGTCTATACTACTACCTTTTATCAAGAACATTATAAATAGGGATGTGCAACTGGTTCGAACCGGCTAGAACCAAACGGATAGCTTACATATGAAAACCGAGATCAAACCTTATAGTACTTAATCGGTTCGGTTCCTAACTGGGTAAACCTATTTGGTTTTGTTGAAGAAGCGGTAACGAACCGATTTTTGTTGAAGAACCTAAAATAATGACATGATGTGATTATCTATTAAAAGAAGTAAATCAATATTCAAATTAAACCAAAATTTGGATACACAAACCACAATAACAACCTGATATAATGTCAAGGACGTTGTTCTCCAATAGTGGATTTGGTTGTGTATGTTCGTTTTGATTTATTAAGGTTTGAAAGTGAATAGTGTATTAGAATTTAAGTTGAAGATACGATCAGAAGCCTTTTAGGTTAACTATTAGTAATATTTGCTCTATAACTAAGTTAGTATTTTATTTTAATACATACTTTTTGTGGGGTATCAGTTTTAATTAGTATTTTATTTGAATTCATACTTTTTGTGGGCTATCTGTTTTAAGTACATATTCGGGTTTGGAACCGGAACCGAACTGGAAACCATATACGCATATTATAGGAGTCAAGAACCAAACCTATATTAATACAACCGGTTCTGGACGGTTCAATCCAGCTAGTTCTGGCGGTTCCGGTTGAAAAGAACCGGTGTTTGCTTACCCCTAAGTACAATGGTCATTTTCACCCGCTTCATCATCCTGATTATTGGATGAACCTGGGTTAGAAGATTAGAGGGGTAAGGCCCCATTCCGGGAAACCCCACAGTTGGATTTGGACATCATAAACACAAGTTCTCGAACATCAAATTTTATTAATATAAGCAGCGGAACGTACAAAAATTTCTATTGTTCAACAATTACATCAAAAGTTCACTTTAGCTATCTATATAAAGCTCTATGCCGAGATACCAGTCTCGAATGGGTGCCAGATATCTCTCTCCCATCCATGCCAAGCTCACCCCCAAAAATGTATAGCATACCTGTCAGTCTAATATGCATACAAAAGTCTGCTATGCCGAGTGAGCTCTAGGTTAACAAGAACAAAACTCTGACATAAACGCACACCTTATCATTTTCAACATTCATAAAAACATTAATTGTACACGTCATCTTACCGAACTCGTTCGATAATTATACTTTAACTTTTACTTTACCATCCACCTTACCATTGCATTACCCATACATTTTACGTCATCATTTGAACATAGCATGAAGCTTAGTTCCCATCGGGTGAGAATGTACAAAGCATGTCTCCTATCAAGTGAGCACACCGAAGTGTAACTCCTATCGGGTGAGAATGCACTAAGCATATCTCCTATCAGTTGAGCTCACCGAAGTGTAACTCCTATCGGGTGAGAATGCACGAAGCATATCTCATATCAGTTGAGCACACCGAAGTGTAAGTCCTATCGGGTGAGAATGCACGAAGCATATCTCCTATCAGTTGAGCACACCGAAGTGTAACTCCTATCGGGTGAGAATGCACGAAGCATATCTCCCATCAGTTGAGCACACCGAAGTGTAACTCCTATCGGGTGAGGAGGCACGAAGCATATCTCTTATCAGTTGAGCACACAGAAGTGTAACTCCTATCTGGTGAGAATGCGTGAAGCATATCTCCAATACAGGGTAACAGGGTAACTTATTCTTTCGCGTTTCACATGTGAATTAACATCGTTCTTTTACCCTTAACTATCATGATAGACATATAGAATATCTACATACGTACTTTAATTCTTTAGCATTAAGTCCATCATTAAGTCATTTTTAACGCACGTTTACGGGGTAACATAACACGTAACAGTCAGGGGTTTTCGCGTGAGAACCCGCATTCATGCGAAAACTTCTCTTTCGCGCAAGAACTTCATCAAAGGACAACCATCAGCTACCAAAAGCACATTTCGCGTGACAACTTACCTCTCACGCGATAACTTTTCTGTTGTACACAACTTGCTCCCCAAGTTATCGCTCCCTTAGCCCTTTTCACACCCAAAACATGCTATAATAGTTATAAACATCATTCTTTCACAAAACATCGTTTAGGTATGCATATTAGCCCCAAAAACATGATAATACATGTAAAAGAGGGGTCTAGAACTCACCTAATGATATCCTTGCACACGAACACCATAAAACCGAGAGTGTTTCGAGCCAAAAGCTACATAATCATTGTACAAAAGAATTATATACGGTTCATACATGCTTAACTACATCAATATCGACGAACACATACCTTAGACACCACCAAACATCAACTTCTCTTTTAACAAGCATAACAGTAGGACTTTTCGCATGAAGTAGAGAAGATTGGGTGCATGGGCCTATCTATAGTGTCCCTCTCTCCTCGCAGCTGTTCTCGCATGAGAACTTTTGTTAGCCCAAAAATTGCCTTCACAAGAGAACTTGCTAACTCACGCGAGAACTCCACCTCTCACGCGAGAGCTTCTTTCTTCAACAAAAGAATTCGGGGCATTACAAGTCCACTTCCTTTATTTGGGTTTCGTCCCTAAAACCAGTCATTCCTCAAACAACTGAGGATAATGCTGCCTCATCTCATCTTCAGATTCCCAAGTGGACTCCGACCCCTTTCTATGCTTCCACTGAACTCGGACGAGTGGAACTACTTTATTCCTCAGTCGTTTCTCTTTTCTGTCTATTATTGCTACAGGTTGTTCCACGTAGTTCAGTCTTTCATCAATCTCCACGTCTTCCAGTGGAACATGAGCGTCTTCGTCTTCTAGACACTTACACAGATATGATACGTGGAAGATGGGATGTATTCCACTCAATGAATCTGGTAGTTCTAGCCTATACGCCACTTCTCCATACGGGCTACGATCTTGAAAGGCCCAATAAATCGAGGGCTCAACTTTCCGCTCTTTCAGAATCGAATGATTCCTCTCCAAGGTGACACTTAGCATCACTCTATCACCGACGTTAAACTCAATTGGTCTTTGATGCTTGTCGGCATAGGATTTCTGCCTATCTTTAGCGGCTTTCATGTAGGCTTTAATCCTGCCCAACTTCTCATTGGTCGTCTCGATGACCTCAATGCTCCCTAACTCCTTCTGACCGATTTCCCCCAATATATAGGGGTCCTACACCTCCGGTAATACAACATCTCATATGGGGGCATACTAATACTGGCATGGTGGCTATTATTGTATGAGAGCTCTACAACAGTAGATGACTATCCCAGCTCCCGCCAAAGTCTATGATGCACGCCCGAAGCATGTCCTCCAAAGTCTGGATAGTCCTTTTGGATTGGCCATCCGTCTGTGGGTGGTAGGCCATATTGATGTGCAATCTAGTTCCCATCGCATCATTGAACTTCTTCCAAAATTTGGATGTGAACCGTGTATCCCTGTCGGAGACAATCGACACTGGCACACCATGACAGGCAACTATCTCATTGATGAACACTTCGGCAAGCCGCTCCGAGTTATACGTCTCTCGGATGGGTAGAAAGTGAGCACTCTTTGTCAGTCTGTCCACTATGACCCATATGGCATCATAACCCTTAGCTGTACGAGGTAGCTTCTTTATGAAATCTATAGTAATATGCTCCAACTTCCATTCGGGAATTTCCAAGGGTTGGATTTTCCCGTATGGCTTCTGATGCTCGGACTTAACCTGGAGACAGATCAAGCACCTTTCTACGTACCTTGCCACATCGGCTTTCATTCCCGACCATCAATAATTCTTCTTTAGATCATGGTACATCTTGTTGGTTCCCTGGTGAATGGAATAACGAGTTTTATGGGCTTCATCCAAAACATTCTCTCGCAGACCTCCATGTCTAGGAACCCATATGCGCCCAAACCTAGTTTTGACACCATTGGCATTTTCTTCTAGGTTCGCGATCTGCCCCTTCATCCTTTCTTCATTAATGTGCTCGGACTTTAGGGCTTCTTTCTGAGCTTCACAGATTTCCCTTATCACATCAGAAGTCATAATCAACTGGTAAGATCTCACCCGAATTGGTTCCCGGTCCTCCTTTCGGCTTAGGGCATCAGCTACCATGTTAGCCTTACCCGGGTGATAATGAATCTCATGGTCGTAATCTTTTATGAGCTCCAATCATCGTCTCTACCTCATATTTAGTTCCTTCTGCTTGAAGAAATACTTTAAGCTTTTGTGGTACGTGAAAATCATACATTTGACACCATATAAGTAGTGTCTCCATATCTTTAACGCGAATACCATAGCAGCCAGCTCTAGATTGTCGGTAGGGTAGTTCACCTCATGAACCTTTAACTGTCGAGATGTATATGCTATGACTTTACTTCGCTGCATTAGCACGCACCCTAACCCCTGATAAGAAGCATCGGAATTGACAACCAAGTCCTCATTCCCTTCTGGTAATGTTAGTACTGGAGCTTGCGTCAATCTTTTCTTTAACTCCATGAACGCATTCTCTTGTCCGTTGTCCTATTCAAACTTCACATCCTTTCTTGTCAACTTGGTCAACGGAGAGGCAATCTTCAAAAAATCCTGGATGAATCTCCGGTAATAACCCGCCAATCCGAGGAAGCTTCGGATTTCAAACAATCCTTGGTGACCGGTACTCCCAGTCTAGCCGCCGGGCAAGTGACGTAGGTCCCTCTGATGCTGCATTGGATGGGATTTTGAAGACCGTCCGTCGCCACGAGCTGACACTCTAGCACACCACTAGGACCTCTCAGTCCGCCCAGTTTCAGGCCATGATGGCTTCGCATGGGGCGGTTGGAGCAAGAGCAAAAGAAGAAGAACTCAGGGTGGCTAGGGTGGCTAATAAAGAAGTGGATGTGAGAGCATAAAGAAGAAGTGGGGTTGTCTGTCATTTAGACAGTTGAAGGAAACAATTTTTATTATTATCAGATACTATTATTATTTATTATGGGGGTGATGACACCTTCTAACTTGTGAGACTATAACTCTGATGCATTTATGTTTTGCTGATACTATTAACCCAATCTATCTATGAAACTATTTCTAATGATGCTAATTCCGCAGGGTAATTTGTATTGATTTGCAATGTGTTATGACATGTGTTGGGAATTTTGTCTTGTGTCCTTTTTGGGTTGAATGGCCCTAAATTAATTTAATGGAGCATATTTAGAGGTATTTAGTGGTGTGTATATTACACTCCCTCCTATTAGAACGCGGTATATTAGGATAAGTGATGCATGGGCTAATTGAAACCAATTATGAGATGCTAAACGAATTTATCTGTGATGCTACCAGAATGCCGACCAGACAAGGAACCCGTATTGGAAGACAAGGAGCTACTAGAGGTCGTTGTGAGGGAGCTAGACATACCAGAAACCAACCCCCTACTCCACTAGGAACTCCTCATGGAGAGAATGCCAATCTGGGGAATGATGAGAGAATTGCCAACCTCGTAGCACAACAAATTGCTAACACCATTCCGACCATCATCGCTTAGAACAATGCGGACCGGAGCAACCCTGGTGGTAATGATGGATTCGGGAATGATGAGGGAAACAATGAAGAAGCTGAAGCATTAAGGAATGGATGCTCCTATAAAACCTTCATGGCGTGCAAGCCAAAGGATTTCTATGGTACCGAGGGTGCGATAGAGACGTATCGATGGATTGATGAAATGGAAGCCGTCTTAGATATTAGCGAATGTAAGATGGAACACATGGTGAGGTTTGCTTCCTAATCACTCAAGGGATCGACACTAGAATGGTGGAAGACTGTTACTCAGCCCCGAGGAAGAAACGCTGCTAATCGAATGAGCTGGAATGAATTCAGGGAGTTGATAACCAACAAATACTGCCCAATCAATCAACTAGAGAAATTGGAGTCTGAATTCCTGAGCTTGGAAATGAAAGGTCCTAACTACACTGAGTACATCAACCACTTCTTAGCCCTGTCTCGACTAGTGCCACACCTAGTGACACCGGAATCCAAGGGCGTAGCACGTTTCATTTGGGGACTACATCCTAGAATCAGGGGTATGGTTCGATCCTCCAGGCCCTCAACCCTGCAAGCTGCGGTCGACTTCACCAGTAGTTTGACCGATGACCTAGTCAGGGCTGGGTAGACTGAAAAAACCAGGATAGAGGAAAAGAGGAAGTCGATGGGTGAGAATAGAAAATGGTTTGATGTGAAGAAAGCAATTGGTAGCAGTAGTGGGTCAAGCAAGAAGGGTTTTGAAGGTAAGAGGTACATGACCAGAGTGGAAGGACTCAGAAGCTATACTCGGCTACAAGCCCATTCTGCAACAAGTGCAAACTGCATCATCAAGGGGAGTGCAACCCGATGCCCTACTTCCGATGCAAACGACCAGGTCATTTAATTAAGGATTGTACTTATGCGCCAGGTAAACAATGCTATGAGTGTGGAGATCCAGGGCACATGAGGAATAAGTGTCCTAAGCTGGGGAGAGATAAGGACGCCAGACCCAACAAGCCCAAGGGACGAGCATTCATGATGGATCTAGCCGGTGCTCGTAAGGAACCTGATGTGGTCAATGGTACGTTCCTTATAAACAACCATCCTGCTACCGTTCTATTTGATACTGGAGCAACTGGTAGTTTTGTCTCTAGTACTTTTAGGCCTTTATTGACTTGAGTGCATGTGTCCTGACTGATACGTTTACCATAGAATTAGCTGACGGTAACATCTTAGAAACTAATGAAGTCATCAAAGATTGCTTAATGAATCTAGAAGGAAGTACATTTAAGATAAACCTGATGCCTATTAATCTAGGAGGATTCGATGTGGTTATTGGTATGTATTGGCTGGCTAGGCATAGAGTCGAAATCGTGTGTGATGAATGCCTACTTAAGATACCACTGAATGATGTGAAGGTGTTAGTTGTTCATGGTGAAAGAAGTAACACGCTATATCCTATGATATCCCATTTAAAGGCGACCAAGAGTCTCATGAAGGGATGCCCATCTTTCATAGTCTATGTAATGAAAGCCAAAGAGGAAAAGAAGATTGAGGATATACTAGTGGTTTCTGAATATCCGAAAGTGTTTCCCGAAGACCTACCGGGACTCCCTCCGACTCGTCAGGTTGAGTTCCAAATAGATCTTGTCAGGATCAGTGTTCTAAGTTTGATCAATTAGATTTGAATTTCAGCGGAATTAGAACACGAATTAAACACATATAGCAAGAACACAATAGATATCCAATGGAACAGTACACAGTTATAGAGAAAGAGGGTTTTCTGCACAAAATGCTTTGGTATGGCGGCCTTAAAGCTTCGCTAAGCTTTTCTGGGCTACACCCTTTACAATTAGGTCAACATTCCTTATATAAAGGAATGTGACGTCTGCTGATGTCACTTGATAGTGACATCTAACAGAATTATTACAAACTACTGAAAGTAAGCAAACTACTGAGAATGTTCACAACAACTGAGAACATCTCAAGTATGCTAAGTACAAGATGAAACTAAAACTACTAAACTACAAGTACTGATTACAAGAAACATAAAACTACTGAAAGGAAACCATCACAACTACTGAAGAGGTCTTCTTCAGCTGTTGTGACAACATCTAAAACTTGGTCTTCAGTCTTTGTCTTCAGCTTTTGTCTTCAGACTTTGTCTTCAGTTCTTTCACTTTAGACTTTGTCTTCAGCTCTTTCACTTCAGACTTTGTCTTCAGCTCTTTCACTTCAGACTTTGTCTTCAGTTCTTTCACTTCAGACTTTGTCTTCAGCTCTTTCACTTCAGACTTTGTCTTCAGACCTTGTTATCAGTTGATGTCTTCAGCTGTTTAGACTACTTCAGTTGTTGTAATGTCTGTAGGACTTAAAGGTTTTTCTGATCAGGCTCATTGGTTCTTTTGGTCCACAAACTCCCCCTGAACCAATGCAGCCAAAACCTTTAAGCTTATTAAGGTCCCACTTATTCTTGGCAGAAATACTCTCTTGATCAGCTTCAGAGATATCAGATAAGCACAGGCCAGGGAACAGGTTTCTGTAGATGTGAGTGTCAAAGGATGGAAGGGAACTTTGTCTTGGGGAACTGGACACAGAGCTGTTATCCCAACCATGAAACCTACTTCCCATTGATGAGTCTATAAGACTCTCTGACGTAGGCCTCAAGGAGAACAACTTGTTCCTCCTTAGTGAGTTCTTCTGCTTCTCCTTCGAAGAAGAACTCTGGGCCATAGTACTCTGATAGGTACTTTACCATCTTTCCATTTTTCAACTCAACAGTTGTTATCTCTCTGTAAGCAAATTCATCTGGGTGAGTCCCTTCTAATAACAACTGGAGTTCATTTTTCTTGATCTCTTCAAGCCTCTTGTATAACAACCCCTTCTTGACCATTTTGTTCTCCATTAGAGTTTGAGGGGTCATCTTTGACTTGTAGGCTCTCTTGAAGTCTTCAAGTATTTCCCAGGGTGAGACTACAATGGCCAACATAATAACAGCATCTATGGTCTTTCTCACTTAGCCATTGTATCTACTTGGTATGGATTTCTTATGAATTCTAGAACTAACCCTGGGGTCTGGCCAAATCCTTACTCTCTCCTTTTGATATTGAAAGGTATGCCTGAGAGCATACAGCCTTTGAGCGTGTTTCTTCATGGCTTGTATAGATGATGACTGAGGAAACTCTTTGTCAACCATCTTCAAAAATTGCTCATCGTGCTGTTTCTGCTGTTCTTCTTCTTCAATCTTAACTTTCACCATTTGCCTCTGAAACTCTGGTGTGATCATTTGTTGACTTCTGGGCTCAGGTAATTTTAGAACAGCAGAGATTGGCAGACTATCTTCTTCATCATCATCATCTTCTTCTTCTTCTATCCTCAACACCCTTCTCCTCCTTCTGGGTGCATCACTGGATGTGGTTTGAGGTGGTTTTTGGGGTAAGGGAGTTGGTTTTGAGGGTTGAGTTGGTTTAATTTTAGGTTTAGGGATTGGTTTGGAGAGTTGTGGGGTTGGTTGTTTTTGAGTGGGAGTTTGGGAAGGCTGATCTAGCATTTTTGTGGTAAGTTTGGCTTTGGAAAGCTTGGCCATATCAGTTCTCTTCCCAGCACCTGCTTCATCTAAGGCTTCGATAATCAACCCCTTATTGAATGCTTCAGAAGTACAGATTCTGGTGGTTATTGCCAGAATACTGTCTCTGGTCCATGATTTAATCTCAATTAATGATCTTCCCAAGTATTTTGCAGTAAACCTGATCATTATTTCCAACCTCTCCCTTTCCATCACACTGTAACTGGCCCATCTTTCTTGTATCTCTTGAATCTCCAGCCTTCTGATCTCAGTGTCTAAAGTAGCTGTATCAAAGCCCTGTCTGAAGAGTTGGTCTATTATTCTGTCCATTGATCTGCTATGAGCTTCATCAGCTTCTTTAACCAGATCTTTCAATGATTTCTCTTCATCAGGCTTTTGAGTTTCAGCACTTTTCTTTCTTTTGTATGTGATCAGCTGTTTTTCCTTTTCTTTCTCTTGTTGTTTCTCATCTTCCACTCTCTTTCTTTTTCTTTCTTTCACTGCCTTAGACTCCCCCTTTTTGGGTGCATTGGGTTCAGGGGTTTGAATGGCAGAAAGCTTCTTTTGCACAGCATCATCAACAAGTGTTTGTAGATTTGAGGAAATCCTCTCATCAATGGCTTTATGCACAATCTCATTGATGATGGGAGTGATGAGAGGTAAGGAAAGTTGAAAGGTAGCAACCATCTGCTCAGAGGGGTTCTGTCCCTGAGAGGTGGTGCCAAAAACAGTGGCTGGTGGCTCAGTTGAGTGTAGTGGCTGAGTGTTTGGTAAACCTTCAGATGAAGGTGCCATCTGTGGGTTTATTGGGGCAAATGGACTTTGATCCTGAGACATTTTGGCAAGCAGTTCTTTGAGTCTGCTCACCTCAGCCTCAAGGATTGTGTTATGGGCTAAGACATCAAAGAAAAAGCCCAGGTCATCATCAGTCTTTGCTGAATCACCTGACCTCCTGATTGAATCAGGATGTACATGCCCTGAGTGTAGATCAGTTGTAGCATGTGCCCCTTGTTCTTGGTTCTGGGGACTTCCTGCCTCAGGACTGAGTCCTTCATCGGCAGTTGCCTCTGGTGAGGTCTTAGAGATGTTACCACCTGCATCCTGTTCATTTGCTGAATCAGTAGAAGTGGCAGCCTTACCAGATGTTCTAACCTCCTCCTCTACACGGGGAGATTGAACATTATAACCCCTGTGCTGTGGGTTATCAGCAGCATTTTGGTCCTCTTCCTCAGCTGTTGAGGTTCTCCCCATTGTAATTGGTGTCTGGGGAGGAGGAGAGGAATGCAGCTGACTCAGCACTTGTGCAACTATTATGGTTGGGCTTTGAGGGGCGGTTGCATTTGGAGATAGGTTTGAAGCAGATTGCACCCGGGGTGATTGGTGCTCTTCAATGGTAACCTTCTCAATTGAGATAGGTTCCAGCATTGTGGTATCCCCAATTATGGTTGCATCAGGATCCTGTTAAGAGGATGCCTGAGCGGCTAGGGCTGGTGGAGTCTTTGACACTACTGGGGGTTAGAACCAGTAAGTGTTTCCTGTATTGGTGGTACAGGGGCATCCTCAGGGGACTCATCTCCCTGAGTAGTCTTTTTGGGCTTTTTGGTGTTGGGTTTGGTGGGGACTTTGGATCTGGAAGTGGAGGCTGTGGGTTCCCGCTGCTTGGGTTTAGTAGCCGGGCAGCCCCTTTCAATGTAGGGTCAGAGTTGTGCCTGGAGTATACTTCAGGCAATACAGCTGGAGCAGGGACTCCAAGGCCAACAAGGCCGTCTGATTTTAGCTGATTTAAAATTATGGCCATGAGAAACCTGGGATATAATATCCATCTATTTGCCACAGTTTCAAAGCCAGATCCTTTAGTTCCATAAAAACTATCTCAGAAAATTTAGATTTTGTCGTTCAAAGATAGAATATAATACCTGTTGCCATCGGAGACATTTGATCCCATGAGGAGGTTTTTGATGCAAGGTAGACATTCACCATGTGGAATATAAGACGTTCAGCATCATGGAAGTGCTTCTTCAGAATGGTGTAGCACTTAAGTCTCCATACCCGTTATTGATGAAAGACATATCAGTTGTGCCTTTGGGTATTCAGTGACATAGGTGGCATCATGTAGATCTAGGTTTGTCGAATGATGTCTGGAGTGATGACCACCTGTTTCTGGTTAACCAACGTCTGGAGAGTGATTTGGTGATCATTCTCACCAGTTTGCACAGAGACGTTGGTCCAGAATTGGCTTAGGGAATCGGGGTATATGGTAGGATTCAAAAGAAATGCGGTTCGGTACTGGTAATCTACCATAAGATCGATGGCAGTATCAAATTTGTTCCAAAAGGCCGATTTCGAGAGGTAGGCAACACAGTTGTGTCTGGGTTTGAGTTTCATGGTCGCCATTGTTAAGAGAGAGAAGGACATAAAACGGCTAATGAAACGTTTGAAAGTAGGTTTAGGTATTTATAGGGTAAGAAAAGGCTGATATAAAACGACTGAAAGTGTTGGTGCTGTCATCAGTTGTTTGAAAACAACTGAAGACCTGGTTTTAACTTTCAGAAGTTGTAACAACTGAAGACTTGGTATTAGTCATCAGTAGTTGTGAAACTACTGAAGACATGGTTTTGGCTTCAGGTGTTGTAAACAACTGAAGATTTGGTGTTAGTCATCAGTAGTTGTAAAACTACTGAAGACATGGTTTTGGCTTCAGTTGTTTGAAATGAAACAGCAGTTGTAGAAACAACTGAAAAGAAAAGTTTCTCATCAGCAGTTGTTGTCAATTCTTAGCTCATCAGCTGTTTCATTCTGACCTCAACACTTATCAGACTTTTTGTCTGATTTTTAGATGTTTCATTGGTCATCAGTACTTATCTGTTATACTGACATCAGTAGTTGTAACTACATCAGTAGTTGTAACACATCAGTTCTTTTCAACAGATAGAGTATTTCAGTACTTTTAAGTAATTTAGTCTTCAGTAGTTATGAAAACTACTGAGGATAAAAGAACTTATCAGTACTTATTTGTGACAATAGTATACAAATGTTCATCAGTACTTGTTGACTGAGATCATCAGTGTTGTCACTTATTCTAGCTGCAGCATACCAAGCCTTAACACTAGTTTTGGAAAGTTGAACTGTCCAAAGGCTTAGTAAATATGTCTGCAAGCTCATCAGAACTAGGAACAAACTTTGGATCATCAGACCTTTTCAAAACATCTCTAATAAAATGGTGTCTGATCTCAATATGTTTGGTCCTAGAGTGCTGGACTGGATTCTTGACAATACAAAGAGCTGAAGCACTATCCATTAGTAATGGAGTCTTAGTCTCTGTAATGCCATAATCCAACATTGATTCTGAAGCCAGAGTACCTGAGATGTACAACTTGCAGCAGCAATGTACTCGGCTTCAGCAGTGGATGTAGCAACAGATGTTTGTTTCTTACTCTGCCAAGAAACCAAACAGTTGCCTAGGAATTTACATCCACCAGAAGTTGATTTTCTAGTTAATTTACACCCTGCATAGTCACTATCAGAAAAAGCAACTAATTTGCAAGAGTGCCTAGTGGAATACCAAAGACCTAGAGATTGAGTACCCTTGCAGATATCTAAAGATCCTTTTGACTGCAATCAAATGAGACTCTTTAGGAGCAGCCTGAAATCTAGCACAAACACAATTTGCAAACATAATATCTGGTCTAGAAGCTGTTATGTACATCAAGGACCCATCATACATCTGTAAAGTGTTTCATCAACAGCTTTACCTTTCTGATCTGCATCCAGTTGTGTGGTGCTGCACATAGGAGTTGAACAGGGCTTATAGTTTTGTAAATCAAACTTTTTCAAAAGACTCTTTGTGTATTTTGACTGATGAATGAAAGTTCCATCAGCCTTTTGTTTGATTTGCAAACCTAGAAAGAACTGTAATTCTCCTATGGCACTCATTTCGAATTTTTGTTGCATCAACTTTGTAAATGCATCACACAACTGTGGATCAGAGGATGCAAAAATAATATCATCAACATAAATTTGAACAAGGAGCTTATGCTGACCCACTTTCTTATGAACAGTTTTATCTATGGAGCCTCTAGTGAAATTATTCTGAAGAAGAAAATTTGATAGTGTTTCTTACCAGGCTCTAGGAGCTTGTTTCAACCCATAAAGAGCCTTATCAAGTTTATACACCCAATCAGGATTTTTATTATCCTCAAAACCTGGTGGTTGACACACATAAACCTCTTCTTTTATTTTTCCATATAAAATGAACTTTTGACATCCATTTGAAAAACTTAAGATTGTGGAATGCAGCATAGCTAAGAACAATCTAATTGCCTCCAGTCTGGCTACAGGGGCAAAGGTTTCATCATAATCAATACCTTCTTCTTGTGAAACCCCTGGACAACCAGTCTGGCCTTGTTCTTGACAATTGCCCATTTTCATCTGTTTTATTCCTAAACACCCATTTAGTGCCTATTGCACACTTACCTGGGGGTAGAGGAACCAGTTCCCACACTTGCTGCTTTTTGAACTGAAGAAGCTCAAGCTGCATGGCATCAACCCATCCATTGTCTCTTAATGCAATATGATAGTTCTTTGGCTCTTGCTGACTGATGAAGAGAGCATAGAAGCAGAAGTTGGACAATTGACTTCTAGTTGAGACACCAGCATTGATATCACCAATGATTTGAGACGTTGGGTGATTCTTCAGCTCTTGATGCACTATGAGATCTGTGCAAGTGTTTTGTAGCACGCTCAGCAGCAACAGATGTTGATCCAGATTCTTGAAACCAAGTATTAGATGGCAAGTCAAATGAAGTAGAGGATTCAGAAATCTCATCAGCATTTGTTTGGATGGTGCTACTGAAGCTACAGAACATCAAGTTTAGTAGACTCAGGCATTGATCACTAAACTTGAATAGGTGAGTACTGGGATCATCATCAACATCAGTACCACCAGATGGATGACTAGCTGCAGAAGGTGATGAATTCACATGATCTGCAACAGCTGGAGGCTGATAAGGAACATATTGTAGTATGTCCAGATCAAACAACTCCACAAGGTTTTGTGGGATTTTGTCCTTAGGAGATTCATTGAACTTCACATGCAAGGTTTCTTCAACCATCTTTGTTTTGCAGTTGAACACTCTGTAAGCCTTGCAAGTGGATGAATACCCAACAAAATACCCTGCATCCACCTTAGAATCAAACTTTGGAGTTGATCCTTTGTGTTGAAATGTAACAAGGACACCCAAATGCTCGAAGAATGAAATTAGAGGAGCCAATGATGTAGAACTTCATAAGGAGTCTTCATCAACCTCTGATTCACTAAAGCTCTATTTTGCACATAGCATGCTGTGTTGACAGCTTCAGCCCAAAAGGTCAGTGGCAAACCAGAGTCAGCCACATGGACCTTGTAGCTTCAATTAGGGTCCTGTTCTTTCTCTCCACTACTCCATTTTGTTCTGGAGTCCTTGGGATGCTATACTGCCTCTTGATTCCTTTTGAAAGGTAGAAATCATCAAGTGTATGGTTTCTAAATTCAGTTCCATTATCACTTCTTATACACTTGACTGATAAGGAATACTGCTTCTCAACATACAACACAAAGTTAATAATTGTTTGAGCAGCCTCATCCTTTGAATGCAAGAAGGGTCCATACAAATCTGGAATAATCATCCACAATTACCAGACAGTATTTCTTCTTTGCCATGCTCATTACTCTCACAGGACCAAAGAGATCCATGTGCAGTAATTGCAAGCAGGCAGTGGACTTTGGTTCTTCTATAGGAGGAATGAAACTTTGTGTTGTTTTTCCTTTTAAACAAGCAGTGCAGGTTTCATCACAGTGGAACTCCTTTATTGGTAGACCTCTCACTAACTATTGTGGATCAGCTGATTCATGTTTTTGAGATTAACATGACCCAGCCTTCTATGCCACAGTTTAGATTCCTGAGGAGAGGCCTTGGAGAACAGGCAAGGATGACCTT
>CM046428.1:22874726-23039149 GCA_025506505.1 Flaveria sonorensis
TATGGTGATGCTATGTTCATATAATGATGCTTAGAATGCTAGAACTAAGCTTAGAACATGATGAATTGATGATTTGGGGCTGATTATGATGTTATTAGTATGTGTTGGTTGCCCATGCGCGGGTATTTGGCCCATGCGCCCAACGGTTGAATTTGCTAAGTGTTGCCCCATGCGCCCAAAAACCCATGCGTCCAAATAGTATCCATGCGCCTAGAATAGGCTGAATTTGACTAAGTGTTCATGCGCCCAAAAATGCCCATGCGCCTGCATAGTGCCCATGCGCCTAGAAATTTTGCCCAGGAGACTAAGTGTTGGGGTCATGCGCCCAAGTAGTGCCCACGCGGCTGAAGTTCCCCATGCGCCTAAGTGTTCCCATGCGCCCAGAAGGCCATGCGCCTGCATAGTGCTCATGCGCCTATGCTTAGAATATTTTCTGAAATTTGGGGAAAATGTAAAGTGTAGGCTTTGACTTGGGATGTTCTCGGGGGTAATGTAAGTTGACCTTATGATGTCTAATGTGATGTGATGATGATGCTATGTATGGTATGGTTATGTTTATGTTACGTTCTTGTTACGTATGTTATTTTACGTGGCTTTACGTGGTATGATTATGAAAGTAAATAGAATGTATTATGTAACGTAAAGCGGAAGATAATGAAAAAGGAAACGTAAAGAATGAAAGAATGCATGCATTAACGAAGTAATGAATGAATTAATGGAAAGTCTTGCAAGCAAAGGTTGAGGTGAGTGACTGTGTTGTCACAAAAGACTTGTATGCCAAGGTTGAGGTGAGTGACTGTGTTATCACAAAAGACTTGTATGCCAAGGTTGAGGTGACTGACTGTGTTGTCACAAAAGACTCATAAGCCAAGGTTGAGGTAAGTGACTGTGTTGTCACAAAAGACTTGTATGCCAAAGTTGAGGTGAGTGACTGTGTTGTCACAAAAGACTCGTAAGGGATCTTCATCCATGAGATTGACCCGGATCTTTGTCGCATACCCCGGTGCTGGTACCAGGCTTTGTGCGCAATGAATGGAAGTCTGATAAACTTTGGCCCAGTACCCGCTTTGTGCCTACGTTTGGGGTATAGCTGATGACATTGATCCGGAAGGAATGAACGAAGGAAGGTTAATGAATGAAATGTATGGAATGAAAGATAACGAATGATAAAGATGACGTACGAAGATGAATGAACGGAAGTCAAAGAATGACGATGAAAGATAATTATAAATTATTATCTATGTGTACGTATGATGCTAATCACATGTGAAAGTAAACAAAGAATGGTTTTAAATGAAAGAAAAGTATTTTATTTTATAAAAATAGAACTCACTCAGCAACGCTGACTTTTATGGGTTTCCAGTTGGCAGGTATGTTGCTGAGGATGGCATGGGGCAGCTACTTGGGCATTTTGGAGGGCATCCGTTGTTTAAATTATAATGTTTTGCGATGTAATGCAACGAGTATTATTTTGTAATCTGTCAATGATGTATTATTTTGCAAAAGCAATTTATATATATATATATGAAATGGTTTGTTTAAAGGAATTCGCTGCAATATTTAGTAAGTTAATGTATGGTTTATGTTTGTGTGCAATGATTGACCAGCTGTGAGCGTCCGGGATCGGGGCTTACAAGTTGGTATTAGAGCCAAAGTTTAAGTGAAACGGGTTAAAATTTTCCAAAGAAACCTAAACTTAAACTGAGAATGGGACAAAGGGAAGGGATGCCAGTTCGAGTAGCTGCGTGCCATCAGGTATTTTCTTGATGTTAACCGGTATTATGTGCGCATGTTATGTGATTTATGTGTTTCTTAGTAGATTTAGATACTGATGAAGTCAGGATAGGAAATGCTTAGGGTATGAAGAGTAAAGTAAGTGGCTAATCACAACTGGCCACTATAATTAGGAACTTACTATACTTGACATAACTAAGCTATTGCCTTGAATGACTGTGTTAGTGTTTGAATCTTATAGCATGTTAGAGGATGGCGGTGGTAGGTCTTCGAAGGCTTCTAGAGGTGGAGGTCATGGTGGACGTGGTGCTGGACCGCAGGTCACAAGAGGAGGCCTCGAGCTGAAGAGGTGGCTCATGAAGAGCCCGAGACCCATCATCCAGAGGGGGGTGATGAGAGTGCTAACTTAAGGGCCTCAGTGAATGAGGCGGTGGTGGAAGAGGTTTCACATGTCATGCAGACATCTTACTGTCTGTGGTGACTGAAGTGATCAAGGCTGAGAGAGAAGAGAAAAGAAAGAGAGGAATAGGTCCTCGGGAGTAAAGGAGAAAACCAGAGACTGCGACGGTTGTCTCAGCTGATAAGGAAGAAGAAGAAGAAGACCTGTGCCAGAGGCAGCACGAGGCTGTAACTACGGGGCATTCAAGATGCAAGCCCCCGACTTTTGACGGGAATGGCACTGCTGCTGCTGCTCACCTGTGGGGTGAGAGAGATAGAAGCTGTTCTAGATATCAGCGAGTGCCAAGAAGATCAGAAGGTGAAGTTTCCCACCCCTCATTTGTGGACTCAGCCCTGTGTGGTGGGACAATATGTCCAGGCCGAGGGTAGTAGGGCGATTGGCAGGATGAGGGGAGGAGTTGAGAAATGGTGATCGAGAGTTTCGTCCTCATAGGGAGCGAGTCGACAAGGTTGAGAGGGAAGTTCCTGCAGCTGAGGCGGGAAACCATGACGCATCAGTAATACACTACTAAATTCAACGAGATGGCACGGTTGGTTCCAGATCATGTGGCACCTTTGTCGCGAAAAATCAAGAGGTATATTGAGGGCTTGCCGGTGGATATCCGCAAGCATATGATCGCGCTCGGCCAAGCACGTTCAGGTCGGTGGTCGATCTGGCGGGAAGGCTGTATACGAGAGGGAAGTGGTGGCGGCTGAGGGAGCAAGAAGGGTGGTGGTGGCCGGAACTGGAATGGAATGGAAGAGGTTTGGACGTGGCGGGGGCGCTTGTCACACCCAGGGCCCAGGTAGGGGGGGACGTCACAGACTAGTAACAAAATATGGCAGCTGAACAAACCATCGTAAGAGCACAAAATGAGAGACATCACATGGCATTACAGTTTAAAGAAATAACGGGCTAGATGTGGGTCTAGCCACCCATACGAGTGCATGATTCAACAGTACAAATTGTTCCCAACAGTAGTAAATAAAAATAAGCCCAAATGTTTGAAAATAAGAACAAGCCAATGCCATGGCCCGGTGCTAGGTCAAGTCTTCTACACAGCTAGATTCCCTTCAAGGATTACCTGAAACATGCTCAAAAGAAATTTGTGTCAACTAAAAAGTGGTGAATTCAAGTGCTTAAAGTTCAATAACAAAAGGATTAAAGAATCAACATTTTCATTAAAAATCATAAATCATAGATCATTGTTGTGGGGATCACAATCAACCCTGCACTCAGTCCCGGCTAGCCTCTTCTAAAGTTGTGTTACACCGGCTAATCCCGAGGGAAGAACTGAGCCTCATATGGTGACCATACCTGCGGATGGTTCACCTAGTATCTTATTAAAACTTGTCACATGCCACAAACGACCCCGCAGGATCTCAGTGTGGTACCCTTCCCGATCATCAAGGAAGGCACTGTGTGTGGGGGATTCCCTAAGTAGATCTACCCATATAAAACAAGCGATTCACACAAGAATTAATGATCATGATAAAAGTAAAAGCAGGTTCTAACATTTCCACAACATATAGCAGATATTATAGCACAGAAAAGTTAGTTTAAACAGAGCATGCTTCACCCCAAAAACAGTATTAAAAAGGGGACACTAGAACTCACCTTAGAGCTTCAAGTAACGGGTTCTTCGTGTACCGGGAAGGTTTCAAGTTTAGCACCCTACCAACAAGATTAAGTGTTGAACCACTAATTCTAAGGTCAAACGAGGTAGATAACAATGTCTTAAGGGGTTAAATGTTCAACTAGTTTAGATTTGCCAAGGCTTGCATTAGAAAGTTTCCTTTTATAGTAAGTCATGGTTTCTTATGGATAATTATAGGTTTTTACACTATTAGCTCTTTTTGACAAAATAACAGATTTTGGAGTTAAATAATAGATCTTAATCAAGTTAAACTTCCAATTTTTAGAACTCTAGAATTAGTTGGTAAACATGGTTTTTACGTTACCGGTTACGGTGAAACCGGGGGTTTTTAACGGTTAAGTTTTAAACCTTATAATTTTATGTATTAAAACTTGAAGTATTATATTAAGGAATTTTATTAAGTTTTTATAAATTTTAAGAATGTATTCTTAAGCCCTTTTTGTTGAAAGTCTCATTTTTAAGTTCGACCCGTTAAAGCGCGTTTTTACCCGAAACCGATCGCTCGAAATCATGTTTGACCAATTTTTCACCATCTTTAAGTCTTAAAGTTATAATCTTACTGAAATAACAAGTTTACCATAGATTTAGGTTTATTCTTGTATTCCATGAATTTCTCAAAAAAAATCACTCGGTTAAGGCCGTTTTTAACTAAAAATTTCATTTAAATTGTTCTTAGACCCATTTAATCACAAATTCGACCAATTTCACTTTTTTAACCTTTTTAGAGCCTGGAATTCCTTTTAACATGGTTATACCCTATGTCACAAGTTTTCAAGTCAATTTACCACCTTTTCGGGTCCCCGAATAAGTCCAAAATGCCTATAATCCCTACTATTTTAATTTTTCAGCTTTTGACAACATTTCATATGCCCAATGACATCCAAAACTACTGAAAATCAGTTCTAATACACGGATCTACCATGTAACCATAATATAAGCTTGAATTTGGGAGATTTTTACCATTTTAGTCCTTTACACATGTGTAAAACATATTAGTTGTACCCATTCACCACCAAATCATTTAGTAACTTTCAAAACAGGTTTTTAGAAGGTTTAAAAATCATTTCTAAGCATATCCAAGCTTTGGTTACGGAGGGTTACAAAACATAAAGTTCATGGGTGTCAAGTCACCAAAAGAGGGTTTTCTAGGTGTAAATCATGTTCCACCCATAGAATGACCAATATATTGAATAAGATACCTTCAGGGATGTTAGAAGCTCCTCAAGAACAAGGTGATAGCAGTAAGTTTCTGTTAGAATAAAGAATGTAAGGTTTTTGGTAGATTAAAGAAGGAAAAACACATGACATAGCTTGTTTCGGGTGTGATGAACCTTACTCTTTGTGTGGTTCACGATTTGGAGAGTGTAGAGGGACAAGAATGATCTGGAGATCTCGAAAAAGGCTGGAGAATGTCGAAGTTGCAAGGACCGTGCACCAAAGTTCACAAGGTAGCACCTTCTTGCTTGTTGAGGCTTGGCCGATGATGGTTGCGGTTGTTTCTTCGATTTGGAGGGCTGGAATGGAGAGGAACCTTGGTGAATTTGTGTGTTTTCTGCAGGTGAAATCGAGAGGAGAGGGAGAGAAATGAGAGGAGTGTGTTTGTGGGTTGTAAGGAAATGCATACAAGAGGAATGGGGGATAAAAGTGGTGGTGTGTAGTGGAGAAGAGAGGAGAGGATAGGTGGAGAGGGGCGGCCACTTTTGACATGTAGTGGGGGTTAATAATAAATTTTAATTGTAAAAATGTTATTGTGTATTATTATTTTGTGGTGTTGGGTAGTATTTTAGATGGTAACACTTGTTAATTGTTAAACGTTAGGCTTATATATATATATGTTTCAACCGTGAATTGTGTGTGTATACACACACTGTAATTGTTTCAATTAAAATTCAATTGCAAGGGTGACAAATTAACTTTCCCGGAACGCGAAGTTATTCAATGCTAAGGCTAGAACTAATAAATTCATGCAAAATGGCACATGAAATAACAAAAATGACAATAATAGCAATAATAATAATAACACTGATAGTAATAGTAATAGGGATATTGAATTAATATTAACTTCATGGATAATGATGCGGGAGGGGTTAAAGGTTAGGGTTATGACCTGGAGGTCGGTTGTTACATTCTCCCACCGTTTAGGAAATTTCGTCCCGAAATTTTAGCTTCGATAAGTTCCGGAACGGGTGGGTCTGAAGAGATGCGGGTAATTCTTTCTCATCTCGTCTTCTCGCTCCCAAGTGAATTCAGGTCCTCGCCTAGAATTGCATTTTACTTTGACCTTGGGTATGCGACTTCGCCTGAGTTTCTTGACCAGCTGGTCAGTAATCTCTACAGGCTCTTCCATGAAGTTCAACTTGTCATTAATCCTTGCTTCCTTTAGGGGTAACTCCATGGCTTTGTCTACCATGCATTTCTTCAAATTTGACACATGGAAGGTGTCATGTATGTGGCCTAGTTCCTGCGGTAGCTTTAATTGATATGCCACGGGGCCAATTCTCGCCAGTATTTCAAATGGGCCTATATATCTCGGGCTTAGCTTTCCTTTTCTTCCAAACCTCACAGTCCCCTTCCATGGTGCTACTTTTAGCATTACCATGTCACCCACATGAAACTCTAAAGGTTTTCGCCTTCTGTCAGCATATTTCTTCTGACGGTCTCTGGCAGCTCTTAAATGCTCCTTAATTTTAAATATCTTGTCGGTGGTATCTATAACAATGTCGGGTCCCATTACTTGACTATCCCCGATCTCATTCCAACTCAACGGTGATCGGCATTTCCTGCCATATAGGGCTTCATAGGAAGCTGCTTTTATACTTGCGTGATAACTATTGTTGTAGGAGAACTCTATTAGAGGAAGATGGTTATCCCAGTTCCCTCCATAGTCAATCACGCAAGCCCTTAGCATATCTTCCAAGGTTTGGATGGTTCATTCACTCTGACCGTCAGTTTGTGGGTGGTAAGCCGTGCTTAAATCCAGACGGCTTCCTAGGGCCCGCTGGAGTGACTTCCAGAAACGAGAAGTGAAACGACTATCACGGTCGGAGATGACTGATATTGGCACCCCATGCCTGGTCACTATCTCATCGATGTACAGTTGGGCCAGCTTCGTCAGGTCGTTGTCCTCTCGAATCGGAAAGAAGTGAGCCGATTTGGTTAACCTGTCAACTATTTCCCAGATGGCATCTTGTCCCTGAAAGTTCTGGGTAGTTTTGTAAGAAATCCATTGTGACGTTATCCCATTTCCATTCTGGAATTTCAACCTGTTGTAACGCTCCTGACGGTTTTTGATTTTCAGCCTTCACCATGGCGCACGTTAAACACTTCCCATTGTATACGGTGATTGATTTCTTAATTCCAGGCCACCAGAAAAGTGCCTTTAGATCTTGGTACATTTTGCCACTTCCGGGGTGAATCGAGTACCTAGATTTATGGGCTTCGTCTAGGATCACCTCCCTAATTCCCCCGTACATTGGTACCCATGTTCTTCCTTCATATTTATATATACCATCGTTGCTCAGTTCTAACCGCTTCTCCATTCCTGTTAACAACTCCCCTGCTAAATTATCTTCCTTTAGCGCTTCACTTCGAGCTTCTTTTAGTCTCGTAATAAGGTCAGTATACACACTCATCCTTAAGGCACGGACACGAAGGGGTTTTTCTCTTTCTTTCCTGCTCAAGGCATCCGCCACTACATTGGCCTTGCCAGGATGATAGCGGATTTCGCATTCGTAATCATTCAATAGCTCAACCCATCTTCTCTGACGCATGTTTAGCATTTTCTGATCAAGAATGTGTTGCAAACTTCTATGGTCAGTCTAAATGATGCACTTCGTGCCATAGAGGTAATGCCTCCACATTTTGAGTGCAAATACCACGGCACCCAATTCTAGATCATGCGTTGTGTAGTTCTTCTCATGATCATTCAGCAGTCTAGATGCATAAGCAATTACCTTGTTACGTTGCATTAGCACGCACCCAGTCCCTGACCCGAGGCGTCGCAATAGACCACGAAATCTTTAACTCCTTTTGGGAAGGCGAGGATGGGTGCACTACATATTTCTCCTTGAGTGTTTCGAATGCTTCGTTCTACTCTTGTTCCCACTCAAAAGCTGTATTCTTCTTGGTCAAGGTAGTTAACGGTTGTATAATACGCGAGAAGTCCTTGATAAACCTTCTATAGTATCCGGCCAATCCAAGGAATTGCCTTATCTCGGTAGGAGTTTCCGGAATTCTCCAATTCATAATGGCCTCTATCTTTGAAGGATCCACTAGAATTCCGTCTTCGTTTACGACATGCACTAGGAATTGGATTTCCCGCATCCAAAATTCGCATTTGGAGAACTTGGCATATAGTTGCTCATTCTTGAGCAACTCGAGAATCAGCCTAAGGTGCTTCTCATGCTATTCCTTTCCACGGGAGTAGATCAAGATGTCATCGATAAATACAATCACAAATTTGTCTAGATATGGACGGCACACTCGGTTCATGAGATCCATAAATGCCGCTAGTGCATTAGTCAGTCCAAAGGGCATAACCAGGTACTCATAATGTCCATATCTAGTTCTAAAGGCTGTTTTGGGGATATCTTCCTCTCTTATCTTTAGTTGATGGTACCCTGACCTTAAGTCTATTTTGGAGAAGTAGCTTGCCCCCTGCAGTTGATCGAATAGGTCATCGATTCTCGGAAGAGGGTAACGATTCTTTATTGTCAGTTTGTTTAGTTCCCGGTAATCAATACACATACGTAGGGTCCCATCCTTCTTTTTCACGAATAGTACCGGGGCACCCCATGGAGACACACTTGGTCGTATAAACCCCTTGTCGAGTAGCTCTTGGATTTGTAGCATTAGTTCTTTCATCTCGGGAGGGGCAAGTCGGTACGGTGCTTTGGCTACCAGTGCAGCACCAGGAAATAGGTCTATTTGGAATTCAACCTGACGAGTCGGAGGGAGTCCCAGTAGGTCTTCAGGAAATACTTCCGGATATTCCGAAACCACTGGTATATTCTCAATCTTCTTTTCCTCTTTGGCTTTCATCACGTAAACTATGAAAGCTGGGCATCCCTTCACAAGACTCTTGGTTGCCTTCAAATGGGATATCATAGGATATAGCGTGTTGCATCTTTCACCATGAACAACTAACACCTTCGCATCGTTCAATGGTATCCTAAGTAGGCGCTCATCACACACGATTTCGACTCTATTCTTAGCCAGCCAATCCATGCCAACAACCACATCAAATCCTCCTAGCTTAATAGGCATCAGGTTTATCTTAAATGTACTACCTTCTAGGTTCATTAAGCAATCTTTGATGACTTCATTAGTTTCTAAGATGTTACCGTTAGCTAACTCTACGGTAAACGTATCAGTCAGGATGCATGCACTCAAGTCAATCAAAGGCCTAAAAGTGTTAGAGACAAAACTAGCAGTTGCTCTAGTATCAAATAGAATGGTAGCAGGATGATTATTTATAAGGAACGTACCATTGACCAAATCAGGTTCCTTACAAGCACCGGCTGGATCCATCACGAATGCTCATCCCTTGTGCTTATTGGGTCTGGCGTCCTTATCTCTCCCCAGCTTAGGACACTTATTCCTCATGTGTCCTGGATCTCCACACTCATAGCATTGTTTACCTGGCACATACATACAATCCTTGATCAGATGACCCGGTCGTTTGCATCGGAAGCAAGGCATCGGGTTGCACTCTCCTTGATGATGCAGTTTACACTTGTTGCAGAATGGGCTTGTTCCCGAGTAGAGCTTCCGAGTCCTTCCACCCTGGTCTTCGAGCCTCATACCTTCAAAACTCTTCTTGTTTGACCCACTACAGCTACCAATTGCCTTCTTCCCCTCAAACCATTTTCTCTTCTCACCCATCGGCTTCCTCCTTTCCTCTATCCTGTTTTGTTCAGTCCATCCAGCCCTGACTAGATCATCGGTCAAGCTACTGGTGAAGTCGACCGCAGCTTGCAGGGTTAGGGCCTAGAGGATCGAACCATACCCCTGACTCTAGGATGTAGTCCCCAGATGAAACGTGCTACGCCCTTGGATTCCGGTGTCACCAGATGTGGCACCAGTCGAGCCAGGGCTAAGAAGCGGTTGATGTACTCGGTGTAGTTCGGGCCTTTCATTTCCAGGCTCAGAAATTCGGACTCCTGTTTCTCCAGTTGATTGATGGGGCAGTATTTGTTGGTTATCAATTCCCTGAATTCGGTCCAAATTATTTGGTTAGCAGCGTTTCTTCCCTGGGGTTGTGTAACAGTCTTCCACCATTTCAGTGCTGATCCCTTGAGTGATTGGGAAGCATACCTCACCATGTGTTCCATCTTACATTCGTTGATATCTAGGACGGCTTCCATTTCATCAATCTATCGGTACGTCTCAATTGCACCCTCAGTACCATAGAAATCCTTCGGCTTGCACGCCATGAAGGTCTTGTAGGAGCATCCATTCCTTAGTGCTTCAACTTCCTCATTGTTGCCCTCATTGCTCCCGGATCCACCATTATTACTGGGGTTATTCCGGTACGCATTAATTTGGGTGATGATGGTCGGGATAGCATTAGCAATTTGTTGTGCTACGAGGTTGGCAATTCTCTCATCGTTCCCCTGGTTGACATTCCCTCCACGGGGAGCTCCTGGTGGAGTAAGGGGTTGGTTGTCGGTTGGTTTAGCTTCCTCATGACGACCACTCGTAGCTCCTGATCTTCCAATATGGGTTCCTTGTCTAGTCGGCATTCTGGTAGCATCACAGATAAATTTGTTTAGTATCTCATAGATTTTCGTTTCAACAGCCCATGCATCACTTGTCCTAATATACCACGTTCTAACAGGAGGGTGTGTAATTAACGCACCACTAAATACCTTTAATATGTTCCATTAAATTAATTTAAGCAGTTCAACCCAAAAAGATTGCAAGACAAAATTCCTACGCATGACATATCACATTGCAATTCAATACAAATTACCCTGTAGAATCAACACCATAAGAAATAGTTTCATAGATAGATAGGGTTAATGGTATCAGCAAAATAGAAAGGTATCAGAGTTAAAGTCTTACAATTTGGAAGGTGCCATCACCCCCATAATACATAATAATAATAGTGTCTGATAATAATGACATTGTTTCTTTCAACTGTCTATGAGACAGATAATCCCACATCTTCCACCTTGCTCTCACATCTATTTCTTCTTTATCCACCCTGAGTTCTTCTTCCTTCGCTCTTGCTCCAACCGCTGGACTCCCTGTGACGCCATCATGGCCTGAAACTGGGCGGACTGGGAGGTCCGAGTGGCATGCTGGAGTGTCAGCTCGTGACGACGGACGGTCTTCAGAATCTCGTCCAATGCAGCATCAGAAGTTCCTACGTCGCTTGCCCGGCGGCTAGACTAGGAGTACCGGTCACCAGCTAGCACACTAGGGCCATCATACACGTTGTGCCTCGGTGGCATCCAGTGCTCATCGTGTGGATGGTGTCGGAGTGGGTCAATCATCGGTGGTGCAGGTGTCGATGTCCTAACAGGTGGTGGAGGAGGAGGTGGCATCCTAAGGAGACTGAGGGTCCTGGCCAAGTACACTTGCGTGGGGGGTGATAACACATGCACCCCTATTCCCGATAGGTGGGATAGGTGAGCGTGCAGGAGCTACGACATGCGGTGACTGGGAGAGCGTCCGGCTCCTGGAGGGAGATGTCGAGGAAGAGTCCTCCGATGGCTTAGTGTCATCAGACGTAACAGATATCCAGCCCGGGTGTCCACAACTTCTCAAGTATTCTTCATACTCCGTTCGCGGCTTCGCCCTCTTAGGGCTCCCAGCTGGTGCAGTACCGTCAGTCGGGTACGTAGGTGCCTTCCCCTTGTCAGCCATAGCCTCGATGTCCTCTAAGAAATATCATGAGTAATTTGGTTTCTCATAGCTCATGATTGCAATAATAATAGTACTTATAGTAGTAGTGATGGCAATAGTATCAGATATCCCAACAGTATCAAATACTAGAGGTATCAGTTGTCAATAGTATCATCGATCCTTAGTTTCTTCAAATAATTAACAAATAAAGTAGTTTCATTTTAGGAAAACCCTTAAACAACTCAAAGAAAATTTTTAAGAATTATAACATTCAAACAAAAGTCCAATTATTACCTAACGGTCCATGCTGGAATTTACGCGTCCGGTAAGTTCATGATTACGTTGATCAAGTGTAATCATCAATTTACCCAACCTAATCATCCCAACACTTTCCATGAGGATGGTCCTAAGGTATCAGGGTTGTAGCCTAGGGTCTACTATGGTATTCCCGACTTCTCTACAAGCTTTGGCTCTAATACCAATCTGTCACACCCCGGGCCTAGGTAGGGTGGGACGTCACAGACTAGTAACAAAATATGGCAGCGAAACAAACCATCGTAAGAGCACAAAAAGAGAGAACATCACATGGCATTACAGTTTAAAGAAATAACGGGCTAGATGTGGGTCTAGCCACCCATACGAGTGCATGATTCAACAGTACAAATTGTTCCCCATAGTAGTAATTAAAATAAGCCCAAATTATTTGAAAATAAGAACAAGCCAATGCCATGGGTCACGGTGCTAGGTCAAGTCTTCTACACAGTTAGACTCCCTTCAAGGATTACCTGAAACATGCTCAAAAGAAATTTGTGTCAACTAAAAAGTTGGTGAATTCAAGTGCTTAAAGTTCAAAAACAAAAGGATTCAAAAGAATCCACATTTGCTTTAAAAATCATAAATCATAGTATTATTGTTGTGGGGATCACAATCAACCCTGCACTCAGTCCAGGCTAGCCTCTTCTAAAGTTATGTTACACCGGCTAATCCCGAGGGAAGAACTGAGCCTCATATGGTGGACCATACCTGCCGGATGGTTCACCTTAGTATCTTATTAAAACTTGTCACATGCCATAAACGACCCTGCATGATCTCAGTGTGGTACCCTTCCCGATCACCTAGGAAGGCACTATGTGTGGGGGATTCCCCATGTAGATCTACCCATATAAAACAAGCGGTTCACACAAGAATTAATGAGCGTGATAAAAGTAAAAAGGAGGTTCTAATATTTCCACAACATATAGTAGCATATTATAGCATAGAAAAGTTCAGTTTAAACAAAGCACGCTTCACCCCAAAAACAGTAGTAAAAAGGGGACACTAGAACTCACCTTAGAGCTTCAAGTAACGGGTTCTTCGTGTACCGGGAAGGTTTCAAGTTTAGCACCCTACCAACAAGATTAAGTGTTGAGCCACTAATTCTAAGGTCAAACGAGGTAGATAATAATTTGTTAAGGGGTTAAATGTTCAACTAGTTTAGATTTGCCAAGGCTTGCATTAGAAAGTTTCCTTTTATAGTAAGTCATGGTTTCTTATGGATAATTATAGGATTTTACTCTATTAGGTCTTTTTGAAAAAATAACAGATTTTGGAGTTAAATAATACATCTTAATCAAGTTAAACTTCCAATTTTTAGAACTCTAGAATTTAGTTGGTAAACATGTGTTTTTACGTTACCGGTTACGGTGAAACCGAGGGTTTTTAACGGTTAAGTTTTAAACCTTATAATTTTATGTCTTAAAAATTGAAGTATTATATTAAGGACTTTTATTAAGTTTTTATAATCTGTTAAGAATGTATTCTTAAGCCCTTTTTGTTGAAAGTCTCGTTTTTAAGTTCGACCCGTTAAAGCGCGTTTTTACCCGAAACCGATCGCTCGAAATCATGTTTGACCAATTTTTCACCATATTTAAGTCTTAAAGTTCTAATCTTACTGAAATAAGAAGTTTCCCATAGATTTTAGGTTTATTCTTGTATTTCCATGAATTTCTCAAAAAAAATCACTTGGTTAAGGCCCGTTTTTAACTAAAAATTTCATTTAAATTGTTCTTAGACCCATAAAATCACAAATTCGACCAATTTCACTTTTTTAACATTTTTAGAGCCTGGAATTCCTTTTAACATGGTTATACCCTATGTCCACATGTTTTCAAGTCAATTTACCACCTTTTCGGGTCCCCGAATAAGTCCAAAATGCCTATAATCCCTACTATTTTAATTTTTCATCTTTTGACGACATTTCATATGCCCAATGACATCCAAAACCTACTGAAAATCAGTTCTAATACACGGATCTACCATGTAACCATAATATAAGCTTGTATTTGGGAGATTTTTACCATTTTAGTCCTTTACACATGTGTAAAACATATTAGTTGTACCCATTCACCACCAAATTTTTTAGTAACTTTCAAAACAGGTTGTTAGAAGGTTTAAAAGTCATTTCTATGCAGATCCCAAGCTTTGGTTATGGAGGGTTACAAAACATAAAGTTCATGGGTGTCAAGGTCACCGAAAAGAGGGTTTTCTAGGAGTAAATCATGTTCCATCCATAGAATGACCAATATATTGAATAAGATACCTTCAGGGATGTTAGAAGATCCTCAAGAACAAGGTGATAGCAGTAAGTTTCTGTTAGAATAAAGAATGTAAGGTTTTTGGTAGATTAAAGAAGGAAAAACACATGACATAGCTTGTTTTGGGTGTGATGAACCTTACTCTTTGTGTGGTTCACGATTTGGAGAGTGTAGAGGGACAAGAATGATCTGGAGATCTCGAACAAAGGCTGGAGAATGTCGAAGTTGCAAGAACCGTGCTCCAAAGTTCACAAGGTAGCACCTTCTTGCTTGTTGAGGCTTGGTCGATGATGGTTGCGGTTGTTTCTTCGATTTGGAGGGCTGGAATGGAGAGGAACCATGGTGAATGTATGTGCTTTCTACAGGTGAAATCAAGAGGAGAGGGAGAGAAATGAGAGCAGTGTGTTTGTGGGTTGTAAGGAAATGCATGCAAGAGGAATAGGGGATAGAAGTGGTGGTGTGTAGTGGAGAAGAGAGGAGAGGATAAGTGGAGAGGGGCGGCTGCTTTTGGTATGTAGTGGGTGGTTTAATAATTATATTTTAATTGTAAAAATGGTATTGTGTAGTATTATTTTGTGGTGTTGGGTAGTATTTTAGATGGTTACACTTGTTAATTGTTAAACGTTAGGCTTGTATATATGTATGTTTCACCATGAATTGTGTGTGTATGCACACACTTTAATTGTTTCAATTAAAATTCAATTGCAACGGTGACAAATTAACTTTCCCGGAATGCGAAGTTATTCTATGCTAAGGCTAGAACTGAAAAATTCATGCAAAATGGCACATGAAATAACAAAAATGACAATAATAGCAATAATAATAATAACACTGATAGTAATAGTAATAGTGATATTGCATTAATATTAACTGCATGGATAATGATGCGGGAGGGTTAAAGGTTAGGGTTATGACCTGGAGGTCGGTTGTTACACCGCTCCAAACAACAAAGTTGCGAGGGTGGATGACCGACGTGTGGTCACACCCGGTGCGAGGTCGAAGAGGTGTGGCAAATGTGGGAAAGAGCACTCCGGAGAGTGTAAGTTGGGATCCAATGTTTGTTTTCGGTGTGGGAGGACAGGACACGTGGCGAAGGACTGCAGGGTAAGGAGGTGTTATAACTATGGCGAGGAGGGGCACATGGTCAGGGAATACAAAAAGCCGAGGGCTGAGAGTTCCGGGGCGAAGAAAACAGCCGGGACTGAAGGGCGGAAAGCTAGTGCTAGGGCTTTCACGATGACCAGGGAGGAGGCTAGGACGGACCCTGATGTTTTGTTAGGTACGTTTCTAGTAAACCAAACTCTTGCTTCTGTGTTATTTGATTCAGGTGCTAGTAGGAGTTTTATTTCTGCTACTTTTTGTGCTAAGTTTCATGTTAATAGTAGAAGTATTGATGAGCCCTTCAATGTAGAAACTTTCATAGGTAAGTCTACCAGGATTTTTGATCTGATAGAGGGTTGTGATATAGAACTAGAAGGTCATAAGTTTCCTACTAGATTGTTTCTGATGACCTTAGGCGGATTTGACGTAGTCCTAGGAATGGATTGGTTGGTAGACTACGAGGCGAGCATTGTGTGTCGCAAGAAGATGATTAATCTAACCGCGCCTGACGAGAGTTCGGTGACTATTCATAGCGATCGAGTTACCACGATTCCGAAGGTGATTTCCATGGCGGTGGCGGGAAAGTGCATGAGGCGTGGATGTAGTGCCTACTTGGCCTACGTGAAGGATGTAGTACGCCAACTCCACAACTGTCAGATGTACCAGTTATGTATGAGTTCCCAGATGTGTTTCCCGAAGACTTACCAGGTGTGCCACCGGACCGCGAGATCGAGTTCCAGATTGACTTGATACCCGGTGCTCAACATGTTGCTAAGGCACCGTATCGGTTGGCTCCGACCGAGATGAAGGAATTGATGGAGCAACTGCAGGAGTTTCTTGATAAGGGGATCATTAGACCGAGTATCTCCCCTTAGGGTGCTCCGGTCTTATTTGTGAAGAAGAAGGACGATAGTATGAGGATGTGCATAGACTACCGCGAGCCGAACAAGTTGACGGTGAAGAATCGGTATCCATTGCCGAGGATTGATGACCTGTTTGATCAGCTCCAAGGTGCTAGTTGGTTTTCAAGGATAGATCTTCGATCTGGTTACCATCAGTTGAAAGTGATGGAACAATATATTCCTAAAACAACTTTTCGCATGCGTTATGGACACTACGAGTTTCTCGTTATGTCCTTTGGTTTGACCTACGCGCCAGCTGCTTTTATGGACCTGATGAATCAAGTGTGTCAGCCGATGTTGGATAAATCAGTGATTGGGTTTATCAATGATATCTTGATTTATTCGAAGAGTGAGGAGGAGCATGCAGGTCATATTCGGGATGTGATGGAGACGTTGAGAAGGGAGAAGTTGTATGCCAAGTTCTCCAAGTGCGTGTTCTGGCTACGCGAGGTTCAGTTTTTAGGTCATGTAGTGAATCCGGATGGGATCATGGTGGACCCGGCAAAGGTGGAAGCGGTGATGCAATGGAAGTCTCCAAAGACGCCATCCAAGATTCGTAGTTTCTTGGGGTTGGAGGGATGTTATACGAGATTCATTCATGACTTCTCTAAGATAGCTTCTCCGTTGACTAAGTTGACCCGCAAGAATGTGAAGCTTGTATGGGGTCAAGCTCAAGAGAGTGCTTTTGAGGAGTTAAAGGCAAGGTTGACTCAAGCTCCAGTTTTATCATTACCCGAAGGAAGCGAGGACTTAGTGGTCTATTCGGATGCTTCTTACTCGGGGTTGGGTTGCGTGTTGATGCAGCGAGGGAAGGTTATAGCTTAGGCATCCCGACAGTTGAAGGTTCATGTGGTGAATTAACCTACTCATGACTTGGAGTTAGCAGCTGTGGTCTTTGCACTAAAGATTTGGAGGCACTACCTATACGAAACGAAGTGCACAATCTTCACGGACTATAAGAGTTTGAAGTACTTCTTCGAGCAAAAGGAACTGAACATGAGGTAGAGGCGATGGTTGGAGCTCATAAAGGATTATGATTGCGAGATCCATTAACATCCGGGCAAGGCCAACGTAGTGGCGGATGCCCTTAGCCGAAAGGAGAGACCAGAGCCAATTCGGGTGAAGGCTTATCAGTTGGTTATGACCTCTGATGTGATGAAGCAGGTCAAGGAGTTTCAAGACGAGGCATTAAAGGAAGATCATCTTAACCCCGAAAGGATGAGAGGTATGGTTGCAGAATTGGGCGAAAACACTCTTGGTGGATCCCTCGTTACGGGGACCTACGTGGGAGGATTATGGACGAAGCTCATAAGACTCGATACTCTATTCATCCCGATGCTACAAAGATGTATCAAGATATGAAGAAAGATTATTGGTGGCCGGGTATGAAGCGTGATGTAGCGGAGTATGTGAGTAAGTGTCTTACTTGCTTGCAAGTGAAGGCCGAGCATCAGAAGCCGTACGGGAAGATCCAACCATTGAATATACCAGAGTGGAAGTGGGAGCATATCAGCATGGACTTTATCACGAAGTTACCGCGTACCGTGAAAGGGTATGATGCCATAGGGGTGATAGTTGATCGTTTAACAAAGAGTGCCCACTTTCTACCGATCTGCGAGACGTACTCCTCTGAAAGATTAGCGGATCTATTCATCAAAGAGATTGTAACTCGTCATGGTGTGCCGGTGTCTATTGTTTCTGATCATGACACCCGGTTTACATCTAAATTTTGATGAAATTCCATGATGCTATGGGGACGAGGTTACACATTAGCATGGCTTATCATCCACAGACGGATGGTCAGTTAGAAAGGACTATTCAGACGCTAGAAGATATGCTTCGAGCATGCATCATTGACTTTGGAGGAAGTTGGGATGACCACTTACCGTTAGATGTGTTCTCGTATAATAATAGTTATCATGCCAGTATTGGTATGCCCCCTTATGAGATGCTATACGGTAGGAGGTGTAGAACACCCATTTGTTGGGGTGATATTGGTCAGAAGGAGTTGGGAAGTATTGAGGTGATTGAAGCTACGAATGAGAAGCTAGAAAAGATCAAAGCCTTTATGAAGGCAGCTAAAGATAGGCAGAACTCGTATGCCGACAGGAGACGTAGACCGATTGAGTTCAAGGTGGGTGATAGAGTTATGTTGAAGGTCTCACCTTGGAAAGGTATCATTCGGTTCAGGAAGCGGGGCAAGTTGAGCCCGAGATACATAGGGCCTTTTCGAATCATTACTCGAGTAGGAGAGGTGGCCTATAGGTTGGTGTTACCCAATGAGTTAAGTGGAAATCACCCGACATTCCATGTATCTCATTCGCGGAAGTGTTTAACTGACGAGGATATGGTTGTACCACTGGATGATATTGAAGTTGATGAAAGGCTCAATTATGTGGAGCAACCAGTGGCAATCATTGACTGCAAGGAGAAAAGGTTAAAGAATAAAGTGGTTCCCCTTATGCGTGTACAGTGGAAGCACAGGAAGGGATCCGAGTCTACGTGGGAGACTGAAGAAGAGATGAGGCAGGATTACCCATATTTGTTTGAGGAATAATAGGTTTTGGGGACGAAACCTATATAAGAGGGTGGACTTGTAACACCCGGATATTTTAAAGTGGTGCAAAATGAAGAATAAAAGTGGAGTATAAGAAAGAAATGCAATAAAACCCAAGTAGAGGGGTTAAATTTGTAAAAAGGACAAAATTTATTATTATTTTGTACAAAAGTAGCATGGCCGCCCATGCCATGCCACTTTTCACCTTTCTGCCAATTCTAGAGAGAAAAAGCAGAGAAAACTTTAGTTCTAGAGAGAAGAAGAAGAAGGATTCGAATTCAAGGTAAGAATTTGGTGTTTTTAAGTTGTTCTTAGCCGGCCCATGCCTCGGTTATATGCTTATGTGTTTGTTTGTGTGTTTGGGTTGTGTGATTTGGTGGGTTTTAGGTGTTTGAGCTCATTTGCAAACGGGTTTGGAGAAGTCATACTCGAAGGTTGTCAAAGGTGAGTTCTAGAACCCCTTTTTACTTGTTTTAACTAATTTTGGGGCTAGAAATGCATATATGTATGTTTTTATGAATGTGGGTTTTATACCCGTATGAATGTGTATGTGTGAATGTGGGTGGGTTATGATTTGGGTGATTTATGATGTTATGGTGATGCTATGTTTATATTATGATGCTTAGAATGCTAGAAATAAGCTTAGAACATGATGAATTGATGATTTGGGGCTGATTATGATGTTATTAGTATGTGTTGGTTGCCCATGCGCTTGGAATTGGCCCATGCGCCTGGATTTGGCCCATGCGCCCAACGGTTGAATTTGCTTAAGTGTTGCCTCATGCGCCCAAAGCCCATGCGCCCAAATAGTATCCATGCGCCTAGAATAGGCTGAATTTGACTAAGTGTTCCATGCGCCCAAAAACTGCCCATGCGCCTAGGCACTCATGCGCCTGCATAGTGCCCATGCGCCTAGAAATTTGCCCAGGAGATTAATTGTTGGGTTCATGCGCCCATGTAGTGCCCATGCGCCTGAAAGTACCCCATGGGCCTAAGTGTTCCCATGTGCCCAGAAGGCCATGCACCTGCATAGTGCTCATGCGCTTATGCCTTAGAATATTTTCTGAAATTTTGGGGAAAATGTAAAGTGTAGGCTTTGACTTGGGATGTTCCCGGGGGTAATGTAAGTTGACCTTATGATGTCTTATATGATGTGATGATGATGCTATGTATGGTATGGTTATGTTTATGTTACGTTCCTTGTTATGTATGTTATTTTCTGTGGCTTTACGTGGTATGATTATGAAAGTAAATGGAAAGTATTATGTAACGTAAAGCGGAAGATAATGAAAAAGGGAACGTAAAGAATGAAAGAATGCTTGCATTAACGAAGTAATGAATGAATGAATGGAAAAGTCTTGCAAGCAAAGGTTGAGGTGAGTGACTGTGTTGTCATAAAAGGCTTGTATGCCAAGGTTTAGGTGAGTGACTGTGTTGTCATAAAAGACTTGTATGCCAAGGTTGAGGTGAGTGACTGTGTTGTCACAAAAGACTCGTAAGCCAAGGTTGAGGTGAGTGACTGTGTTGTCACAAAAGACTTGTATGCCAAAGTTGAGGTGAGTGACTGTGTTGTCATAAAAGACTCGTAAGGGATTCAATCCATGAGATTGACCTGGATCTTTGTCGCTTACCCCGGTGCTGGTGCCAGGCTTTGTGTGCAATGAATGGAAGTCTAATAAACTTCGGCCCAGTACCCGCTTTGTGCCTACGTTTGGGGTATAGCTGATGACATTGATCCGAAGGAATGAACGAAGGAAGGTTAATGAATGAAATGTACGGAATGAAAGATAACGAATGATAAAGATGATGTACGAAGATGAATGATCGGAAGTCAACGAATGACGATGAAAGATAATAAAAAATTATTATCTATGTGTACGTATGATGCATGATCACATGTGAAAGTAAATAAAGAATGGTTTTAAACGAAAGAAAAGTATTTTATTTTATAAAACTAGAACTCACTCAGCAACGCTGACTTTTATGTGTTTCCAGTTGGCAGGTAATATTGCTGAGGATGGCACGGGGTAGCTACTTGGCATTTTTGGAGGGCATCCGTTGTTTAAATTATAATGTTTTTGTGATGTAATGCAATGAGTATTATTTTGTAATCTGTCAATGATGTATTATTTTGCAAAAGCAATTATATATATATATGAAATGGTTTGTTTAAAGGAATTCCGCTGCAATATTTTAGTAAAGTTAATGTATGTTTCATGCTTTGTGTGCAATGATTGACCAACTGTGAGCGTCCCGGGATCGGGGCCTTACATTAATAAATATCGATGCCAAAGAAAATAAACAATAAATGTTCAAACGATATCAACAATATGCAAAGAATAATGATTTGAATCAAATATAATTCATTAAAACTGATTAATGATTACAAAGAATCAAATAATAATTACTAACAAAAATCTATGCTATGATTGTGTTTATGATTTTTGGTGTGTTGATGTGACGGCTGCTAGGGTTTGTGTTGATCGTGCGAAACGATGTTATGGTATTTTTGTCGCCGTCTCTTACTCCTCCTTGATGTGAAACCTAGGACTCATATTTATAGACACGCGTGTTTCTGTTAAGGAAACAACGAATCTCTTGGAGTCTGTTATTGACTTGTTGACTTGTTGACTTGAAACACTTGTATGATATAAGTACGTGTCTGGTTCTTCCACAACTACTTTGTTCTTCCGCAGCTACTTTGTTCTTCCGAAGGACTTTGTTCTTTCGAAGGTACTTCACTTCAGTTTCTTCATGTGTGGTGTTTGTTCATCAGTGAATACCCATATTCATCCATAGAAGATCTTCTGATGAATTTCTTGTAAGAAAGATATCTATGGAAGAACAAAAATGTTCATCCGTAGATGTTTCTTACACTTAGTCAATTTCAGAAATTGACCAAGTATAATGTTTGTACCTGTAATTATACACATAAATCAATGCACATATGGGTTAACCTATATACATAATGCATGCATCAAAATAATGAATTACAAATATTCATTACATGTATTGATTAAAGTTCTAAGCCTATACAAAACGATCTAGACCTATTATTCCTAGATCTAAAAACCATCCTGTTGAGGAGTTCTAGGAGCACTATATTATCTGGCAATCCCTTTTGAGTTATAAAATGAGTCAAGAACTTGATTCTTAAACTCAGTTCCTTGATCACTTCTAATTATTTTTACCTTGGGATCTATTTGATTTTCAATTTTAAGAATAAAAGATTTTAAACTTTCAGTAGTTTCATCTTTAGTTCTTAAAAGAAAACCCATGTAAATCTTGTGAAAGCATCAACAATCACATGGCAATATAATTTCCTTCCAATGCTCATTATACTTGTAGGACCAAACAGATCCATGTGAAACAAGTGTAATGGGTTGGTGATAGAGTTAACCTCTTTGGATTTATGTGTAACTTTATGTTGCTTCCCTTTTAGGCAGGCAACACAGTTGTTCTTATAGATATATTCCTTTTTAGGCACACCATGTACCAAATTATTTTTAACCAATTTATTCATGGTTTTAAAATTAACATGGCACATTCTTTTATAGCAAAGAGTTGACTCATAACTATTTGCTTTAGAAATAAACATGATACTTCACCCAGTGGGAAGCTTTGTTCATATCCAGCTTGTACATATCCCCTCTCCTGGGAGATCTAAGAAGCACCAATTCCTGAGGAATTATCATCCCGGGTTGGAGGATGAGGCACTCATGTTCTGTGAAAAGTATTTGGTGCTTTTGATCATAGAATTAAGAGACACTAAAGAAATTGTGTTCAAGATGTTTGACAAAGTTTACTTTGTCAAATTTTAACTTACCATTGGATACACTAACTCTACCAGATATGTATCCTCCAGCTTCACCTCCAAACTGAACAGGACCTCCATTAAAGTGTTCAAACTATTGTAGGAGAGATCTGTTCCCTGTCATGTGCCTGGAGCATCCACTGTCTACAATCCAAATATTTTCATTTTTGTCATGTAGATGTCCCCACACATAAGGTGAAATGGTTAGTTACTATTGGAAACCCAAGCCTTTTTGGTCTTGGGGTCTTCCAATTCAGATAATATAATTGAACCAAAATGTATGCATGGGGGTTCAATTATGGTTTGTAAAGAAGAGGATTGGAGTGCAGCATCTTTTCTGATCTTCCATTCCATCCTATGGTTGATCAAGCTTAATGAGCCTGGAGAGGCTTATGTAGCATAACTCGCTTCCGAGGCTTCTTTCTTCTCGAAAATAGTTGTCACCACCTTTTCTTCCAAAGCAGTCTTCTTTTTGAAAGGTTTCGAAGGATTCCTTTTGTTCCTTTGTTTTGCTTTCGAAGCTAGTTTACTTTTGGAATACTTGCTTTCAAAGGCACTCTAGCTTTAAGGGAAAACTTAAGAAGCTTTTGTTTGTTCTTTTGTTTGTCTTCCATAGCCAGTTTCTCTTTGAAAGAGTAAGCTTCTTCTGAAATCAATTTGGCTTTGGTAAGGTCCAAATATGAAAACCTCCATGACTCTTTCTTTCTTAACATTAGATGCATAATGTGTACTTACTGGATTGTAGTAACAATCTTTAGCCATGTGGTTATGCAGGTCACAGATTATGCATTTAATGTTCATTTTGATGGGGCAGGCTAATGGTTGCTTCTGGAGCTTCTTTTCTTCATTATCTACCTTCCCCTTTAATTTTTTATCCTTCTTTAGAATAGAAATTCTGGTACTACATTCCTTTCCTGAGTTAGGATTTCCAACCACTTGAAATCCAGCTGATATGAATACACCCTTTTGCTTTGGGTCTATCTTTAACTTTGTCTCAGCCACCTTCTTGGCACTTTTTCTTGTTGCCCTAATTTTGTTTCTTCTAGCTTTGGTAGTTAAGGGTTGATCATCAGCTATGTGGATGAGCTTTTCTACCTTATCCTTCCTTGTTTCTTCAGTTCCAGCCATGAGAGCTTGAGCAGGAGTGACATTTTGCACCATGAAGCTCCAATCAACTTCTTGAGCAACAACTGCAGTTTGTTACTCAGTGGATTTGGTTATAGCTTTAGGGGTAGCAGGATGTTGGGAGGCTTGAGTTGCTCCAGGTTTAGATCTAGTAGCTTTGCATTCTCTTGCAAAGTGACCAAGCTGGTTGTAGTTATAGCACTTGGCTTTTGTCTTGTCAAACCCAAATTTGCTGTGGTTGGGTTTGAGGGAACTGCCTTCCAGTTCTTTTGAAGAACTTCTTTGCTCTGTAGGTCAGGAGAGCCATCTGTTGGAAAATGTCCATGTATTATACATCATCTAGGCTAAAACAATCCAAATCAACAAAACAGAATTAAAAATCTCTAGAGTGCTCGCTCCCTGAAATAAAGGCACAGCTATCCTGGAAAGGATTTTGATGTGCCTTTTGAGACTTGGGTGTCTCAGGGAATGTGATGTAAGGCCCAGAAGAAGAGGATGACTACTAGGGGCAGTTCAGGTACAGCTGGGGCTGGGGAGTTCTTTAACCTTCAGCAACATATAGAGCATTGCTGACTGAAGAATTGGTGATGTTATTCATCTGATGGCCTTCCTGAGATTCCATCTCCATACGGTATCCATTAAGGATTCCATATAGTTCAGTCAAGGTAAGAGTGTTGAGATTATCAGTTCTCTTGATTGAGACATAATAGAAAGTCCACTCAAGAGGCAGTGCACTCATGAATTTTCTTACTATCTCTCTATTCTCAAGAATCACTCCCATAGACTGAGGAGAGGTGATCAAGTCAATGTATCTGAAGTATTGTTGGCTCAAGATCTCACCAACAATATATGTGAAGTTCTCAAGCTTTTGCTTCAATACATCTTTCTCTACCTCCTTGGATTCAGCAGAACCTGAGTACATCACCTTCAAAGCCTCAAAGAGTTCTTTAGCAGACTCGTAAAGTTAAAGCCTACCATTATAGAGTTTGGTATAGTAGTAAGCAGAACAGTCATGGCTTTGCAGCCGATGTCCATTCTCTTATAGTCTTCATCTGAGTAATCTTCAATGGCCTTCTCAATCATAGAACCATTTCCTGCTCGAGATGACACTTTTGGCTTGTATGGACCATGGGTAACAGACCTCCATATTCGGCAATCCTGGTACTTGATGAAGCCTTCAATGCGGATGCACCAGGTCTCCAAATCATCAGGAGTGATGATAGGAGCCTTGGTCATAGTTCCCATCTCAGACTCAGAGGACTTCTGGTTGAAAGCCATTAGAGTGAAGTGAGTGAGTATGAAGAAACAAGGGTGATTTGGGATGGTAAGATCTCACAATCAAAAGCGTAAAATGCTCTGATACCAATTGCAGGATCAGTGTTTGTCTCACACACAACATAATCACACAAACTCACTTAATGTCACTCGGGTTGATGAAGCAGAATCTTAACCAAGTTCACAAGTAATATAATAAGTTTAAACAGAAAACATGAAAGCACACGAGTGGTTTTCAAGATACTTGTATGTATTACTTCTCAACTCAGTTTACAAGACTCTTACAAGCATGGTTACTAAGTTACATAGAGAAACTATATATACTACTATCTACAGCCAGTTATACTTGGAAAACCAGCTAGAATTACAACTAGACAAATACTACATTGTTTAGAAGTAAGATATCTAAGATTAAATAATAATATCTTAGATTAGGTAGTCATGACATGTCCATGACTTACCTTTTGTCACCAATAAAAATGGCAACAGTACTAAGTTGATAATGATTGAACAGTGGATAAAGTAAGGTCAACTACATGGGCATGGGAAAGAGCCATGCAGTCTGTCAGAGTAGCAGCGGACTGTCAGACAAACCTTACTTATGTCCACTGGCTCATAGTTAGTTCTTCCGAAGCTAAATGGCTTTGGAAGAATAAATTCTTTCGAGGCCATTTATACTTCAGATGAATCAACTTCTTTTGAATTTTTGCAAGTCTTCAGGACTTTATTCTTCGGAAGACTTTGTCTTTGGATCTTCTAAGTTGCATGCTTTGAAAGAATAAGAACTTAGTTTTGAAAGACTAAGTTCTTCTTTCGGAAGGTCTTCATACTTGAGCTTTGGAAGATCTTTAACTTAGCTTCAGAAGAGTAGCTTGTCCCTTCGGAAGACCATTTGTTTAGCACATCAAAATATATCTAAATGTAGTTTTGGTTGCACCAGCCTCATTAGATCCAACAAATTATGAAAGAGAGGAGAACGATGAAGCCACAAAAGCTATGAAGAAAGAGAAGTTGAAGGGCGACACAAGGGTCTGCAACTATGAAAAGGCCCTAGCTAATGAAAAGAAGGTCATGGATATTCCATATGAGGTAATTCAAGATATGTGTTCATCTGCTTGCAAAATTTGCTTATTTGGTATTTATAAGGTTAACAAACTATTAATAGAAAATGAAGGGGAACCAAAAAGAATAAACGAGGAACTCAAAAAGAATGAATCAAAATATTTTGTTAAATTAAATGAAGTTATAAAAGAAAATGATCATTTAAAAAAAGACTTTTTGAGAGAAATGTGAAAGTTAATACTTTGACTGAAAGAGTAACTTTGGCTGAATTTGAGACTATTAAACATAAAATAAATCTTGATAAATGGACAATTTTTAGAATGAAGCAAGAGGAACTCTATTGCAAACAAAGGGGAGCTAGAATTAAAACTGGGTTGGGTTGTGGTGAAACCACCTATGTTTATCCACCTCCTAGTACCTTTTTCTATTCTTTAATTACTACACCTCATCCTACAAATGATTTAATTGAAAAGGATACTAACAGTTTGTTTGAAGGTTTAGAAGAGGTGAATCTTAAAGAGGTTTGGGAAGATTATGATTATGGAGGAAGTAGAGGTTTTTGAAGTTGTAGTTCTAGTTCTTCTGATTTAGAAAAGTATCTTGTAGACAGTAGTTCCAATAGTGTAGATTGTAGCTTGAGTAGTTCAAATTCAAGTTTCTTATTCTAGAATGTTTGAATCAAATACAGTTGATGTTACTAATGTTAATGAACAAGTTTGTGATATCAGTAAAGGCCTTGAAACTTCTTCAAAGTCCAATTGTTTTAAAAAATTCATCTCTCTCCCCATCCCCACTTTCACTCCAATTTGAATTTCTAATCCAAATGAAACAACATCCTCATATGATTGTAAACCTAAAGAGATAAGAGAATCCGCAAATCCTAATAGAACAATGGACTTAGAAAATAAATCACAGGAAGTGCATGTCACTTACATTGATTATGAGTCTCTTATATCTAAATGTGAGGAAGAGATTATCATGGATCAAGTTCCAATCCAAAAGGATAAAAGAAAATTTTTTAAATCTCGTTATTTCAAATGTGGAAAGGATGATCACGTCGCTAAGTACTGCCTGAAGGTTGTAAATAGGAATGTAGATAACAGATCTTTAGGAAATAGAATAAAACATTTTGTTGATAGTTTCTTTTGTAAAAATTCATCTCCTCAGAGAACCTAGCCGGTTAAGGTTTCGGTCCCAGTGTCTAAATGAATTTTTTCTAATCAATATTCCAGGATCATTCGAGAAGGACTATCAATAGCATTTGGTATGTTGTTAGTGGATGCTCCAGGCATATGACTGGATTGAAGGACCTTCTTACCAACTATCAGATAATAAACGGAGGATATGTTGCTTTTGCGGGTGATAAGAAAGGACGTAAAATGATAGGTCAAGGTAAAGTATCAAATGGTTCTTTAACCTTGGAGAAGGTAAATTTCGTGCCTGAATTGGCCTTCAATCTCCTAAGCGTATCACAAATCTATGATAAGAATATTCCTATTTTCTTTAAATCTAATGAATGCTTGTTTCTTAAGCCTAAATTTTCAATTCCATATGATTTGTTGATTATGCAAGCTCTGAGGAAAAATGACACATATCTACTCAATATGGACTCCAAAGAATCAACCTCCACTATGACTTGTATCCTGTCAAAAGCTTCCTCTTCTGAGTCCTTTCTATGGCATAGACGTTTAGGGCATGTGAATTTTAAAAATATTTATAAATTTGTAAAAAACAATCTTTTCCGAGGATTACCACAAAAGGCTTTTTCTGTAATTGAAAAATGCATGTCTTGTGCTAAAGGTAAACGGCACAAGAAATCACATAAGCTTAAACTGGAAAACTCCATTTCTAATCCTCTTGAGTTATTACATTTTGATCTATTCAGTCCTATAAGTGTGAAAGGTATCACTAAGAAATCTTACTGTCTTGTTGTAATAGATGATTTTTTAAGATAATTTTGGGTCAGGTTTCTGTCACACAGAGGAGAGACATCAGAGGTGTTGTAGAAGTTGATTTTGACCATTGAAAACATCAGCAACAAGAAGGTTTTGGCAATCAAAAGTGATAATGGAACAGAGTTTAGAAACTAGATTTTTGCTTCATTCTGTGCAAGCAAAGGGATTCTCAGACAATTAAGCACTGCAAGAACACCTTAGTAGAACGGTGCCTCTAAAAGAATGAATTGCACTCGCATTGAAGTAGCCAGGACTATGCTCATAGAATCTAAACATCCTATTATTTTCTAGAAAGAAGCAGTCAACTGCGCCTCCTATGTTCTAAATAGAGTTATGAAAGACAAGACGAAGACTCCCTATGAATTGTTTCACAAGCGAAAACCATTGATTGACTACTTTCATCCTTTTGGCTGCTCATGCATATTGTTGAATACTCAAGCTCAAAACTCAAAGTTTGGGGTAGTGTCTGATGAATGCTACTTTGTCGGATATTGTTCAACACAAAAGGCTTATAGAGTATACAACAAACGAATAAGAATTGTGAAAGAATCCTTCTATATTGATTGGCAAGAGCCAAATGTTTCCAATGCTGGTTCTGATCTAGAATGGTTGTATGATTCTAACACCATTTTCAACTCATTCAACCTACCATCTTTATCTGATGATGACATTCCTTCATCAAGTGGTCAATTCCTTATTCCCGCTCAACCTCAACCTTAACCAAAACCAGATCCTCAACCTCAACCAGAACCATAACCTCAACCTCTACCAGATCCTCAACCTCATCCTGAACATCAAATCCCTTCAACCCCATCATAATAGTCATAAAATCCTTTTACTAAATAACTGTCCACTTTACTGTCATCCACCTCACAACCATCATCACCATAACCCGTTTCATCCAATTCCTAAACCCTAAACAGTAACTTCAAAACCCTAAAAGACTACCCATATGATTATATCATTCGATCAATATCTAACAATGTCAAGAATCGAAGCCAATCTGCGCTAACCAATGAATGTCTCTTTGCTTGTTTTCTATCTCAAATTGTTCCTGAAAATGCCGCCATGGCACTTCAAGACTGAAGCTGGGTGGAGTTAGTGCAATTAGAGCTCTAATAGTTTAGAAAATTGAAGGTGTAGGAATTAGTTGATCTTCATCCATATAAGTATCCGATTGGTACAAAATGGGTATTAAGAACAAACGAGATGATTGTGGGATAGTGATAAGAAACAAATCAAGGCTGGTTGTTCAAGGATTTGCTCAAGAGGTGGGGATTGACTACACTAAGGTGTTTGGCCCTGTGGCCCGGATTGAAGCCATTCATATCTTTCTAGCTAATGCAGCTCACAAAAACTTCAAAGTCTTCTAGATGGATGTAAAGTGTGCATTCTTGTATAGAGACATTCACGAAGAGATCTATGTTTGTCAACCACTAGGTTTTAAAGATCCAGATTTTCCTGAGAAAGTCTACAAATTGGATAAATCCTTGTATGAATTACATCAAGCTCCTAGAATCTAGTACGAAACCCTAACACAATATCTTCTCGGTAAAGGTTTCACACAAGGAACTATAGACATGACTTTGTTTAAGAAGGTTGTTAACATAGATGTGCTCATTCGGCAAGTGTATGTTGACGACATCATCTTTGGATCAACAAATAAGAAGTGGTTGTATGATAACCAAACTGGTGAGGCAGTACTGCCGGTGAAGGACGGAAATGAAATACGGTTGTTTGATCTAATGGAGGTATTCTCATTTAGTGTCGATGATCTGAAGGTGTTACGTGAAAATCAGATTAAGTTTGGTGAGAGAGAAGAGACAAAGGCGGAGGCCAGTTTGTTTGAGAGAGTGGCTAACAAAGTTCTAGGAGTCAGATCGAAGATCAAGCAGCTCGAAAAGAGTGTGAAGGAACATGATGATTTGGATGCAGAAATGAGAGACTTGACTAGGATGATAGAGAAAGCATCGGCTGGCGCTAACCCAGAAGACACGATAGGTGAATACCCCCTAGGGGGAGTATTGATGATCAAGTATAGGGTGGTATTCACCTTGTCGTTAGTTATAGCTTAGTTATTAATGTACTAGGATCTAGTTAAATTTTGTTGTTTTTTGCATTGTGCGACATGCGAAACTACATGCGAAACTGTAGTTTCGCCGGGTAGTTTTACATGGTCACAGTGCATGACAGCATCGCACTATAAGATACTGTATGCGAAACTAGATCTTGTATAAATATGTTTGTTTGTTGATCATTTTGTAACTCTTGGAACCTTAATGAATTACCACTGATTTGAGTTCATTGGGTATTGCTATTGCTAGGAGCTTATTATTGTTATCTTTCAAGATTGTTCTTAATCATCTTATCAAAATCTTATTTCAAATGGGTTTAGATTGATTTGGGCTCATTCTTGTATCATTACTTGGTCCCCAAGTTATTAGAATTAGTGATAACTTGAGGATTCTGGTGTTAAATCATCATCAAAAGCATGTTTAAATGATCATTTGGACCAACACTAATTAAGGACTTGCCTTTGTAAGGTAGCCACTTGAGATTCTAGGTGACTAACCCTAGAGACCAGATATGTGCAAGTTTTTGTCAATTGTTGCACCCTTTGTTGCATACTCACTTCATCTTTATCATAAGAAAGATGGGGCATGAGAGGACATAACCAAAGTCATCCCTCTCACCACCAGATATTTGTTCTTGGTCTCTTGATTTCCCCTGCTCAATGACAGCCTCTTGAGAAGTGTCAAGGAGCTAGGTTGCCGTGGTTGAGGTCTTAAGTTTGTATTCACTTTAATAAGTAACAGCCTCTTCCACATGGACATCTTGAACTAGTTCAGAGAAGTCCACCTCAGTAGTAGGTTGATTATGTGGGCTAGACATAGGAGTTGCAGGAGCACTCATCTCTCCTTGAGTAGGGGAGGAGAAGAGAGATTTATGGTACTCACTGAATCCCATGTCTTCATTCTCATAGAATTCTAGGTTGGGGATTGGTTGGTTAAGATCTAACGGATGGGGATGGTAACTTTCCCGTGAAGGTCGTTCATTCAAGTTTTGAAACTCATGATAAAGGCTTCAGATTGGGGTTGTGAGCTTATCAGGCTGAGTATAACGAACCTCAGCATTAATTATAGAAGGAATAGGAGTGGTCTACTCCTTAAGAGAAGTGGGAGCTCTTGGTTCCACTTGCTCCTGTATGGGTGAGTATATGGGGCCTACTCAATCTGAATAATCTGAGGAGGGGTTCGTTTGGATTACCTTTTATAGGTGATGGTAATTTGTGGCTGTGACGGTGCTGAAGATGAAGAAGGTATGGTTTCAACATTGGCTAAGATTGCCAAGTTGTCACCTTGAGCAGGTTGCTTTAACATGTTTGTGACAAGGATTGTTTCTACCCTGGGAAAACCAACAATGGTTTTCCTGATTATCTTAAATATGTTGGGCTTCATCTGTCCCAACTTTTGCACATTACATGTTCACCTAAACTGTGAGCCCAGTTCATAGTTGAGAATGTGATGGACATATCTAGGGAACATTTAATACTAAAGGGAATCAAAGTTAGCAAGTAAATTTGCATAAACAAATTAGGAACACCTGAACTTGATCACCTAGACCATTCTATGTACTATGTAAGAAATGTCTTTAGGAACTTGATCTCATCCTCCATACTTGTTGGATGAAGAGTGGACGAGTACAAAAAAGATGTATTTCAATTGAGAGCAGACCTTTCCTTTCATGAAGGTCTTGACTGAGAAGTCACCTTTATAGCCCATCAGCTGGAATGATCCATTTACAACCTCCTTGGTGAAGGACAGCTCATCATCTTCTTTATCCAGTCTCATATGTTAGTTAATGGTGGCTGGAGTGATGGTAAGAGAAGTGAGGTAAGATGAACGGGAAAGGAAGTTCCAGATCCCTAAAAAAATAGGGTCTTTCTCAGCGGATAACAGAGCAATCTTGTTGTGTTACTTGTGTAGGTGCATGACAAAGGCTGGCTGGTTTTGGGGTTTAGGGTTGGCATTTTTTGAAGATTTTATGAGAGAGACTAAAAGAACAACAAGGGTTTGTGGTGTGATTTAGGGCTTGAAGAATGCAAAAGAGGAAAAAGAACAAAGAGGAAGATCCGTTGTAAAGGCTGTTTATATGCTTGGATTTGAGACAAAATTATTGCAAAATATAAACTTTGGAATCCAGATATTAGTCCTGCCTCTGAAAAAGTGCCCAAAAGGTAGTTATCTTGGAAGTTGAAAATCTTCCAAAGGTAATTTGCCTTCAGAGGTTTAAAGAAAACTTCCAAAGCTAAATTTACTTTGGAAGATATTCCTTAGTTTGAGAAGAAGTTCTTGGGAAGAAAATCAGTCTATAGTTCTTAGTTTGAAAATCTTCTAAAGGTAATTTGCCTTCGGAAGGTAATTTTCCTTCAGAAACTTAGAAGTATATTTAGAAGTATATTTAAGCTTCAGAAGATATAAGTAAATAAAACTTTCGAGACTATATTGCTTCGGAGGAAAATTGTCCTTCAAAACATGTAAGTACTCAGAAGTATATTTAAGCTTCAGAAGATATATTATAATTTCTTCCGAAGTTAAATTCCTTAGTAAGTAGTTATTAGTTTTGAAAACATAATTTTCTTTCAAAGTCAAATCAATGTCTTTCGAGAAAAAATCTGTCTATACTTTTTAAAATTCTAAGGAATATATATTTTGAAAAATTTCTTCCAAGATTAACTATGCTTATATGAGTGATAATTTAGAAAACATTAAAGGCATATATTATTTAAAGAACAATTTTGAAATTAATGTAATAAAATCTACTCAAAGTCAATCATGCCAATAACTGATACAAGATATTTAAATCTCTGTTCATCAAATGCTTTTGTAAACAGATCAGCATATTATTCATTTGTGTTAACTTTGACCAGTTTAATTAATCCTTTTCAAAATTTACCTGTGATTAAATGATACCTAATATTTATGTGCTTTGTCTTTGAGTGTTGTACTGGATTCTCCATGATAGATATAACACTATTGTTGTTTATATTGATAGGGGTCTTATTGAAACTAAATCAATAATCTACCATCTGATTATGAATCCAAAGCACTTGAGTACAGCAGCTTGCAGCAGTATTGTATTCAGCTTTAGCAATTGACACATATCTAAAGGATTGCTTCTTTCATTGCGATGAGACTATCCTTCCACCAAGGAAATGACATCCCCCAGATGTAGACTTTGAAGTCATGTTGCAGCCATCATAGTCACTATCTGTATATGCATATATACATACAGATTGAATTTAGAATTCTTTGGATATCAAAGTCCTAGTGCGGGAGCTCCTTTGAGATATCGAAGAATCCTCTTGATAGTAACTAGGTTTGACATCTAGGGGTTGGCTTGATATCTAGCACATATGCATGGAGCAAACATGATATCAGGCCTGCTGGTTGTTAGGTACATAAGAGACCCAATAATAGCCCTGTATAGATGTTCTTCAACACACTCCACCTCAAGATCAGGTCCTAAGGAGTCATTTTTGGCTATAGGAGTCTTAGCAACTTTACAATTAGTCAGATGAAATCTAGTTAGTATGTCTTGTACATACTTTGATTGATTTATAAAGATGCCTTTGTCAACTTGCTTCACTTGAATTCCTTGAAAGAAATTGAGTTCCCCCATGGCACTCAGTTCAAGTCTATTCTTTATTAGCTTCTCAAACTCTTTGCAGAGCTTTTCATTAGTTGACCTAAAGATAATGTCATCAACATAAACTTGAACCAGCATCAAATCATTCCCTATTCTTTTAATGAAGAGTGTGCTATCAATAGTACCTCTTTTGTAACCATATTAAACTATATACTGTGATAGTGTCTCATATTACTTGCTTGGAGCTTGATGTAGCCCATAAAGAGCTTTGTCAGGCTTATAGATATAATCAGGATGATCTTGATCTACAAAACCAGGTGGTTGCTTGATATACACTTCTTCATCTATCACCCCATATAGAAATGCACACTTGACATCAAGTTGGTAGACCTTGAAATCCTTTGATGCAACAAAACAAAGGAATATTCTTACACCTTCAAGCCTTGGAACAGGAGCAAAAACATCTGTGTAGTCAATCCCTTACTCTTGAGTGTACCCTTGGACTACTAGTCTTGTCGTGTTCTTGATGACAAACCCTCTATCATCTTTCTTGTTCCCTAAAACCCCCTTGGTACCTATTAGCATCTTCCTAGGTGGAAGAGGACATAGGTTCCAAACACCTTGTCTTTTGAGTTAGAGCAGTTCCTCCTACATTGCTTCAATCCAGCATCCATCTCTTCAAGCCTCATCAACTTTCTTTGGCTCAATCTGATATAAAAAGCAAGAGAGCGGACAAACATTTTTATCATGGGTTTGTCCTCTTATCCTCACCCCAGTCTTAACATCTCCAATGATATTTGTGGTAGGATGTGACTTATGGATTCTTAGCTAAGGAATCATAGCAAGTTGGTTTTACAGATCCAAATTTGAGAAATTTAGATGTGGTGATTAAGTCTCACCTACCACATCAGCACACCCGTCAAGTGTGACTTGATCCAGAGAGTGTGTAACATCACTGATGTTGTCTTCAGTAGAGTGGTTGTCAGCATTATAAAATTCTTAATCACTTTCACCTTCTCCATCTCCTCTTGTATTTTAAATCCCTTTATTTGAGTTTTGTTCCTCATTGCAGGAATTGGTTGGCACCTAAGATGTATCAGCAGAAGAATTTGTAATGGTTGTGTTGATAGGGTTTCCACTTGCAGAGTTTATTACCACTGGGGCTAAAGGTATTCTATCATTTGGTCTTCTCAACTCAAATCTTGGATTAGGATCTATTACAGACATATTACATGTTGTTCCTGAAACATCTTCAAAAGATTTGTTCAAACACTTGGTAACTAAATCAAGATCAAATAGCCGATCAGGACCAGAACCTTTCACATTTGGAGTGTGTTCATTGAAGGTCACATTGGCTGACTCCTCAACTACTCTAGTTTTGAGATTGTATACTCTATAAGCCTTAGCTTGGGAAGAGTATCCAATGAAATGTCCATCATCTACTTTCTTAGCAAACTTGGCTATATGATCTTTGGTATTCAAGATGGTGCATGGACATCCAAATGATCTGTGAAAACCAATAAAAGGTCTCCTGTTGGATTAGATGAGGCTGGGGCAACGAAAACAACACTTAGAAGAATTATAAAGTACTAAAATGAAGTGATCTTCTGAAGACAAAGCTGCTCTTCTGAAGTCAAGTCAAAGATCTTCCGAGGCTCAAAGTGTGAAGAACTTTCGAAGGAAGAACTCAGTCTTCCGAGACCAAGTTGTTCTCCTTCTGAAGTATTCAACTTAGAATTTCCAAAGACAAAGTCTTCCAAAGAATAAAGTCCTGAAAACTTGCAGAAGTTTGGAAGAAGTTGTTTCTTTTGAAGCCAAAATGACCTTGGAAGAATTTATTATTTCGAAGCCATTTACCTTCTGAAGAACCAACTATGAACCAGTGGACATAAGTATGGTATGTCTGACAGCCCGCTACAACTCTAATATACTGCATGGCACTTTCCCACGCCCATGTAGTAGACCATACTTCAATCCACGATTCACCATTCTAAACTTAGTACAATTGCCATACTTAGTTGGTGACAAAAGGTAAGTCATGGACCTGTCATGACTACCTAATCTTGGATATTATTACTTTATCTTAGATGCCTTACTTCTAGCAATATAGTATTTGTGTAGTTTTAAATTCCAACTGGTTTCCCAAGTATAACCAGTAGTAGATAGTAGTATATATAGTTTCTCCATGAAACTTAGTAACCATGTTTGTAAGAGTCTTGTAATACTGAGTTGAGAAGTAATATATGCAAGTATCTTGAAAAACCATTCTTGTGTTATTGTGCATTCATTAACTTATTATATTACTTGTGAACTTAATAGAGATTCTGCTTCATCAACCCGAGTGATATTAAGTGAGTTTGTGAGAATATCTTATGTTGTGAGACAAACACCGATCGTACAATTGGTATCATAGTTTTTTAGGCTCTTGATTGTGAGATCTTACCATCCCAAATCACCCTTGTTTTCTTCACACTCACTCACTTCACTCAAATGGCTCTTAATTAGAAATTTTCTGAGTCTGAAATAGGAAACATGACCAAGGCTCCTATCATCACTCCTGATGACTTTTGAACCTGGTGCAACTATATTGAAGGCTTTATCAAGTATCAAGACAGTTGCATGTGGAGATCAGTTACTCATGGTCCACACCAACCAAAGGTGGAATCCCCAGCTGGTAATGGTGCCATGATTGAGAAGGCCGTTGAAGACTACTCTGATGAAGACTTCAAGAAGATGGACATTGACTGCAAAGCCATGACTGGTTTGCTTATGGCTATACGAAACTCTATAATGGTAGGCTTTAAGCAATGTGAGTCTGCCAAAGAACTCTTTGATGCTTTGGAGCTGATGTACTCTTGTTTAGCTGAATCCAAGGAGTCCAAGAAAGATTTGCTGAAGCAGAAGTTTGAGAACTTCACATATATTGTTGGTGAGACCTTGAGCCAACATACTTCTGGTACATGGACTTGATCACCTCTCTTCAGTCTATGGGAGTGGTTCTTGAGAAAAGAGACATAGTAAGAAAGTTCATGAGTACACTTCCTCATGAGTGCACTTTCTATTATGTCTTGATCAAGAGAACTAAGAATCTCAACACTCTCATTATGACAGAACTATATGGAATCCTTGATGGATACCATATGGATATGGAAACTCAGAAAAGCCATCAGATGAACAAACCCTCAAACCTTCCTATTTGCAATGCTTTACATGTTACTAAAGGTTCAAGAACTCCCTAGCCCTAATTGTACCTTAACAACCCCCAACAACCATCATCTTCCTCTGGGCTATATATCACATTCCCTAACACACCCAGGTCTCAACAGGCTCAACAAAATCCTTTCCAGGATAGTTGTGATTTTGTTTCAGGGAATGAGTAGTCTAGAGATTTTCAATTTTGTTTTGATGATGTAACACCCGGATATTTTGAAAAGAAGAAAGAAGAGAAAAAGAAAAGAAAAGAGAAGTATAAAGAAAGAAAGGTGAAATAACCCAAGTTGAGAGGTTAAAGTTATGCAAGAGGCAAACTTTAATAAAATTATGTTTAAAAAGTGGGCATGGCCGCCCACACCTCTGCTTTCACCAACTGCTCGGCTGGAAAAAAAGTAAAGAACAGAGTTTTCCATCGGTTTTCTAGAGAGAAGAAGAAGAAGATCGTCTAAAAGGTGTTTGAACTCCAAGTGCTCTCAAGTTTGGAGGAGTTTTACTCGAAGGCTACTGTAGGTGAGTTCTAGATCCCTAGTTTTTCTGTTTTAAACATGTTTTGGGGCTGAAATACATGTAAACTATTATTTTTGCAATTTCCAGTATGTTAACCGTATGTATTACCCTCTGTTTTATGTGGGTGTGTGTGTTTCTGAATGTTTGACTGAATTATGTTGTTGTATGCTTGTTTTATGAGCTTAGTATGCTAGATTTGGGCTAGGATTATGTAAGGATGATGATCATGAACTGAAAATTTGCATAAGTTAGAACTGGTATAGTGCCCATACGCCCAAACTGCCCATACGCCTAAGTGTTTGCTCATGCGCCTAAGTTTCCCATGCGCCCAAGTACTCATGCGCCTACATAGTGCTTATGCGTCTGCATAGTTCCCATACGCCTATGTTTTGCCCATACGCCTAAGTGTTTGTTCTTTCGCCTATGTACGCATGCGCTTGCATAGTGCTCATGCACCCACATAGTGCTCATGCGCCCGCATAGTACCCATGCGCCTGAGTTGCCTTAGAATTTTTTTTGTAATTTTGGGAAAAATGGAAAGTTATGATTAAGCTCTGGAATGTTTTGGTGGGTTATGTTTGTTTATGTTATGCATGTTGTGGCCTGTTATTGATGTTCCTTATTATGTATTATTATGTGACTTTACGTGGTGTGTTAATACTCTTATACGTAAAGTATTATCATAAAAGAAGTGAAAGAATAAAGATAATGAAAAGTGGAACATAATGAAAGAATCTAAAGTCTTGCAAGCAAATTTAAAGAGGTTCACAACTCAATGAAGAGTTGTTAGCTTAACTGTGTGCAATATAGCATGCAATCTTGGCTAACCCATGAGGTTGTACACACAAGGGGGTCAGTCTTGGTGACTGATCCATACGTGCGAAACGGGATCCTTATCGCTTAACCCCAAGGCTGTAGTGGCTTTGTGCACCACTGATGGGGTATAGCTTATGACAGGATCTAGATAGAAGTGAAAGATAATGAAAAAGTGCGAAATGAACGATTATGAATGATGATAAAAGATAATAATGATATTATCAAGATGTATGTATGTTGTGTGATCATGAACGAGAGTAAAGGAAAGGTTTTTACTAAAGGTAAAGTATTTTACTTATAAAACTAGAACTCACTCAGCAACGCTGACTTTTTATGCATTTTCAGTTGGCAGGTAGCTTGTTGCTGAGGATGGCTCGAGGGTGAAGCTACTTGGCCGGCAAAGACTGGCATCCATTTCATGTACGATAATGTTGTTTTTTTGTAATGCAACTGGATATTCTTTTGTAACTCTTTTAAAACAATGATGTATTATTTGTCAACATCAAATATTAATGCATGAATGGTTTTTGATAAACTAATCCGCTACAATGTTTTTATGAAATTTATTGTGTCTTATTATAAATAAGGTTGTGATTGACCAGCTATGGGGTTCCCGGGAAAGGGGCCTTACAAGTTGGTATCAGAGCCAAAGTTTAAGTGAAATGGGTAAATATTTTCAAAACCTAAACTTAAAATGAGAATGGGACCGAATGGAGGGATGCCAACCCAAGTAGCTACGTGCCATTAGGTAATTTACTTTCTTAAGTTTAACCGGTATTATGTGCATGTGCTATCTGATTTATGTGCTCTTAGTAGATTTGGATACTGATGTAGTCAGGATAGGAAATGCTTGGGGGATGAAGAGTAAAGTAAGTGGCTAATCACAACTGGCCACTGTAATTTGGGACTTACTATACTTGACACACTCTGAGCTATTACCTTGAATGACCGTGTTGGTCTTTGAATCTTATAGTGTTTAGAGGATGGCTGGTGGTAGATCTTGGGGGATTCTAGAGGTGGAGGTCGCGGTGGACGTGGTGTTAGACCACATGTCACGAGGAACGGGGCTGGGACTGCTGAAGCGCCTTTTGGAGAGCCCGAGTTTCATCACCATGGAGGTAGGGATGAGAGCATTAATCTGTTGGCCTTAGTGAAAGAGGCTATAGTTGAAGGGGTTCATCAAGTCATGCACACGATCGTGCCATCTGTGGTGAATAGGGTCATTAGGGTTGTAAGGTAAGATAAGAGGAGAGAGGAGAATTGGAGTGGAAAACATGCTGGTAGTGGTGGTTTCCCTCCCAAGGCAAAAGGGCGAAGGTAGAGGGTCGCCAGGTGGCTGCAACCGAGTTAGGAGTGAAGGCGTGCGGGAAGTGTGGGAAGGGGCATGTAGGAGAATGTAGGTGGTGATCGAACCTCTGCTTTAAGTGTGGAAGGGAGGGCCACAAGGCCAAGGATTATCGTGCGTGGAACTGTTACAACTACGGAGAGAAGGGGCATATGAGAAGGGACTGCAAGAAGCCGAGGGCTGAGAGCTCCAGGGCAAAGAAAGGGAATCAGAAGGAGGGCAAAGGGTGGAGGGCGGAGGGGGGAGGGCGAAGGCCAGAGCATTTGCTATGACTTAGGAGGAGACTAGGGTGGACCCCGATGCGGTGTCAGGTACGTTCCTAGTAAACCAAACTTGTGCCTCTGTATTATTCGATTCTGGTGCTAGTAAGAGTTTTATTTCTGCTGCCTTCTGTGCTAAGTTGCCTGTTAGGAGTAGAAAGATTGATGAGCCCTTCGATGCAGAAACTTCCATTGGTAAGTCTACCAGGATTTCTGATCTGATAGAGAAATGTGAAATAGAGTTAAAAGGCCATAGGTTCTCTGCTAAATTATTCGTGATGCCCCTAGGTGGATTCGATGTGGTTCTAGGGATGGATTGGTTAGCAGCCTATGAGGCAAATATTATGTGTCGCAAGAAAATGATCCGTTTGACTGCGCCTGATGGGAGTACGGTGATGATCTACGGTGATTGAGTTACTACGGTTCCGAAGGTGATTTCGATGGTGGTGGCAGAGAAGTGCATGAAACGTGGATGTAGTGCCTACCTGGCTTATGTGAAGGATGTGGATGCGTCAGTACCACAATTGTCCAACGTACCAGTTGTGTGTGACTTTCCAGACTTGTTCCCAGAAGATTTACCAGATGTGCCACCGGACCGCGAGATCAAGTTCCAGATAGACTTGATACCTGGTGCTCAACCTGTTGCTAAGGCACCGTATCGATTGGCTTCGTCTGAGATGAAGGAACTGATGGTTCAGTTGCAAGAGTTGTTGCACAAAGGGTTCATTCGACTGAGTATCTCTCCCTGGGGTGCTCCGTTCTTGTTTGTAAAGAAGAATGACAGTAGTATGAGGATGTGCATCGACTACCGGGAGTTAAACAAGTTGGTGGTGAAGAACCGGTATCCGCTACCAAGAATTGATGACTTATTTGATCAGCTCTAAGGTGCCAGTTAATTCTCGAGGATAGATCTCTGATCTGGTTACCATCAGTTGAAGGTGAAGGAGCAGGATATACCTAAAACAGCTTTTCGCATGCGTTATGGACACTACAAGTTTCTCATTATGTCTCTTGGTCTAACTAACGTGCCAACTACCTTTATGGATTTGATGAACCGGGTGTGTCGCCCAATGTTGGATAAATCAGTGATTGTACCCTGATTTATTCGAAGTGCGAAGAAGAGCATGCCGGACATATTCGTGAGGTATTGGAGACACTTAGAAGAGAGAAGCTGTATGCTAAGTTCTCCAAGTTCGCTTTCTGGTTGCGCGAGGTTCAGTTTTTGGGTTATGTGGTAAATTTCGAAGGGACCATGGTAGACCCGGCAAAGGTAGAGGCGGTGATGCAATGGAAGACTCCAAAGACGCCATCCGAGATCTGCAGTTTCTTGGGTTTAGCGGGCTATTACAGGAGATTCATCCAAGACTTTTTTAAGATATCCTCATGTAAGGCCCCGTTCTCGGGATGCTTACAGCTGGACCGTCATTGCATAAAATATGTAAAGCATACATTACTTTTGCAGCAGAATTTAAAAACTTTCATTAGTAATTAAAAACATGTCATCACATTACATCATTGTTACATTTCAAAATATGACATTATAACAAACGTGGATGCCAGCCTCAAAACGTCCCAGTAACGCGCATCCATGCCTGCAACTCCTCAGCATCAACAAAATACCTACCAACTATCATGCATGCAAAAAGTCAGCGACGCTAAGTGAGTTCTAGTTTTATAAATATAATACTTTACTTTCGTTAAATCATAACCTTCACAATCGTACGCGATCATACATTATACCTACACATTGATAATATTTATTTATTATCTTCATCATCGTTCATTCGTTCGTTCATTACATCTTTTACCATTAATCAGATCCTGTCTCATGCAATACCCCTGACTCATGTCCGAAGACCGATACTGTTCCGGGGCCTGTAAACAAACCCCCGACTCATGTCCGAAGACCGACACAGTACCGGGGTACGCGACAAGGATCCCGTCTCTGTTTGCAACACCCCCGACTCGTGTCCGAAGACTGATACTGTGCCGAGGCCTGTAAACAAACCCCCGACACATGTCCGAAGACCGACACAGTACCGGGGTGAGCATCACGACCTCATTCGGTTCAATCTCAAGGATTAGTCCCCCATACAAGTCATTATTAGACTCCCTTCGAGTTTATCTCAAGGATAGACTCCCCGTGTGCATCCTTCGGGTTAGCTAAACCGTACATAGTTGAGCTGACGGCAACATGGTCGTGCACCTCCATTCAATTTGCTTGCAAGACTTTCATTCATTCGTTATGTTCCACTTTTCATTATTGTTATCTTTCACTTTTTTACATAATACTTTACGTATGCTCATTCATACATCATACCATCATTCAAACAAATTGCTGAACATACATCTTTCATTCATTCGTTACACTCCACTTATCATACATCTTTCACTTTACAGCATCAAAACTTAAATCACAGAACATCATTTGAACAAATTGCAAAAATATTCAGTTAACTCTTTAAAACGTTTATTCGGTGCGCATAATAGCCCCATGAAGTTGAAAATCAGTAAAAGAGGGGTTCTAGAAACTCACCTTGAAGCAAATTTTCAAACTAGACACTTCCACCAGCAAATTCAACTCCAAAATCCCGAAAACAAACTCTAAAACACCAAACCTTCGATCAAAAGCTTGTGAATTCGGTTAAAACCGAACATATTCTTAACAAACTTGCCTTTTCCAGCTTCTTCTTCCTTTTTCTCTCAAAAACCGAGAGTTCTCCTTCTTTCTTCCTTTTCAGCCGAGAACAATGGGGTGGAAGAAGAAGTGGGCCACCATACTCCCATTTATATTAAAATAATGGATTTTTGTACTTTTTACAATTTTATCCCTTCTACTTGTGTCCATATTCTTTGCTTTCTAGGTGCTTTTCTTTTCTCTTCTTTTAAATAAAATTTGGGGTGTTACAAGTCCACCCCCTTAAATAGGTTTCGTCCCCGAAACCTGTCACTTCTTGAACAGTTACGGGTGATGCTGTCTCACCTCGACTTAATCTTACATGTAGGCTTGGACTCCCTTCTGAAATTCACCACACCCGCACACGTGAAACCATTCTTCTTTTAGCCTTCCTCTCCTTCTATCAGAAACGGCCACCAGTTGCTTCTCATAGTAGAATCCTTTGTCCATCTCAGTATCCTCTAGTGGCACGATCATATCCTCATCGATTGAGCACCTTCTTAGAAGAGATACATGGAACGTCAGATGAATTCCACTTAACTCATCGGAGCTCCAGTCGATAGGCCACTTCTTCTACCTGAGCAATAATTCAAAATGGCCCTATATAACTTGGTATTAGCTTTCCTTGTTTCTCTGAATCGGATGATCCCCCTCCCCATGACAATGCCTTCATCATTACTCCATCGCCGTAGGTCGGCACCGAACTCTTGTCGGGCGCGGTAGATTAAACCATCTTCTTGTGACACTCGGAGTTTTGTCTCATAGGCTACTAGCCAAATCATCCGAAGGTGTACGCCTATCCGCCTAAGTTCTTCCTGAACAGTCAAGCAGGAGACACACGCTCTCTCAATTCTATCACGCAATCCTCTTGGGCATTAGGTATCCTAGTGGACTTACCAGTAGCAATTTCTACATCTAAGGGCTCATCAATCATTCTACTCCTAGCATGCAACTTACCACAAAAGGAAGCAGGAATGAAGCTACTACTAGCACCACAATCAAAGCATAGATGCATAAATTTAAATTACCAGAAACGTACCTGACGTCACGTCGGATTCCACTCTAGCCTCCTCCCTGTCATAGCGAATGCTCTGACCTTCATCCTCTGCTCTCCTTCCTCACACCGAAGCTTCCTGCCCTCGACTTCTTGCAGTCTCTGCTGGCTTGTCCAGTCTCGCCACAGTCGTAACATTTAGCAATATGACAATCCCTCGTCCTGTGGCCCTCTCTTCCACACTGGAAGCAGACGTTCGACCCCCACCTGCACTCCCCCACGTGGCCTCTACCACACTTCTTGCATACCTCTTCCCTCTCAATTATCCCTTTCGATCATCGAACCTCATCGTCTTACCTCCAGCCACAAATTCACCATCATCATTATCCCGCCTTCCATTCCCACTCTTAACATGACCTCGCTCATCCTCTTCATTCATTATAGCCACCGCCTCTCGCTCGTCATACAGCCTCCCCGCTAGGTCTACCACCAACCTAAATGTACCTGGCCATGCAGCGATCAGATGTCTGCGGATATCCGCTGGCAGACCTTGAATAACCTTTTGATCTTTCATGACACAAGCATCACCTGATCTGGCACTAGCCTTGCCATCTCATTGAACTTTGTGGTGTACTGCTGGTGTGTCATGGTCCCCGCCTCCAACTGCAGGAACTCCCTCTCAACCTTGTCAAGCTCTCTATGAGGGCAAAACTCCTTAATTACCAACCTCTTCAGCTCCTTCCACCTCATCCTCCTGACTGCCCTGGTACCCTCAGCCTGGACAATGTTGTCCCACCAGTATAAGGCTGAATCCACAAATGAGTGGGTAGCAAACTTCACCTTCTGATCCTCGCGACACTCACTGATGTCAAGTACCGCTTCCATCTCTCTCACCCAACGTTGTGCAACAGCAGCACTCCTATTTCTATGAACTAGGGGACCTACACCTTTGGAATTGCATAGTTGCATCCCTTCGTAGTCTCCAGCGTAGCTTCCTCCTCCTCATTGTCACTCGAGACAACCATGTCAGCATCGGGTTGCTCCATATCTTCAGAACCTCCAGCTTCACCTCCTCACCGTGCCGTTCTCCTCCTCTCCTCCTCCTTCTTCTCGTCATCCCTTACAGCATGGATAACTTCAGTCACTACAGATGGCAAAATAGTCTGCATGACCTGATGAACCTCCCTGACCACCGCCTCCTTCATTGACGCTCTCAGGTTGGCACTCTCGTCTTCACCATCCTGGTGACGAAGCTCTGGCTCTTCAGGAGCCGTCTCAGTTGTCTTGGCCCTGCTCCTCATGACACGCGGCATAAAACCACGTCCACCCCGACCTCCACCTCGCGAAGCCCTCGAAGATCTACCACCAGCCATCTACAAATACTACAAGATTCAAACACCCACACGGTCAATCAAGGCAACAGCTCGAGTTATGTCAAGTATAGTAAGTCCCTAATCATAGTGGCCAGTTGTGATTAGCCACTTACTTTACCCTTCATTCCCCAAGCATTTCCTATCCTGACTACATCAGTATCTAAATCTACACAAAAGCACACAAGCCACATAATATGCGCACATACTACCAGTTAACATTTAACTTACATAAAACCTTTACCTGCAAGCACGTAGCTACTAGGACTGGCATCCCTTTCCTTTTTCCCATTCTAAGTTTAATAATAGGTTTTTGAAAATATTTACTCAATTCTCTTAAACTTTATCTCTGATACCAACTTGTAAGGCCCCGTTCCCGGGACGCTTACAGCTGGACCGTCATTGCATAAAATATTTAAAACATACATCACTTTTGCAGCGGAATTTAAAAACTTTCATTAGTAATTAAAAACATGTGATCATATTACATCATTGTTACATTTCAAAATATGACATTATAACAAAACGTGGATACCAGCCTCAAAACGTCCCCAGTAGCGTATGCATCCATGCCTGCAACTCCTCAGCATCAACAAAATACCTGCCAACTATCATGCATACAAAAAGTTAGCGACGCTGAGTGAGTTCTAGTTTTATAAATAAAATACTTTACTTTTGTTAAATCATAACCTTAACAATCATTCGCGATCACACATTATAGTACACATTGATAACATTTATTTATTATCTTCATCATCGTTCATTCATTCGTTCATTACATCTTTTACCATTAATTAGATCCTGTCTCATGCAATACCCCCGACTCATGTCCGAAGACTGATACTGTGCCGGGGCCTATAAACAAACCCCCAACTCATGTCCGAAGACCAACACAGTACCGGGGTATGCGACAAGGATCCCCACTCTATTTGCAACACCCCCGACTCGTGTCCGAAGACTGATACTGTGTCAGGGCTTGTAAACAAACCCCCGACTCATGCCCGAAGACCGACACAGTACCGGGGTGAGCATCACAACCTCATTCGGGTCAATCTCAAGGATTAGACCCCCATACGAATCAATATTAGACTCCCTTCGAGTTTATCTCAATGATAGACTCCCCGTGTGCATCCTTCGGGTTAGCTAAACCGCACACAGTTGAGCTGACGACAACATGGTCATGCACCTCCATTCAATTTGCTTGCAAGACTTTCATTCATTCGTTACGTTCCACTTTTCATTATCATTATCTTTCACTTCGTTACATAGTACTTTACGTTTGCTCATTCATACATCATACCACGTAAGGTCATAACATCATACATAACATATAATATAACATAATACATACACTTTGAAAACCATTTAACGAAGAAAGATAACACATCACACACACACACATCATAAACCTCATAACATCATCATGCATACATCAAGCAAAAGCCATCACATCACAACGGGACCTATCTCAAACATCTACCTCTTAAAAATCTTAGAAAATCCTAAGTCCAAAATGAAGCACATTTGAACATTTCAGGCACAAGAGCATAAAATCTCTAAGAATAAAAGTCTGGGCGTATTACAACTATGCAGGCGCATGAGCCCTGCTTAGGCGCATTACCACTATGCAGGCGCATGAGCCCTGCTTAGGCTCATCAACACTTAGGCGCATGGGCACTATTTGGGCGCATGGCCAACACTTAGGCACACCAACCCTTATTCTGGGCGCATGAACTACTATTCAAGCACATGTCCACTATTTGGGCGCATCACCTTGGGCGCATGAGGACAGTTAGGTGAATGAGAACTTTCTGAAAATTTCTAAACTGCCATAAACATCCGAAACCTTTCTAACACTACCCAAACACAGATCTAACATACTAAAGCCCTTAGAACATACTAACAACAATTCTAACCACCAAAACAACATCAAAACTTAAATCACAAAACATCATTCGAACAATTGCAGAAACATTCGGTTAACTCTTTAAAACGTTTATTCGGTATGCATAATAGCCCCAAGAAGTTGAAAATCAATAAAAGAGGGGTTCTAGAAACTCACCTTGAAGCAAATCTTCGAACTAGACACTTCCACCAGCAAATTTAACTCTAAAATCCTAAAAACAAACCCTAAAACACCAAGAACTTCGGTCAAAAGTTTGTGACTTTGGTTAAAACCGAACATATACTTAAGAAACTTACCTTTTGCAGCTTCTTCCTCCTTTTTCTCTCAAAAACCGAGGGTTCTTCTTCTCTCTTCCTTTTCAGCCGAGAACAATGGGGTGGAAGAAGAAGTGGGCGGCCATACTCTCATATATATTAAAATAATGGATTTTTGTACTTTTTACACTTTGCCCCCTTCTACTTGTGTCCATATTCTTTTCTTTCTAGGTGCTTTCTTTTATCTTCTTTTAAATAAATTCGGGGTGTTACACCTCACCATCGACCAAGCTGACCCGCATGGATGTGAAGTTTGTATGGGGTCTGGAACAGGAGAACGCTTTTGAGGAGTTAAAGACAAGATTGACTCAAGCTCCTATCTTGACGTTACCCAAAGGGAATGAAGCCTTGATGGTCTATTCAGATGCTCTTATTCAGGATTGGGTTACGTGCTGATGCAACGGGGAAGGGTTATAGCCTATGCGTCCCAACAGTTGAAAATTCATGAGGCTAATTACCCTACTCATGACCTAGAGCTAGCAGCTGTTGTCTTTGCATTGAAGATTTGGAGGCACTACTTGTACGGGATGAAGTGCACTATCTTCACTGACCACAAGTGTTGGACCAAAAGAACCAATGAGCCTGATCAGAAAAACCTTTAAGTCCCACAGACATTACAACAACTGAAGTAGTCTGCAACAGCTGAAGACATCAACTGATAACAAGGTCTGAAGACAAAGTCTGAAGTGAAAGAGCTGAAGACAAGTCTGAAGTGAAAGAGCTGAAGACAAAGTCTGAAGTGAAAGAGCTGAAGACAAAGTCTGAAGTGAAAGAACTGAAGACAAAGTCTGAAGACAAAAGCTGAAGACAAAGACTGAAGACCAAGTTTCAGATGTTGTCACAACAGCTGAAGAAGACCTCTTCAGTAGTTGTGATGGTTTCCTTTCAGTAGTTTTATGTTTCTTGTAATCAGTACTTGTAGTTTCAGTAGTTTTAGTTTCATCTTGTACTTAGCATACTCTGAGATGTTCTCAGTTGTTGTGAACATTCTCAGTAGTTTGCTTACTTTCAGTAGTTTGTAATAATTCTGTTAGATGTCACTATCAAGTGACATCAGCAGACGTCACATTCCTTTATATAAGGAATGTTGAGCTAATTGTAAATGGTGTAGCTCAGAAAAGCTTAGCGAAGCTTTAAGGCCGCCATACCAAAGCATTTTGTGCAGAAAACCCTCTTTCTCTATAACCGTGTACTGTTCCATTGAATATCTATTGTGTTCTTGCTATATTTGTTAATTCTTGTTCTAATTCCGCTGCGATTCAACTCTAATTGATCAAACTTAGATCACTGATCCTGACAAATGGTATCAGAGCAGGTTAATCATTGATCGGTTTAACAATTGATCATTGAAACTGCTATTTCGATATCTAAAGTTTGATCGAATTAGCATATTTGCAAGAATTGGTTATAGAGATTGATTTTTTGCTGCTTCTGGTTAGTCAATTTGAGTTTCTTCTTGGTTCATATTGAGTTTGGTGTGTTTTTGTGCTAAATTTGTTGAAACTTGATTGAATTGGTTGAATCTGAGAATGACTACTCCTTCTAATGACCCTCACAATACTGGCTCCTCAACCAAGCCTCCGATGCTGGTTAGGAGTGAGTATAACATATGGCAACGAAGAATGCTCCATCACCTGTCTGTTAACAGTTCAGGTTGTTGGACATCTGTGGTTCACGGTCCACACAAGCCTATGGTGAACAATCTGGAGACCAACCAAATGGTTCCGAAGAAGAAGGAGCAATACTCAGATGAAGATCGTAAACTGTTTGAGATTGATGCTAAAGCCCATGGAATTCTGGCCATGGCACTGCCTAATGAAATCTATTCTGGGCTTATGCATCATGAAACTGCTCATGACCTCTGGAATGCTTTGAAGGAACAATTCGGAGGAACTGATGAGGTCTTAGCAAACAACAGAGAAATCCTCGCCCAACAATATGAGACATTCTCTCATAGGAAGGGTGAGACACTGACTCAACAGTTTGAGCGTTTCTCCTGCTTGATCTCTGAGCTGAAAATGGTCAAGCATGAGTATACTAACAGCCAGATGAACAACAGATTCCTCAGATCACTGCCTGAGAGATGGGACACATACACCATTGTCCTACGCTCCAGTGCAAATCTGGATAGCCTATCTCTCACCCAACTCCATGGGAAACTGCTTACATTTGAAAGAGAGATAGAGCAGAAAAGGAAACTGGCATCATCAGGAAAGCTCACTGATGACTTTGTACCAGGGAACACTGCCTTGGTCGGTCATGAGTCAGAATATGCTGGATCAGAAAGCCATTATGATGAGCATATAGATTTCTCTTCAAACAGTTCTGATCATGCATTTGTTGGTGTTGACAGTCATTCTGGGTGTAATAGTGATAATTTATGCTTTATCATGGATGATTTGATGGGTATTGCTGATGATGATTTAGAAGAGATGGATATTTTGAGCCAAATGGCCTTGATCAATATCAGATCTCAAAAGTTCTACAAGAGAACTGGTAGGAAATTTCCAGGACTCTCTGGCAAAACCAAAGTTGGTTTTGACAAGAGTAAGTTGAGGTGTCACAAATGCCACAGGCTTGGGCACTTTGCAAGAGAGTGTAGATCAACTGGATCTAACTCCTCTGCACCCTTTGTGACCTTTCCAAGCAATAGTTCACAAAACAAAGGGCAACATCCTGCTAGTTCTGGTCATCACTCACAACCTCAATCTCCTGCATATTTTGTCCCTCAGGGTCCAATGCCATATCCATATCCCTGCTATTACATGCCACAGCCAAATCCAGTTCAAGTTCCTATAGCACAACAACCTCAAGCCCTACCTGAGCCTCAACCATCTCCATCACAATCTCAACCTCATCACAGCTTCTTCACACCAGGAGTTGTTGACTGGAGCAGCTTACCAGATGATCTTTCTGGTTTCAATGAGCAATTATTTGCTGGTGCTGGTCAACATGGTGGTGAACATCCTTTTGGGAATCTTGCTCTCATGGCCCTGGAGTCTACTGAGGGTTCCTGCTCCAATGCATCATCTTCACAGGTAACCCAGGTATCTTCTGAGGCTAAAGCCAAGTTATGTTCTGAATCATGCATAGCTGCCTTTGTCTCTATTAGAGAGGCAAATGTAGCTTTAATCAATCAAAATCTTGAGCTTGAGAAAACTATTTCCAAAAGAAAAGCTGAGTATGAGTCTGCTCTTAATGACAAAGATGATGAGATTTACAAGCTTAAATGCCAACTTAATGATGAAAAGGCTAAGGTAGAGGTCATACTTGAGAACCACAGAAGTCTCAAAGAGACACTTGCAGCTACCCAAGTTGAGTGTGACCGCTGGGTAACATCCTGCAAGGGATTTGAAATGCTTCTCAGCAAGCAAACAGCTTCAAATGTGAAGTTTGGAATAGGTTACAATCATACTGCACCACCTACTGATTTTACTTCAAAATCAATAGTAAAATCTGAAGGTGAAAGTAATTTCCAAACCACATCATCATGTGATTCATCCTCAAATGATAATACAAAATTAGAGGATGAAGTCAGTGTTAAGATCTCAGCAAATCAATTGCCTGATGGTTTAAATGCTGATAAACACATGAAGCTGAGCAATTCAGATGTTGTCCCTCAAAGTACTCCAAGTACTGAAGGGCAAGTCACAACATCTGAAAAGCATTTCAAATCTGCTGAAATAAAAGGATTAACAACTGCTGAGGAATCTATCATACGGTCTTTCAGGACGGATAGAGAACAGCTGAAGAACAAGTCTTCAGTTGTTACCGATCCTTCAGTACTTAACACAAGTACTGAAAGGAGGAAAGTACTGAAGATCACACCTTCAGTAGTTTCCACTTCAGCAGTTGATCAATCCAAGATGAAGAATAAGCCATGTGAAATATGTGGTAAATTCAATCATCTATCTGATGAATGCTGGTACAAAAAGGGTTCCAAACTCAACAGAGATAAGCTCATTAAAGAAGAGATTAATAAAATGAAAAATGAGTTTGAGACCAAGTTTGTACCACAGTCATCTCAAACTGATAAACCCAAGGCCTCACCAAAATCCAAAAAGAAGGATGGGGTTTATCAGAAAACAGCTGATAGTGTTCCTCATGATAAACATCAGACTAAGTCTGTGAATTTCAAGAAGGAGGAAATGGTGGGTCACAGGAACTCATCAAAAACAAGTACTGATGTGTCAAATGAGCTGAAGGCTTTAGCAACAAATCAGACACAACTTGTTATGATGGTTCAGCATTTGTTGGGGAGAGTTAACCAACTAGATGCACCTGTGATCAAACCACTGAAAAGGAAATCCAAGCCCAAATCTAAGAAATCCATTTCAGCACCATCTCCACCTTCATCAGCTGTTAATCATGAGAAACAAGTTATGGTTAAATCTGTTGATGAAAACAGACCCAAAACCAAAAAGGTTTGGGTCTCTAAAGCTAACTAGTTTCTTATGATAAATGCAGGGTTCTTCAGCATGCCAAAGAAGCATCTGGTATGTAGACAGTGGAGGATCTATGCATATGACTGGGAGCAGTTCTCTTCTTAATGACTACTCTCAAGGAAAGAAGGGATTTGTCTCATTTGGAAATGATGCTAAGGGTTACATCATCGGGAAAGGATTTGTGTCAAATGGAGAAATCAGATTTGATGATGTTAACCATGTGGAGAATCTCAAGTATAATCTACTGAGTGTCAGTCAGATGTGTGATAAAGGGCATGTTGCACTTTTCACAAGCCAGAACTGCCGGATTCTGTCTTCCAAAGTTCTGAGGCTGATTGACAAGGTATTGGATGAACATACTCTCCTGAAGGCCAACAGGATAGGAAGAGTATATGCCTTGGATTTGTCAAAGAAGATTGATTAAAAGGTCATCCTTGCCTGTTCTCCAAGGCCTCTCCTCAGGAATCTAAACTGTGGCATAGAAGGCTGGGTCATGTTAATCTCAAAAACATGAATCAGCTGATCCACAATAGTTTAGTGAGAGGTCTACCAATAAAGGAGTTCCACTGTGATGAAACCTGCACTGCTTGTTTAAAAGGAAAACAACACAAAGTTTCATTCCCTCCTATAGAAGAACCAAAGTCCACTGCCTGCTTGCAATTACTGCACATGGATCTCTTTGGTCCTGTGAGAGTAATGAGCATGGCAAAGAAGAAATACTGTCTGGTAATTGTGGATGATTACTCCAGATTTGTATGGACCTTCTTCTTGCATTCAAAGGATGAGGCTGCTCAGACAATTATTAACTTTGTGTTGTATGTTGAGAAGCAGTATTCCCTATCAGTCAAGTGTATAAGAAGTGATAATGGAACTGAATTTAGAAACCATACACTTGATGATTTCTACCTTTCAAAAGGAATCAAGAGGCAGTATAGCATCCCAAGGACTCCAGAACAAAATGGAGTAGTGGAGAGAAAGAACAGGACCCTAATTGAAGCTGCAAGGTCCATGTTGGCTGACTCTGGTTTGCCACTGACCTTTTGGGCTGAAGCTGTCAACACAGCATGCTATGTGCAAAATAGAGCTTTAGTGAATCAGAGGTTGATGAAGACTCCTTATGAAGTTCTACATCATTTGGCTCCTCTAATTTCATTCTTCAGAGCATTTGGGTGTCCTTGTTACATTCTCAACACAAAGGATCAACTCCAAAAGTTTGATTCTAAGGTGGATGCAGGGTATTTTGTTGGGTATTCATCCACTTGCAAGGCTTACAGAGTGTTCAACTGCAGAACAAAGATGGTTGAAGAAACCTTGCATGTGAAGTTCAATGAATCTCCTAAGGACAAAATCCCACAAAACCCTGTGGAGTTGTTTGATCTGGACATACTGCAATATGTTCCTTATCAGCCTCCAGCTGTTGCAGATCATGTGAATTCATCACCTTCTGCAGCTAGTCATCCATCTGGTGGTACTGATGTTGATGATGATCCCAGTACTCACCTATTCAAGTTTAGTGATCAACTGCCTGAGTCTACTAAACTTGATGTTCCTGTAGCTTCAGTAGCACCATCCACAACAAATGCTGATGAGATTTCTGAATCCTCTACTTCATTTGACTTGCCATCTAATACTTGGTTTCAAGAATCTGGATCAACATCTGTTGCTGCTGAGCGTGCTACAAACACTTGCACAGATCTCATAGTGTACCAAGAGCTGAAGAATCACCCAATGTCTCAAATCATTGGTGATATCAATGCTGGTGTCTCAACTAGAAGTCAATTGTCCAACTTCTGCTTCTATGCTCTCTTCATCAGTCAGCAAGAGCCAAAGAACTATCATATTGCATTAAGAGACAATGGATGGGTTGATGCCATGCAGCTTGAGCTTCTTCAGTTCAAAAAGCAGCAAGTGTGGGAACTGGTTCCTCTACCCCCAGGTAAGTGTGCAATAGGCACTAAATGGGTGTTTAGGAATAAAACAGATGAAAATGGGCAAATTGTCAAGAACAAGGCCAGACTGGTTGTCCAGGGGTTTTCACAAGAAGAAGGTATTGATTATGATGAAACCTTTGCCCCTGTAGCCAGACTGGAGGCAATTAGATTGTTCTTAGCCTATGCTGCATTCCACAATCTTAAAGTTTTTCAAATGGATGTCAAAAGTGCATTTTTATATGGTAAAATAAAAGAAGAGGTTTATGTGTGTCAACCACCAGGTTTTGAGGATAATAAACATCCTGATTGGGTGTATAAACTTGATAAGGCTCTTTATGGGTTGAAACAAGCTCCTAGAGCCTGGTATGAAACACTGTCAAATTTTCTTCTTCAGAATAATTTCACTAGAGGCTCCATAGATAAAACTTTGTTCATTAAGAAAGTGGGTCAGCATAAGCTCCTTGTTCAAATTTATGTTGATGATATTATTTTTGCATCCTCTGATCCACAGTTGTGTGATGCATTTACAAAGTTGATGCAACAAAAATTCGAAATGAGTGCCATGGGAGAATTACAGTTCTTTCTAGGTTTGCAAATCAAACAAAAGGCTGATGGAACTTTCATTCATCAGTCAAAATACACAAAGAGTCTTTTGGAAAAGTTTGATTTACAAAACTGTAAGCCCTGTTCTACTCCCATGTGCAGCACCACACAACTGGATGCAGATCAGAAAGGTAAAGCTGTTGATGAAACACTTTACAGATGTATGATTGGGTCCTTGATGTACTTAACAGCTTCTAGACCAGATATTATGTTTGCAACTTGTGTTTGTGCTAGATTTCAGGCTGCTCCTAAAGAGTCTCATTTGATTGCAGTCAAGAGGATCTTTAGATATCTGCAAGGTACTCAATCTCTAGGTCTTTGGTATTCCACTGGGCACTCTTGCAAATTAGTTGCTTTTTCTGATAGTGACTATGCAGGGTGTAAATTAACTAGAAAATCAACTTCTGGTGGATGTCAATTCCTAGGCAACTGTTTGGTTTCTTGGCAGAGTAAGAAACAAACATCTGTTGCTACATCCACTGCTGAAGCCGAGTACATTGCTGCTGCAAGTTGTACATCTCAGGTACTCTGGCTTCAGAATCAATTATTGGATTATGGCATTACAGAGACTAAGACTCCATTACTAATGGATAGTGCTTCAGCTCTTTGTATTGTCAAGAATCCAGTCCAGCACTCTAGGACCAAACATATTGAGATCAGACACCATTTTATTAGGGATTGTTTTGAAAAAGGTCTGATTGATCCAAAGTTTGTTCCTAGTGCTGATGAGCTTGCAGACATATTTACTAAGCCTTTGGACAGTTCAACTTTCCAAAACCTAGTGTTAAGGCTTGGTATGCTGCAGCTAGAATAAGTGACAACTACTGATGATCTCAGTCAACAAGTACTGATGAGCATTCGTATACTATTGTCACAAATAAGTACTGATAAGTTCTTTTATCCTCAGTAGTTTTCATAACTACTGAAGACTAAATTACTTAAAAGTACTGAAGTACTCTATCTGTTGAAAAGAACTGATGTGGTTACAACTACTGATGTAGTTACAACTACTGATGTCAGTATAACAGATAAGTACTGATGACCAATGAAACGTCTGAAAATCAGACAAAGTCTGATAAGTGTTGAGGTCAGAATGAAACAGCTGATGAGCTAAGAATTGACGACAACAGCTGATGAGAAACTTTTCTCTTCAGTTGTTTCTACAACTGCTGTTTCACTTCAACAACTGAAGCCAAAACCATGTCTTCAGTAGTTTTACAACTACTGATGACTAACACCAAATCTTCAGTTGTTTACAACACCTGAAGCCAAAACCATGTCTTCAGTAGTTTCACAACTACTGATGACTAATACCAAGTCTTCAGTTGTTACAACTTCTGAAAGTTAAAACCAGGTCTTCAGTTGTTTTCAAACAACTGATGACAGCACCAACACTTTCAGTCGTTTTATATCAGCCTTTTCTTACCCTATAAATACCTAAACCTACTTTCAAACGTTTCATTAGCCGTTTTATGTCCTTCACTCTCTCAACAATGGCGACCATGAAACTCAAACCCAGACACAACTGTGTTGCCTACCTCTCGAAATCGGCCTTTTGGAACAAATTTGATAATGCCATCGATCTTATGGTAGATTCCCAGTACCGAACCGCTTTTCTTCTGAATCCTACCATATACCCCGATTCCCTAAGCCAATTCTGGACCAACGTCTCTGTGCAAACTGGTGAGAATGATCGCCAAATCACTCTCCAGTCGTTGGTTAACCAGAAACAGGTGGTCATCACTCCAGACATCATTCGACAAACCCTAAATCTACATGATGCCACCTGTGTCACAGAATACCCGAAAGGCACAACTGATATGTCTTTCATCAATAACGGGTATGAAGGAGACTTAAGTGCTACCACCATTCTGAAGAAGCACTTCCATGATGCTGAACGTCTTATATTCCACATGGTGAATGTCTGCCTTGCATCAAAAACCTCCTCATGGGATCAGATGTCCTCCCGATGGCAACAGGTATTATACTCTATCTTTGAACGACAAAATCTAAATTTTTCTGAGATAGTTTTTATGGAACTAAAGGATCTGGCTTTGAAACCTGTGGCAAACAGATGGATATTATATCCCAGGTTTCTCATGGCCATAATTTTAAATCAGCTAAAATCAGATGGCCTTGTTGGCCTTGGAGTCCCTGCTCCGGCTGTATTGCCTGAAGTATACTCCAGGCACAACTCTGACCCTACACTGAAAGGGGCTGCCCGGCTGCTAAAACCCAAGCAGCGGGAACCCACAGCCTCCACTTCCAGATCCAAAGTCCCCACCAAACCCAACACCAAAAAGCCCAAAAAGGCTACTCAGGGAGATGAGTCCCCTGAGGATGCCCCTGTACCACCAATACAGGAAACACTTACTGGTTCTAACCCCCCAGTAGTGTCAAAGACTCCACCAGCCCTAGCCGCTCAGGCATCCTCTCAACAGGATCCTGATGCAACCATAATTGGGGATACCACAATGCTGGAACCTATCTCAATTGAGAAGGTTACCATTGAAGAGCACCAATCACCCCGGGTGCAATCTGCTTCAAACCTATCTCCAAATGCAACCGCCCCTCAAAGCCCAACCATTATCGTTGCACAAGTGCTGAGTCAGCTGCATTCCTCTCCTCCTCCCCAGACACCAATTACAATGGGGAGAACCTCAACAGCTGAGGAAGAGGACCAAAATGCCGCTGATAACCCACAGCACAGGGGTTATAATGTTCAATCTCCCCGTGTAGAGGAGGAGGTTAGAACATCTGGTGAGGCTGCCACTTCTACTGATTCAGCAAATGAACAGGATGCAGTTGGTAACATCTCTAAGACCTCACCAGAGGCAACTGCCGATGAAGGACTCAGTCCTGAGGCAGGAAGTCCCCAGAACCAAGAACAAGGGGCACATGCTACAACTGATCTACACTCAGGGCATGTACATCCTGATTCAATCAGGAGGTCAGGTGATTCAGCAAAGACTGATGATGACCTGGGCTTTTTCTTTGATGTCTTAGCCCATAACACAATCCTTGAGGCTGAGGTGAGCAGACTCAAAGAACTGCTTGCCAAAATGTCTCAGGATCAAAGTCCATCTGCCCCAATAAACCCACAGATGGCACCTTCATCTGAAGGTTCACCAAACACTCAGCCACTACACTCAACTGAGCCACCAGCCACTGCTTTTGGCACCACCTCTCAGGACAGAACCCCTCTGAGCAGATGGTTGCTACCTTTCAACATTCCTTACCTCTCATCACTCCCATCATCAATGAGATTGTGCATAAAGCCATTGATGAGAGGATCTCCTCAAATCTACAAACACTTGTTGATGATGCTGTGCAAAAAAGCTTTCTGCCATTCAAACCCCTGAACCCAATGCACCCAAAAAGGGGGAGTCTAAGGCAGTGAAAGAAAAAAAGAAAGAGAGTGGAAGATGAGAAACAACAAGAGAAAGAAAAGGAAAAAGCTGATCACATACAAAGAAAGAAAAGTGCTGAAACTCAAAAGCCTGATGAAGAGAAATCATTGGAAGATCTGGTTAAAGAAGCTGATGAAGCTCACAGCAGATCAATGGACAGAATAATAGACCAACTCTTCAGACAGGGCTTTGATACAGCTACATTAGACACTGAGATCAGAAGGCTGGAGATTAAAGAGATACAAGAAGATGGGCCAGTTACAGTGTGATGGAAAGGGAGAGGTTGGAGATAATGATCAGGTTTATTGCAAAATACTTGGGAAGATCATTAATTGAGATTAAATCATGGACCAGAGACAGTATTCTGGCAATAACCACCAGAATCTGTGCTTCTGAAGCATTCAATAAGGGGTTGATTATCGAAGCCTTAGATGAAGCAGGTGCTGGGAAGAGAACTGATATGGCCAAGCTTTCCAAAGCCAAACTTACCACAAAAATGCTAGATCAGCCTTCCCAAACTCCCACTCAAAAACAACCAACCCCACAACTCTCCAAACCAATCCCTAAACCTAAACTTAAACCAACTCAACCCTCAAAACCAACTCCCTTACCCCAAAAACCACCTCAAACCACATCCAATGATGCACCCAGAAGGAGGAGAAGGGTGTTGAGGATGGAAGAAGAAGAAGAAGATGATGATGAAGAAGACAGTCTGCCAATCTCTGCTGTTCTAAAATTACCTGAGCCCAGAAGTCAACAAATGATCACACCAGACTTTCAGAGGCAAATGGTGAAAGTTAAGATTGAAGAAGAAGAACAGCAGAAACAGCACGATGAGCAACTTTTGAAGATGGTTGACAAAGAGTTTCCTCAGTCATCATCTATACAAGCCATGAAGAAACACGCTCAAAGGCTGTATGCTCTCAGGCATACCTTTCAATATCAAAAGGAGAGAGTAAGGATTTGGCCAGACCCCAGGGTTAGTTCTAGAATTCATAAGAAATCCATACCAAGTAGATACAATGGCCAAGTGAGAAAGACCATAGATGCTGTTATTATGTTGGCCATTGTAGTCTCACCCTGGGAAATACTTGAAGACTTCAAGAGAGCCTACAAGTCAAAGATGACCCCTCAAACTCTAATGGAGAACAAAATGGTCAAGAAGGGGTTGTTATACAAGAGGCTTGAAGAGATCAAGAAAAATGAACTCCAGTTGTTATTAGAAGGGACTCACCCAGATGAATTTGCTTACAGAGAGATAACAACTGTTGAGTTGAAAAATGGAAAGACGGTAAAGTACCTATCAGAGTACTATGGCCCAGAGTTCTTCTTCGAAGGAGAAGCAGAAGAACTCACTAAGGAGGAACAAGTTGTTCTCCTTGAGGCCTACGTCAGAGAGTCTTATAGACTCATCAATGGGAAGTAGGTTTCATGGTTGGGATAACAGCTCTGTGTCCAGTTCCCCAAGACAGAGTTCCCTTCCATCCTTTGACATTCACATCTACTGAAACCTGTTCCCTGGCCTGTGCTTATCTGATATCTCTGAAGCTGATCAAGAGAGTATTTCTGCCAAGAATAAGTGGGACCTCAATAAGCTTAAAGGTTTTGGCTGCATTGGTTCAGGGGGAGTTTGTTGGACCAAAAGAACCAATGAGCCTGATCAGAAAAACCTTTAAGTCCCACAGACATTACAACAACTGAAGTAGTCTGCAACAGCTGAAGACATCAACTGATAACAAGGTCTGAAGACAAAGTCTGAAGTGAAAGAGCTGAAGACAAAGTCTGAAGTGAAAGAGCTGAAGACAAAGTCTGAAGTGAAAGAGCTGAAGACAAAGTCTGAAGAAAGAACTGAAGACAAAGTCTGAAGACAAAAGCTGAAGACAAAGACTGAAGACCAAGTTTCAGATGTTGTCACAACAGCTGAAGAAGACCTCTTCAGTAGTTGTGATGGTTTCCTTTCAGTAGTTTTATGTTTCTTGTAATCAGTACTTGTAGTTTCAGTAGTTTTAGTTTCATCTTGTACTTAGCATACTCTGAGATGTTCTCAGTTGTTGTGAACATTCTCAGTAGTTTGCTTACTTTCAGTAGTTTGTAATAATTCTGTTAGATGTCACTATCAAGTGACATCAGCAGACGTCACATTCCTTTATATAAGGAATGTTGACCTAATTGTAAGGGTGCAGCTTAGAAAAGCTTAGCGAAGCTTTAAGGACCAAAGCATTTTGTAGAAAACCCTCTTTCTCTATAACCGTGTACTGTTCCATTGAATATCTATTGTGTTCTTGCTATATTTGTCTAATTCTTGTTCTAATTCCGCTGATTCAACTCTAATTGATCAAACTTAGATCACTGATCCTGACAACAAGAGCTTGAAGTATTTCTTGGAGCAAAAGGATCTCAATATGAGGCAAAGGAGGTGGTTAGAGTTGATCAAGGATTATGATTATGAGATACACTACCATCCGGGCAAGGCCAACGTAGTGGCTGATGCCTTTAGCCGAAAGGAGAGACCCGAGCCAATCCAGGTGAAAGCTTACCAGTTGGTGATGACCTCCGATGTGATGACACAGGTCAAGGAATTTCAAGATGTGGTGTTGAAAGAAGAGTGCCTTAACTCCGAAAGGATGAGAGGTCTAGTCTCGGATTAGGTGAGAACACTCTTGGAGTTAGAACCAGTTTCGGGCAGATGTGGATCACTCGTTATGAGACCTACGGGGGAAAATCATGGATGAAGCTCAAGACTCGATACTCTATTCATGCCAGTGTTACAAGATGTATCATGATATGTAGAAAGATTACTGGTGGCCAGGTATGAAGCGCGATGTAGTGGAGTAAATGTGCTAGTGCCTTACTTGCTTGCATGTGAAGGCTCAGCATCAGAAACCATACGGGAAGATCCAACCTTTGGAAATACCCGAGTGGAAATGGGAGCACATCACCAAGGACTTCATTACGAAGTTAACACGTACGGCGAGGGGTATGATGCTATATGGGTGATAGTAGACCGTCTGACGAAGAGTGCTCATTTCCTGCCAATCCGTGAGACGTACTCATCTAAGAGGTTGGCGGATCTGTACATTAAGGAGATTGTGACTCGTCATGGTGTACCGGTGTCTATATTGTCAGACCGTGACACTCGGTTTACATCTAAGTTTTAGAAGAGATTCCATGACACGATGGGGACGAGGCTACATATCAGTACGGCGTACCATCCTTAGACAGATGGTCAGTCGGAGAGGATGATTCAGACACTGAAGATATGCTATAGGCATGCGTGATCAATTTTGGAGGAAGATGGGATGAACACTTACCATTAGCTGAATTCTCATACAACAACAGTTATCATGCCAGCATTGGTATGCCACCATATGAGATGCTATATAGTAGAAAGTGTAGAACGCCGGTATGTTGGGGAGACATCAGACGAAAGGAGTTGGGGAGCGTTGAAGTGATCGAGGCTATGAATGAAAATTTGGAGAAGATCAAGGCCTTTATGAAGGCGGCAAAAGATAAGCAAAATCGTATGCTGACAAGAGGCATAGACCAATCGAATTCAAGGTGGGTGATAAAGTTATGCTGAAGGTTTCACCTTAGAAGGGGATCATTCGGTTCAAAAGCGGGGTAAGCTGAGCCCGAGGTATATAGGACCTTTTTGAATCATTGCTCGAGTAGGAGAGCTGGCCTATAGGTTGGAGCTACTTGATGATTTAAGTGGGATTCATCCAACATTCCATGTATCTCATCTGAGAAAATGCCTAGCTGATGAGGATATGATTGTGCCATTGGAGGATATTGAGATAGATGAACGACTCAATTATGTGGAGCAACCTGTGGCCATCATTGACAGAAAGAAAAGATTACGGAATAAAGTGGTTCCACTAGTGCGGGTACAGTGGAGGCACAGGAAGGGATCCGAGTCTACGTGGGAGACCGAGGAAGAGATTAGACAACATTATCCACAACTGTTCAAGGAGTGATAGGTTTTGGGGACGAAACCTATATAAGGGGGGTGGACTTGTAACACCAGGATATTTTAAAAAAAAGAAAAGGAGAGAAAAAGAAAAGAAAGAGAAGTATAAAGAAAGAAAGGTGAAATAACCCAAGTTGAGGGTTAAAGTTATGAAAGAGGCAAACTTTAATATAATTATGTTTAAAAAGTGGGCATGGCCTCTCACACCTCTGCTTTCACCAATTGCTCAGCTGCAAAAAGTAAAGAATAGAGTTTTCCATCAGTTTTCTAGAGAGAAGAAGAAGAAGATCGTCTAGAAGGTGTTTAAACTCTAAGTGCTCTCAAGTTTAGAGGAGTTTTACTCGAAGGCTACTGTAGGTGAGTTCTAGATCCTTGATTTTTCTGTTTTAAACATCTTTTGGGGCTGAAATGCATGTAAACTATTATTTTTGCAATTTCCAGTATGTTAACCGTATGTATTACCCTTTGTTTTATGTGGGTATGTGTGTTTGTGAATGTTTGACTGAATTATGTGGGTGTATGCTTGTTTTATGAGCTTAGTATGCTAGATTTGGGCTAGGATTATGTAAGGATGATGATCAGGAGTTGAAAATTTGCATAAGTTAAAACTGGTAAAGTGCCCATGCGCCCAAACTGCGCATACGCCTAAGTGTTTGCTCATGCACCTAAGTTTCCCATGCGCCCAAGTACTCATGCGCCTGCATAGTACTCATGCGCCTGCATAGTTCCCATGCGCCTATGTTTTTGCACATACGCCTAAGTGTTTGCTCATGCGCCTAAGTTTCCCATGCGCCCAAGTACCCATGCGCCTGGATAGTGCTCATGCGCCTGCAGAGTACCCATGCGCCTAAGTTTTTCCCATGCGCCTAAGGTTTTCCCCATGCGCCCAAGTGTTCCCATTTTCCCAAGTATCCATGTGCTTGATAGTGCCAATGCGCCCACATAGTGCTCATGCGCCTAAGTTGCCTTATAATTTTTCTGAAATTTTGGGGAAAATGGAAAGTTATGATTAAGCTCTGGAATGTTTTGGTGGGTTATGGTTGTTCATGTTATGATTGTTGTGGCCTGTTATTGATATTCCTTATTATGTATTATTACGTGACTTTACGTGGTGTGTTAATACTCTTATACGTAAAGTATTATCATAAAAGAAGCGAAAGATTAAAGATAATAAAAAGTGGAACATAATGACAGAATATAAAGTCTTGCAAACAAATTTAAAGAGGTTCACAACTCAATGAAGAGTTGTTAGCTCAATTGTGTGCAATATGGCGTGCAATCTTGGCTAACCGATGAGTTTGTACACACAGGGGGTCAGTCTTGGTGACTAATCCATACATGCGAAACGGGATCCTTATCGCTTAACCCCAAGGCTGTAGTCGCTTTGTGCACCACTGATGGGGTATAGCTTACGACAGGATCTAGATAGAAGTGAAAGATAATGAAAAAGTGCGAAATGAATGATTATGAATGATGATAAAAGATAATAATGATATTATCAGATGTATGTATGTTGTGTGATCACGAACGAGAGTAAAGGAAAGGTTTTTACTAAAGGTAAAGTATTTTACTTATAAAACTAGAACTCACTCAGCAACGCTGACTTTTTATGCATTTTCAGTTGGCAGGTAGCTTGTTGCTGAGGATGGCTCGAGGGTGAAGCTACTTGGAGGGCAAAGACTGGCATCCATTTCATGCACGATAATGTTGTTGCTTTGTAATACAACTGAATATTCTTGTGTAACTCTTTTAAAACAATGATTTATTATTTATCAACATCAAATTAATGCATGAATGGTTTTTGATAAATTAAACTGCTGCAATGTTTTTATGAAATTTATTGTGTCTTATTATAAAAAAGGTTGTGATTAACCAGCTGTGGGGTTCCCGGGAGCGGGGCCTTACAGATGATCTGGAGTGTTTTAGCCCAGATGATGTAGAATACATGGACATTGTCCGACATATGGCTCTCCTGATCTACAGAGCAAGGAAGTTCTTCAAAAGAACTAGAAGCCAGTTCCCTTAAAACCCAACCAACAGCAAATTTGGGTTTGACAAGACAATGGCCAAGTGCTACAACTGCAACTAGCTTGGTCACTTTGCAAGGGAATGCAAAGCTCCTAGATCTAATCCTGGAGCAACTCAAGGCTCCCACATCCTGCTACCACTAAAGCTTCAACCAAATCCACTGAGCAACAAACTACAGTTGTTTCTTAAGAAGTTGATTGGAGCTTCATGGTGCAAGATGTCACTCCTGCTCATGCTTTCATGGCTGGAACTGAAGACACTAAGGTATATGAACACCTCTGTACTACAGCCTGTATTGCTAAGGTTAAATTGTATCAGGACTACAACATGGAAATTAAATCTAATATTGAGTCTTTTAGCATACTTAAATCTGATTTTAAGAGAGCAAAATCTGACTACAAACTCAAAATAGAAGAGTTAGAAAAAACTATGTCCTCTTTAAAACATGAACACTCAAATTACAAGGCTTAAATAAAAGATTTAATCTCCAAGTTGACTGAGGCTCATGCCCACCTAGTGATAGTTAAGACAAAAGCCAAGAAGTATGCCATTGAAGAGCATAACTTCAACACCATCATTACATCATCCTCCCACTCAAAGGTGTGCTATCAAAACAAAAGTGGGTTGGGAACTAATGAAATTGCTCCACTACACTCCTTTATGTCTCTTAGACAGCCAAGATGTAGTACTGATGAGCAAGAGGTTTCAACTCCTGACCCACTAACCAAAGAGTAGAAGAATGATGCAATTATGGAAACCACCACTGGGACGGATAAGGTAGAAAACCTCATCCCCACAGCTGATGATCAACCCTTAACCACCAAAGCCAGAAAGAAGAAAATCAGAGCAGCAAGAAAAACTACCAAAAAGGTGGCTGATCAATGTTGAAGATAGACCCAAAGCAAAGGGGAGTATTCATCTCAGCCAGATTTCAAGTGGTTAGAAATCTTGATTAAGGAAATGAGTGTTGTACCAGCACACCTATCCAGATGAAGGATCAAAAATTAAAGCAGAAGGTTGTTAAAGAAGAAAAGAAGTACAATAAACAATAGTTAACATGCCCTATCAAGAGTAACATTGAATGCATATTCTGTGGTGTGCATAACCACATGGCTAAAGATTGTTACTATAATCTAGCAAGCACACAATATTCATCCAATGTTAAGAAAGAAGGAGTCAAGGATGATTTCACATTTGGAAGATCAGAAGAAAGAAGCCTCAGAAGCAAGTTATGCTGCACAAGCCTCTACAGGCTCATCTACACTGATCAATCATAGGATGGAATAGAATATCAGAAAAGATGTTGCAGCCCAACCCCCTTCTTCTCAAACCATAATTGAACCCCATGCATACATTTTGGTTCAATTATTTCATCTGCATTGGAAGAACCCAAGACCATTAAGGCTTGGGTTTCCAATAGAAACTAATCATTTCACCTTATGTGTAGGGACATCCACATGACAAGAATGGAAATGTTTGGATTGTGGACAGTGGATGCTCCAGGCATATGATAGGGAACAGATTTCTCCTACAACAATTTGAACACTTTGATGGAGGTCCTGTTCAGTTTGGAGATGAAGCTAGAGGATACATTTCTGGTAGAGGTACTGTATTAATATTCATCCAATGTTAAGAAAGAAGGAGTCAAGGATGATTTCACATTTGGAAGATCAGAAGAAAGAAGCCTCAGAAGCAAGTTATGCTGCACAAGCCTCTACAGGCTCATCTACACTGATCAATCATAGGATGGAATAGAAGATCAGAAAAGATGTTGCAGCCCAACCCCTTCTTCTCAAACCATAATTGAACCCCATGCATACATTTTGGTTCAATTATTTCATCTGCATTGGAAGAACCCAAGACCATTAAGGCTTGGGTTTCCAATAGAAACTAATCATTTCACCTTATGTGTAGGGACATCCACATGACAAGAATGGAAATGTTTGGATTGTGGACAGTGGATGCTCCAGGCATATGATAGGGAACAGATTTCTCCTACAACAATTTGAACACTTTGATGGAGGTCCTGTTCAGTTTGGAGATGAAGCTAGAGGATACATTTCTGGTAGAGGTACTGTATTAAAATTTGACAAAGTAAACTTTGTCAAACAGCTTGAACACAATATCTTAAGTATTTCTCAATTCTATGATCAAAAGCACCAAAGCTTTTCATAGAACATGAGTGCATCATCCTCAAACCAGGGATGACAATTCCTCAGGAATTGGTGCTTCTTAGATCTCCCAGGAGAGGGGATATGTACAAACTGGATATGAATAATGCTTCCCCACTAGGTGAAGTATCATGCTTTCTTTCCAAAGCAAATGGTAGTCAAATCTTTGGCATAAAAGAATGTGCCATGTTAATTTTAAAACCATGAATAAATTGATTAAAAATAATTTGGTACATGGTGTGCCTAAAAGGAGTTTATATGTAAAGATAATTGTGTTGCCTGCCTGAAAGGAAAGCAACACAAGGTTTCTCACAAATACAAAGAGGTTAACTCCATCACCACCCTACTACACTTATTGTACATGGATCTTTTTGGTCCTATAAGTATAATGAGTATTCTAAGGAAATCATATTGCCTTATGATTGTTGATGATTTCATAAGATTTACTTGGGTTTTCTTTTTAAGAACTAAAGATGAAACTGCTGAAACTCTAAAATCTTTTATTCTTAATATTGAAAATCAAAGAGATCATAAGGTAAAAATCATTAGAAGTGATCAAGGGACTAAGTTTAAGAATAAAGTTCTGGACTCATTCTGTAACTTAAAAGGAATTGCCAGACAAAATAGTGCTCCTAGAACTCCTCAACAGAATGGTGTTGGTGAGAGGAGGAACAGGACACTTATTGAGGCTACAAGAACTATGTTAGCTGATTCAAAACTACCTCTAACTTTCTGGGCAGAGGCAGTCAGCACTACATGTTATGTTCAGAACAGGGTTCTCATTGTTAAGCCCCATGGAAATACCCCTTATGAGCTATGGAACAAGAGGCCACTATTCATTGGCTTTCTTAGGTCCTTTGACAGAGGTGGACCATACTTAACACAAAGGACAATTTTGCAAAATTTGCTGAAAAGTCGGATGATGCAATCTTTGTTGGATATTCCTCAACCTTTATTGCATATAGAGTGTATAATATCAAAAATCAACAATTTAAGGAATTATCCTACATAGTTGTCAATGAGCACACTCCTTGTGTTTAAGGCAATGGTCCTGATTATATCTTCAACTTAGAATTGTTTCAAAACTATTCTAAACCATCATGTGATAATTTTTCAGCTGGAACATGAACTCAAAGTGACCCCTATGAAGACCAAATGTTTGAGTCACCAAGACCTATTCCAAGTTCTCCAGGAAGAAATGAAGATCAAGCTCCTTCAACTAAAAGTCCTGAAAGCTTGAATACCTCTGGAAACAATAGAGCTTCAACAAGTTGTCAGCCTACTGAGTCTCGAAACTCAACAACTGACAACTCAAGTACTCAACAACAAGCTGATGAAGATAGTGATTTGGAGGAACATGCAAGTATTGATGTTGCTTCTCAGCAAAATACCATTGATGTTGTCACATGTCATTGAATCAGTCCTTATTGAATAAGTGTGAGACATCAGCTGGTCATGATGTTCAAAATCCTGAGCAAAACTTCTCAAACCTGGATCCTAGGCTTAGGATAAAAAACAGTCATCCAGCTAAAAACATCATTGGGGATGTCTTAGAAGGTGTAAAAAAAGAAGTCAAACCCACAATAGGAATGTCTGCTTGTACTCATGCTTTCTCTCTTAGATGGAACCAAAAAAGGTAGAAGAAGCCTTCAAGGACAACAACTGGATAGAAGCAATGCAAGAGGAGTTGCTTCAATTCAAGAGGTAAAAGGTATGGAACTTGTCTCCATTGCCACCTGGTCAAGTCCCCATTGGCACTAAGTGGGTGTTCAAAAACAAAAGAGATGATAGAGGTTTGATCATCAAGAAGAAAGCAAGACTTGTTGTTCAAGGATACAAATAGGAGGAAGGCATAGATTACACAGATGTCTTTGCACCTGTTGTAAGACTTGAGGTTGTGCGAATCTTTTTTGCTTTTGCTGCATCCAAGTACTTTACAGTCTATCAACTTGATGTCAAATGTTCATTTCTGTATAGGGATATCAGCAGAGAAGTTTATGTGTGCCAACCATCTGGATGTGAAGACCTATAACACCCTAACTATGTATGCAAACTTGATAACCTCTTTATGGGTTGCATCAGGCACCGAGGTTGTGGTATGAGACACTATCTCAGATTCTTCTCAAGAGTGGCTATACTAGAGGCACAATAGACAAAACATTGTTCATAAGGAAGTTTGGGAAGGACATGCTGCTTGTACAAGTCTATGTTGATGACATCATATTTGGATCCTCAAATGACCAAATGTGTAAGGACTTTGAAAGCATCATCAGGAAGAAGTTTGAGATGAGTTCTATGGGAAAGATGGACTTCTTCCTTGGAATTCAAGTGAAGCAGAAGAAAGAAGGGCTCTTCATCAATCAATCTAAGTATGTCAAGGACATCTAAGAAAGATTTGAGATGAAAGATTGTAAGCCAGCCAAGAAACCTATATCCAGAAATCACAGTCTTTGTCTGATTCCAAGGGGGAGGATACTGATCAGCATTAGTACAGGGTAATTATTAGATCTCTGATGTATCTTACTGCAAGTAGACCAGATAGCATGTTTGCAACTTGCATCTGTGCAAGATATCAGGCTGCTCTAAAGGTGTCTCACCTAATTGCTGCCAAAAGAATTCTTAGATACCTCAAAGGAGCTCCCAAACTATGTCTTTGGAATCCTAAGAATAAAGACTCTAACCTCTATGGTTACACTGACAGTGATTATGGTGGCTAAAATATCAACAAGAAATCCACATCAGGAGGATGTCAATTTCATGGTGGAAGGATCATCTCCTGGCAATGTAAGAAGCAATCATATGTATCCACATCAACTGTTGAATCTGAATATATTGTTGTGGCAAGCTGCTGTGCTTACTTCTTTAGATTCAGAATCAGATGCTGGATTATGGTTTCAATTTCATGGAGACTCCTATCCACATAGATAATAAGAGTGCCATTTCAATCATAGGAAATCTAGTCAAGCACTCCAAGACAAAACACATTAACATCAGGTATCATTTCATTTGAGATATTCATCAGAAAAATCTAATCAATCTAGTCAAAGTCAATTCAACTGAACAATATGCTGACTTGTTCACAAAAGCCATTGATGAACAAAGATTTAAATATTTAATCACAGCTATTAGGATGATTGACATTGACTAGTCCTTTTCTTTTAAAAACCTTTTAAAAATGTGTCTTGTCTTTGTTGTCTAAATACAATCTAAGCCTTGTTACACAAAGGTTTCTTCAAAATTTCTAAGTATGAATTCTTCCGAAGAGAAATTTACCCTCGGAAGAGATCTTTATCCATCTTCCAAAGGCAAATTCCTTTGCATTAGTATTCTCTTTCGAAGAGCTTTTAGCCTTGGAAGAACATTTGATCATACATCAAATTCAATTCCGAAGCTTATTAACTTCTTTTCTCGAAAGAAGATTTTACTCTTGGAATCAAATTTGTCATTGAGACATGATTTGCCTTTGGAAGTAAAAATGGCTCCAGAAGACAATACTGAGAAACACATGTGTTTTCTATCAGAAGCAATTTTACCCTCGAAAGAAAACTTTTACTGTGTAATGGAAATATTTGGGCCCCACTTTGTAAAAAGTAAGACTTTATTGATGATTGTTGGAATATTTTAAATGGTTTACCTTGCCTCCCCAGTCAAATCGAAACCTAAACCATCCTTTCACCCATCTTCTTACCTTATCGGTTTGGCTTTTTACCCTTTATTTAAAAACTTCCTACTCTCTTTCTCTACTTTCTTTCTTTACTTTCTTTACCAAAGCCCAAAATTTCCATCTTCTTCTTCACTCACTCTCAATTTCCCCAATCAAACAGTACTCTCCGAACAATGGCCTTAAATCCCCAACATAACCAAGTCGCCATCCTTGATTCTTCAAAAGAGGTTGATTTTGCCCTTATTGTCCAATTTCTGTCACAGTTCGCATACTTCACAGCCATTACCATAAACCCTACCATCTACTCAAACCATCTGGCCGCTTTCTGGGCCAATGCTCGTTGTGAAACCCTAAATGATGAAAGGATTATTCGATCAAGGGTCCGCGGACAGGAGATCATTATAAGTGAAATTACCATCAAGTAGCATCTGGAACTCCATGATGAAGGAGCCCTCACTGAATTCCCAAGTCTGAGTTAGAGAATACTTACACTCAGATAGTATATGGTGGAGATGTGAGCAAATCCATGGTCTACAAGTTCAATTTTTGCTACAATTGGAAGTTTTTGTTGCACGTCATCCAGCACTACCTATCCAACAAGTCAGTGGGATGGGATCAAATCCCATATGATCTGGCCTGCCTAGTCTATAGTTTGGTAAAGGGTCTATGATTCAACTACTCAAGATTTGTGCTAAACAATCTATGAGGTAATCTCACCTAGGATCAATTCTATATGTATCCTCGATTCATTGAGCACATAATCAACTGTAAGCTGGACCAGGACAAACTACAATGTTCAAATGTTCTACTGGTCCCTCACATGAGGCCTGGCATCCTCAAGACTTTAAAGAAGGTGTCCACCAACTTCACTGGAAGGATCACTGATCTTTCTCTAGGTATGCTTAAGCCAATGGCTCCTGGTGACATCCCTGCAAGCCTAGCAGGTGATGAACTACACTAGAAACCACCACTATACTGCCATCTACTTCCTCCCACCCAATTAAAATTACATACAAAAGATGCCCCATACGAACCCTTGATCAATCTACTTTGATTGATCAAGTCCCCTCTGTTCAAACCAAAAAGGCTAGATTGGAATTTATGGCTCCCACTCAGCTAGAGGTCCAACCATCCTCCACCATTGACCTTAATGTTAGTGTTGAGTCTCCTTAGTCTCAACCTGATGAGCCCACTACTAATTCCTTAAGCCCTCAGGGAGAGTCTTAACACTCCCCTGAGTAGCCAAAAAGGGATAGCCATATCATTGGCTCAACTGCCATTGCAGAAGAGTCATTAGGTGCTGACCAACATCCCGAGTCACTAGATATAACCTTCCTTTTCTTTCTTGACCTTTTAACCCGACCTGATGAGGATATCATGTTCCATCAGGGCCATGATGTTGATCTCCCTCACCACACTCAAGATCAACTGAGCCCCAAGGAACCTCTGATATCTAGCCCACATCAGCTAGACCAAACTGAGGTGAGTCCACCTCGTATAGAGGTGACTCATGTAGATTCAGCTACCACTACTGAGAGTGTTTCACTAGCCTCTCAGGACAGTGGTAACATCAGTGAGACTGAATCTACATCAACCTTGCCAATTAATGCCTCTGAAAGAGACATCAGTATGTAAGGGTATCCAGGGCGCCAAGAAACCACTACTGGTGATGAGGATGAACATACTAGGCATTTTATCCCTTCTCCTGATGATTCTTCAAAAGAAGATAAGGGTAGTCTGCAACTCACTATCAGAGACCTACTTTCTAGAGTCTCAATTAAAGGTTAAGACTTTAGAAGATAAGACTGCCACTTAGCAACTTGAGATTGAAAATCTCAAGGCTCAACTAGCTAAGAAACAAATTAAGAAGTCTGTTAGGCATGTACCAATTCAAGTTTCTTTAAGTTCTTCCTCCAGCTCATCTACTTCTCAAGATGATGCTACCAAAAAGGGGGAGAATGTATAGAAACAAAGGCATGATGAGGAGATATCTGCTCACTCTTTAGAGCAGATATCAACTCAAGTGGAACCCAACCTTGCCATTACTTCCCTTGATGCCATCTCTTCTTTCTATCCCATACAACAACACCCTCCAACCATCTTTCTTCAACCCCCTCCTATTACTATTCAAGTGGACAAGGATGGTTATTAACCTTAACAGATTTTTAACCAAATTTCTAATAAGCTCCTCACTTGAACAACCCTCCCCTGATGTTGCCATTGCCTATTTTGGAGCTGAAGAGCTTCAAAGGATGAGTGCACCACCTACCTCTGAGGAGGAAGTTGGTCAACCTAAGGTCTCTATTCAACCTGAGATTAACTTCGAAGGGGAGATATAGATCGATGGACTAGAAACCAACTTGAGGGATAGGTAGTGCAGTTCTAATTACTTTCGAAGCAGAAATACAAGCTGTGGAAGGATTAATTGAACTATCTTCCTTGTCCGATGACCTTCTTATCACAAAGGCCATTCTTGACCTGGCTTCTAAGGTCAACAGTAAGGACTTTCTTACAACTCAATCTCCCATACACCACGAGTTCAAACTCCCTCTCCCCAACTTGAATTCTCTAAGCCTGAGTCTTCAAAGGCTGAATCTTCCTTTGATCCTAAAGGGAAGAGGAAGCTCACTGCTGAAGAGCTTCTAGAAGAGGAAAGGTTAGAAAAGCTAAAGAAGAAAGGAAAACATGATACTGAGAAGCTGCTGACTGCAAGCAGCAAAGTAGCAGCAGTCGCTCAAGAAAGTATCAATAATCAGAGGAGAGTAGAGGTCATAGACAGGCTCATCAGCCTAGGAGTATATAATAAAGAAATGCTTCTACCCCTACTTAATGAGCTTGTGAAGCTGGAGAAGACAACCTTGCTGTAAAAGGAAAAAGAGGAGGCAGCAAGGTTGGCCTAAGAGGAGGAAAGAGGAGAAAGAAGGCAGAGGAGAGGAAGGAGAGGATAGCCTTTCTCTGTACAAGAGGCTATTCTCAGAAGGAGCTAGCTCCTCACGACTATGACACGATCTTGTTCCTTTTCCACAAACAACAAGATCAGACCAACAAGGAGAGGAAGAGGGCTGCTAGGGAAAAGTTGAAGGAAAAGAAGAAGATGGAGGAAGAGGCAAAACTTGTTGTAGCCAAGACTGAAGGTGATAAAGAATGGATGAAATCCTACCTTAAAGCCCATGGATTCACTAGCAGGCTGAAGACCCTATAGTGACATGTTAGCGAAATCAAGGTTGGCATTCGCTTAGGAAGAAGGAAGGGGGTACATCTAATGCAAAGTGTTCAGAGGAAGGGACATAAACCAACTCCCAAACCCAAACCAGCACCCAAATTGATGGGATCAAAATGGATCGATCTGTGATGATATTATGATACAATTCAATCAAATGAACACATGCAATCAATTCAATGCAAACAAATCACAAAAATTCATAAGTTTTCATTGATTAGTAAGCATAGAAAGTACATGTGTAAGTAAAAACAGTTACAAATCGTTCACTGATCTAGTCTCTATCGTTCACTCAAGACTAGTCTACCTACACAATACATTAACTATGCTATTTATACTATCAAGAAAACAAAAGGAACATATTTACAAAAGTAGTCCCTATACTATGACAAAAACTATAAAGGACACATAAAGGCTAAATGTTAATCTTCAAGAAGCATCAAAAATACTCCCCCTAAGATTGACATTGTCTTTGGTCTTCAAAATCAATCTTCTGTCTTCAAATCTTCTATCTTCAATCTTTTATCTTCTGCAATCTTCAGTCTTTGGTCTTTGTCTTCAATCTTCATGCTTTTTCTTTGTCTTCAGTCTTCATAAATCAAAGAAGTCTTCAGGCTCTTCTTTAATCTTGAATACTGGCTTCTCTTTATAAAGTTCTTGTTCCCTCAGAGCTTTAGCAATAGCCGACTTGAACTTGCTAGCTAAGATGCCTTGCTCTGGTTTAGCTTCATTCGTCTTTATCTCCATTTTGTTCATGATTTCCAAAGTTTGCTTTGATAGACCTGTAATATCCACGTTAGCATAAAATTCTATTGGATTTGGGTTATCTTTACAATGAATTTCTAAAACCCCTTTGCTAGATATCCTCATGAATTCAATATCTTTGATATCTTTCTTCATAATGTTAGCATACGCCAATGCTTTCCTCAATGATATCCTTTCCATCGCAGCATTTATCACATTAATGATCGACAGAAAATACTTCTTATCATTCTCAACCATTTCTAGAATAATTTTTTCAAACTTCTGTATAGACAAGAATGAAATGTAACTGGGATGCAAAAGCTTCAACTCAAAAACACCAAATAAAGAAATCATATCATGATCCCAATCATTCAAATCTTGTACTAACTTCAGCTCAAACGTATCCAAATTGTAAAACCACCTTAAGATTGGCTTTGATTGTTGTGTTCCATCAATGACTTTGAGTCCTGGATTTGTGACTTTTTCAAAATATTGATCACTGAATGCATCTAGGAAAGTTTCTTTTCTAATATCTTTCTCAACTCCTTTTCTCTTCTTCTTTAATGTTTGAAAATACTCCTTATCATCCTGATCACAACGAGTTTGTAAAAATGAACTCATCCGATTTATACGTCTATTTAACAATTGCACAAAATTTTCTCCACGCTTAGCTTTAGATGCATTAATCAATGGCAATTTATTCAACTCTTTGAGATCTTGAACAGGAAGTTTTATAATACTTGAGAAAAAATGATAAACATCACATATGGCATTTACCCTTTTGATAAAAATGCATCAAAGATCTCATCATATTTCCATGCGACGATCTTCTCTTCTTTGTAGTATCAGGAACAATGATGGCACTTAGTAGCTCAGAGATAGATTGTCCTTTCTGCAAAACATTACAAACTAGATCTCCTGCTGAACGTACCTTGTTCCACAGTTGCTTTTGTTCCATAGAGACTTGATAACCTTGCCTTTCAGTCTCTGGAAACACTCTTATAAGCTCCTTTCTTCGTTCATACACTGTGCTCTTCATAGCCATAGACTGAATTTCCTGAGGTTTAAGAATCCTCGTTCTTTTCGTGATTTCTAAATATTGAGGATTGTCCATGTCTAGCACAATCATTTTGTTAGTTTGTCTTTCAGTGGCTTGGAAACTTCTCACTAAGTTCCTTAATGACTCAGCTTGTAATCGATTAAGTTTCTTTTGTGGATAATTTCGAGACTCTAACCACATTCTGAGTGCTGTAACATTCATATCATCAGGGTTTGGATGATGCAACTCAGAAGTAGATAGTTCTTCAATATTAATACTTTCCTGTAATGGGTTCCACTCCCTGTGTTCCACTACAATCTCATTCGGTTCAATTGGTGCACTGGATTCAGCAGCTACACACTTCTCAAACTCTTCATTAATTTGAGATACAGTTAATTCATCTAGAAATACTCTGTTATACTTCATCCTGATAAGATAATTATACCTTTCTTCAACATTAACAGGTATATCATCATGGACTATATCAATTGATGAATAATGCTCATCAACATTAGCTTCTACTAAATCTTCATAATCTAATACTTCATTATACCAATCATCATCAAATTCACCTTCTAAATTATCTAAGGCTCCAATTGTTTCTTATATATCTGAATCCTCTTCATCTATTCTTGCAGGTTCATCAATCACCTTTTGAACTTTGGATGATGATTCAGGTAGTACTGAAACATCAATATCATCTATTTTCCTCTTTCCTTTATCCACTTCAGGGATTTTTCAAAATCTATCCAAGTTATCTCAGAAATAATCATCAACTCTGGAGATGAAGACTTTTGTTTTTCTTTCATCTTTTCTAATTATTCTTTCATAACTTCATTTTCTTCATTCAATTTCTTATGTTTTTCCTCCATTAGATCATAGTCGTTCATCATTACTTCAAATGTTTTAACATTATCTTCTTTACTTTTCATCAACTCTTCAATCACTTCATCTTTCTTTTTCAATTCTTCTTGTAATTTCTTATTATCTTCTTTTAATTCTTCAATCACTTTCAACTGCTTTGAATCCTCTTCTTTCAGCTCATCTCTGCTGAAATTAACTTCTTTAGTTACATTAACTTCTTGTTGAGGTTCATTCACAAATTCATTATAAATTGCAGCTTCAACAACTTCAAAGTCTTGAATATTCTCATTAAACTCAAACTGTTCATTAGTATCTACCATCTCTTCATTCATACTCACTATCTCCTCAACAGTTTGACTATCTCCAACAATTTCTTCACTTTGATTAACTTAGTATCATTATCATGAATTTCTTTAGTAACTTGGTCAATCTCTTGTACATTTTCATCAATTTCTTCATGAATTTCCTCAGTAGCTGACTCAGTTTCATCTACTACATCATGTCTTTCTTCACGAGCTTCTTCAGTAACTTGCTCAGCTTCTTGTATATCATCATGAGCTATTTCCATCACATAATCATCATAACCACCATCATCACCATTATCATCTTCAGAAGAACTTGAACTCTCTTCATCATCATCATTATCATCATCATCATTATTAGGCAATTCTTCAATGAGATCAGTAGGGACTATAGGTTCTTCTTCTGTCAAATGGTAGTGATCAATAGTAATGTCAACTTCATATTAGCCACATTCCTTATGTAATCAAAAAATGGTACATTTTGAGCACCTGTGATCATAGCAAGCCTTTTATAAGAAATTTCTGATATATGTTCCAGAATCATTGTCTCTCCACCAACACCATGAACATGGATATCTGGATTCTCTTCTTTGATTATCATTTTTAAGAATCTAGGATACATCAAATACTTATTCTTGATTCCCTTCTCCAGATTGAAAATAAAACCATTTAGAATCCATTTTGACATGTTAAACCTTCTGTTGGTTCCAAGAGCTGCAATCGGAGATGCTATGTCAACTGGAAAAGAATTCTATCCTGCACTTCTCTTTGACATGCAGTGCTGAAAGATATAACATAGTAGCTTCCAATGTTTATACACTTGTGCTCTGAAGAATTGTTTCTTGGGAAAATGGTCTGGGTGACCCATTATCATGAATGTCTCTCTACATTCATTAAATGACAATTCAGCTAAATCCTCAGGTTCATTTGGTCCTAATCTCAAAGCTTCTCTTATAGAATCTTCAGATACTTCAACCATTCTAATGTTGGTAATGAATCCTCTCACTACTTTTTTACCTTTATCATTAACATCCACATATGTAGTGTTCCAGAACTTCTTGATTAGTTTGCATAGATGATTGGCTGATAACACATGGCATAAACATACTTCGTTCTCAATAAGAACCTAATCATTTCTTCATATCCTACAGCATCTCGTACTTCACCATTCAATAATGCTGCAACATTGTGTTTAGGCTTAAATTTTAATCTAGTCATCTGCAAAATTAAACAAGAAATTTAGAAACTTTGATCTTTAACCCTTCAAACCAATTAAATTTGTTGAAATTTAAGCATTAGAATATTTTTTTTATAAATTTTATACTAACTTGCACTTAAAACAAAATTTCTAAGTGTTTTGATCATTCTGTTCAATAACAAAATTTCATCCAAGTTAGTGTCTTAATGATTCAAACACACTTTAATTCTTAAAGTTATCTCTAAAGCAAATTTCCAACATGAATTTTTAAACAATTTTTTTTTATTTTTATTAAAAAATTTTGAACATGACTGTTCATCATCATCATACGGCTGATGAAGAATCATCACAGATTGAAGTTCGATGAAAACCATATTTAAATGTATCAACAAGGTCGAAATCATGTTTTCATTAACTTTCTATCCTCAATTACAGTTCATTATTCTCATTTTACTCACAAGTTCAACAGATTCAATCAACTAGGGTTCATACGCCCTAATAGGTTCAATAGGCCCAAATCAAATCAACCTATTAAACTGAAATCCCTATGATTTTGATCATAAACTTACGTTTAGAATCAGATATAACGACTATCGAATGCAAGTTCAAGATCAGAAATCAATCAGAAATATGAATCAGGGTTTAAAAAGAGTCGGGGTTTTATGAGTGTTCGGGGATTTTGAGTGAATGAAGATTCTGAAATTACAAAGTGTTGCTTTTATACTAAGTTAAATTTTGTTAGGCGCATGAGCACTGTTTGTACGCATGAGTTTAGGCGCATGAGCACTGTTTGTGCGCATGAGGTTAGGCGCATGAGCACTATTTAGACGCATAAGCACTGTTTAGGCGCTTTTGCACTGTTCATGCGCATTGGTCTAACTAAAACGCCCAACACTAGGTATTTTTCACTTGAAACGCCCAATTCTTAAAAGTCTGGATACTGTTCAGGCGCATGAGAAAAGAAAAACGCCCCACCACCATTTTCAGAATAAGATGACTGAAACGCCTAACACTTGTATAAATTCTAAAAAATCATCATGCTCCTAATCCTAGACTTATTAACACTGTTTACGCGCATGAGATGACTTTCATGTGTTTAATACTTGTAATTTTCAGATCTTCCACCTGTACACTGTTTAGACATATTAGAACTGTTCAATACTAATATTTAAATAATTTATCAAATTTTGACTTTAATTAGTCAAATTTTGACTTTCACCCAAAATTTACACAATAGACCCTCAATTTTGAACTTTTTACATTTCAAACTTTTATTTTTATTTTGAATTTTTAATTTTTATATTTTGACCTTTTTATTTTTGTTTTAATTTTGCAAAAATAATTTCCCGTCATTTTAGTCTCTAATTTTAACAAGTAATCTCATTTAAAATGTTGCAAAAAGCTTTTACACTTAAAGTATTTTTCAGGTTTATTTTTACATTATGTCAAACACACACATGCTTGAACATTTTAGCTTCATCCTTTCCATCCAAAACATTAAATTTTGATTTTTTGCATATCTTGAAATTTGAAAATCAATTTTCCCACTTTTCCTTTTAACTCTCTTTACTCCCCCTAACTTTTAAGTTTAACAAAACTTAGAAGTTTCTTGAATTTGTCACATGAAGATCACACTAATCATTGTTAATATGTCTGTACACAGAAAACATGCAAAAAATCAAAATTAAAACAGAATAAAATTCTAATATTTACAATTGAATCAATGTCTACAGTGAGATCATATTAGTTAAGATTAGCACATTAAAATAAAAAAAATTGATGGATAGTCATGGACAGTGAATAATTTCTGATTAGGTGTGTTCCAGGTCAGCATTTCTGCAGTAAAGGAGACACGAGATCTAAGGACAGAAAATGAGTGCATGTAATAAGATATTCAGCACACTTACTTTTTCAATTCTTGGATTGATTATGGTACAATTAGATATGACATTATGCAGTCACACTTTAGATTTAGAGAGGTTAATTCTCATAAAGACATGCAAGAAGTCACTGTTCTCAACTTGTTAACCTGACATATACTATAACTAGGTCTCATTTGATATTTATGCATATTGGCATCTTGTTGCATCAGTGAGAATATCCAGGTCTGTAATCACTTACAACAAAGGATATCTCATCACTTCAGGTCTATGATGACTCATAACAGGGAAGTGTTAGATGCTTTAAATAATTAGAGCTCATGGTTATTCATATCACCACCAGGTGTGAGATTATGACTTAACTAACAATCAATTTGGGAAATCAACACTACTCATTAGTGCTAAGATAGACATACATGAATGCATGAGTGATTTAGTTTAATCACAAGAATTTACTTTTTCTTTCTAATTGCATGAACTTACTTACCCATCATATCTAATCCCCGTCAGACTTTGTTATCGAGTGAAGTATGCAACTGATCATACTAATGTACTATCATTTCTCACATATTGCAAAGAAAGATTCATCCTAAATAATGAATTAACAAAGAAAAACTCTATTTTTGTAGTTTTTTCTTTTATATTTTTATCTTTTGATTTTTCAATTTTCTATTTTTGTATTTGGTTTTTCTCTTTCTAAGAAACATGCACACACAAAATACAATCAGGCAATTAACTTTGACAGTTTCTCTTGCTGTGTCCTATTTAGGTAAGGGAGGGTTCTGATCATATTTAGACTCAATTAACTGAATAGCTCAAAAACAAGTTTTTAAATGAGGTTAATAAGACCAATTGACTCTACCAAATACTCAAACCATCCTGGTAAGAAGGCTTTAGTAAAAAGGTCAGCCAACTGTTTTTCAGTTGCAATTTGAATCAGAATGATTAAACCTTTTTCAGAGTTATCTATTAGAAAATGATATCGAATCTCGATATGTTTTGTTTTTGAATGCTGGACAGGATTAGCTGTAATGAACATAGCAGCAGTGTTATCAATGTAAATTGGAGTTTTAAGAAATTTGAACCCGTAATCTAGCAATTGGTTTTGTAACCAAAGGATTTGAGAACATCCTGCTGAAGCAACTATGTACTCAGCTTCTGTGGTTGAAACGGAGACATTTTTTTTGTTTCTTACATTGCCATGAGACTAATCTGGATCCTAAAAACTAACACCCACCCATAGTTGATTTTCTATCTTGACAACATCCTCCATAATCACTATCAGTATACCCATATAACTCGAAGTTTCCTTCATAAGGATACCATAACCCTAAGATCGGTTTTACTTTGAGATATCTGAATATGCGTTTGACAGCAATTAAGTGAGATTCCTTTAGGTCTGATTGATACCTGGCACAGACACAAACAACATACATTATGTCAGGCCTAGATGCAGTAAGATACATCAATGAACTAATCATAAATCTGTATAAAGTTTGGTCTACAGATTTTCCTTTGGATCAGGCTCAATCTTGGTATTTACGTCAGTTGGAGTTCTTATGGACTGACAATCTTGCAGTTTAAATTTCTTCAAGAGTTTGTCAACGAACTTCTCTTGATTTATGAATATTCCATCTGCAGATTGCTTGACTTGAAGTCCAAGAAAGAAATTTATTTCTCCCATAGAACTCATTTGAAATCGAGACTTCATGATTTATTCGAATTCATTACACAATTTTGGACTTGTAGAACCAAATATGATATCATCAACATACACTTGTACACATAAAGAATTATCAGTATCCTTCTTGATAAACAGAGTCGGATCGATATTCCCTCGAGTGTATCCATGTTGGATTAAGTGCTGTGATAATGTTTCATACCAGATTCTAGGGGCTTGATGGAGTCCATACAAAGCTTTGCTAAGCTTGTACACACGATGTGGAAATTTTGAATCTTCAAAACCCGGAGGTTGCTTTACGAATACATCATCGGTGATTGGTCCATACAAGAAAGCACCTTTAACGTCCATTTGATACACCTTAAATTTCATGAATGATGCATAAGCCAGGAAGACACGAATTGATTCAAGTCTTGCAACTGGAGCAAATACTTCATCATAATCTATTCCTTCCTCTTGGGTGTATCCATGTGCAACAAGTCTCGCTTTTTAGAATAATAATTCTTCAATCATCTGTTTTGTTTCTGAACAACCAGCGTGTGCATATGGCATTTTCTCCTTCAGGTAAGTCCACAAGATTCCACACTTCTTGCATAGCCTCAATCCAACTATTTTCCTTTAACGCTTCGGTAACGTTTTTAGGAACAATTTAAGAAAGAAAACACGAGTATAAGCAAAGATTTGCTTGTTCTGATTTACTTCTTGTTGTTCTCTCATTCAATGGACCAATAATCTGAGACGTTGGATGGTTCTTGTGAATACGAGATGTTGGAATATCATTCCCTTGAACATGAACATCCAGATTCGTTTGGTTCAAGTTTGAAAGCTGATGCAATAGGTTCGAAGAATGTGGATTGAAATTGGGAACTTGAGTGGGTGAGTTGATGAAGTAATCAAGATTACCGGTATCAACTACATCACCAGAAATAGATGAAGTTCCAGACTCAGGTTGTACAATTTCTATACCATCATAAGGAATTAGTTGAATAACATCTTGATTTTCTGAAATGAAATGATCTTCATCTTGTTGAGAGAGATCATCATTATTTTCAAATCAAATTATAGAATCTTTGACAAAAGAGAAATATAGATAATCTGGGCTTGAGTCATCCATATCATCAGAATCTGAATCATCATTGAAAGAATCGAGATCTCCTTGAGATTTCTTCTTACCTGTAGAATCAAGCAAGTTAGATTGATCAAGCAAGTTAGATTGAAAAGAGTTTGATAATGAATCTAAATCAAATAACCAAGCTGGACCATTTGAAACTAATGGAAAATAATTTTCAAGAAATTTAACATCGAATGTTTCAAGTACAACATTTGTCCTAGAGTTATAAACTCGATAGGCTTTTGAAACAGATGAATATCCAACAAAAAATCCATCATCAAATTTTGCATCAAATTTTCCTAGCTGATCACTTGAATTTAAAATCATAACTAGAAAACCAAAAGATTTAAGAAAATCTATGTTTGGTTTCCTTCCAAGCATCAACTCATAAGGAGTTTTCAGTTTGTCTTTCATAATTAAAGTATGATTCTGTACAAAACACATTGTAGATATGGCTTCATCCCAGAAAGTGATAGGAATTTTCGCATCTGTTAACATGGATCGTGCAGCCTCAATCAAAGTTCTGTTGTTCCTTTCAGCAACTCCATTTTATTATGGAGTTCTGGGAGCACTGAACTGATGAGCAATTCCTTTTTCTACACAGAACATGTCAATATTAGCATTTTTAAGTTCAGTTCTATTATCACTTCTTATTATTTTTACTTTTTGTTCTAATTGGTTTTCAACTTTTGTGATGAATTCTTTTAATAATTTAGCCGTTTTAGATTTAGCATTCAAAAAGAAAACCCATTAAAATCTTGTAAAGTCATCAATGATAACTAAACAATAAGATTTTCTTCCAAGACTCTTCACGTTGGTTGGTCCAAAAAGATCCATATGCAACATCTGGAGAGGTTTGGAATTTGAGTTTATTTGCTTGGGCTTATAAGACGCTCTATGTTGCTTCCCTTCAAACATGCTGAGCAGAGATCAGTAGTGGCAAACTTCTTTGATGGATGGCCAATAACACGATTTCCCGCTACAAGGTTGTTCATATTCTTGAAGTTGGAATGCCCAAGACGTCTATGCCAAAGGAGACTTTCGTCATTTGAAGCTTGAGCAATGAGGCAAGTTGTTTCTGTAGATGGATCGTCTTGAGACATATCCAACATGTACACATCTCGATCCCTAACAGCTTTAACAACCACCCAGTCTTTGCTAATCTGAAAACCTGGCTTCAAATGTAGCAAAAAGAATCATCAAAAAGTACAGAATATGATTTATCACAAATTTGGGAATCACTTAACAGATTAAAGTTCAACTGTGAGCAGAAGTTGACTTTATCGAAGCTTATTATCCCGTTGGATACTGTTCCCTCGCCTGTGATTTTTCCTCCTGCATCACCACCGAAGGCGACATGCGTACCATCTTTTAACTTAAAATCTTGAAGTAAGGCATGATTGCCGTCATGTGTCGGCTGCACCCGCTATCCCCATACCATGTGTTAATTGGTCTTCTCGGGCGCACCTGCATTTCAAGAACAATTAAGCTGAATTATCAACCCAAGCCGAGATGGTCTTGGGCTTGCCAAACTTGTCAACAATAGTAAATTGTTTAAAATGAAGTTTGTTCACATCCGGCTTGTTTTTAATGAAATTGCCAATTCTATGATTCACAAATTTTTGATTATTTTTAAGAAAATTCATACCATTGAATTGATCAATTTTTGAAAAATTTTTATTTCCAAAATTTTTATTGTTCATTCTCACTGACCATGAAATGAATTGATAGTGAATGTATTATTTTGGTCTTACAGAGTCATTTCTTTTGAATGATCTCAAGCCTAATGATGGTTGGTTAGTTAATCTTTGAAACTCAACAGTTTGTTTCTTTTAAACTGAGGATTAACATAACATTTGCTAAATTGTGTATTAGCAAATCCTTTCCTTGGAGAAGTCTTTCTAAAGTAACAATTTTCTGTGTTGTGAGTCTGTTCATCACAGAAGGTATAGTACTTATTAAAATAACACTCTGATGTTGAGTGATTTCTCATATCGCATATGTGACAGTACTTATTAAAAAAACATTCAGCAGTGTTGTGATTATACATGTCATAGATTTCGCAGTACCTCTTTGGAGTTTTGAACAACTGTTTATTGATTTTCGATGTTGACGCAACGTTTGATCCTTGTCTAGGTTTAGGCGTCAAAAAATTAATCTATTGCTTTTGATTTGATAGTTTGTTCTTTTGCATATTTGGTTTTGGCTTTTGTATATGAACTTCATTCTTTGATTCCTTAGACACAAATCTTTTAACAACAGCGGAAGTCTTCAAATTTGAACCTGTTTTCAGATCAGAGTTTGATTTCTTCTTAGGAGTTTGTTTAACATCTTGAATTGAGTTCATGTTCAACATACCAGCAGACACAAATTTAATTAGTTTAAATTTATTTGCTCGATTTTTTGTTTTTGTCTGATTTTCTTGACTCTTATTTTGATCAGTTTTAGCTTTAGTCATTTTTCTTCTTCTCCTTTAGTTCCTTGATTTTGTGGAACTTGATTTCATTTGAGATTGAACATCTTCAGGTGAAGATTCTTTTTTCATTTTCTTTCTCTTTCTGATCTTTTGATCATAATAGCTTGAATCTTCAGATGTTTCTTCTTTTGTTTTGCCTTATCTTTGTTTCTGATGATTACTTCCTCCAACATAGATTCTTTTGAAACAAAAATTTTCTTACCTTTCAGTCGTGGTTCATATGCTTTAACTTTTAATGGATGACCATTTTTATCTTTTCTGTATCCTTTTCTTCAAAGATTTCAACATTGATTTTCTCTTCTTCATTATCAGAAATCTTGTTGTTTTTATTTTGATAATCTTTAAGTTTTGCTTTATTCTCAATAGAGTGATCATGTGTGTTAAAATCCTCTGGTAGAGTGTTTGTTATAGATTCAGGCATTGGTTCGTGAGTAAAACCTAATCCTGCTTTTTGCTCATCCTTTCATTCACTTACCAGTTGTTCCACGATTGTTTTGGAACTTTTGACTTCAGCAAGATTAACTTGAGCTGGTATTTCAGGATATTTAGGTTTTGAAACTATTTCTAGTTCTTTCAAAGTTTTATTCCATGAAGTTTGTAATGAAATGATCTTTTCATCAGATATTTTATGATCATTTTTGAGTTTATTATGCATTAATTCTTCTGGCTTGAGCTTGTCACAAATTTTGTATGAGTAAGTTTGATAATACTCTACTTGTTCAAAGCAAGATTTTATGCATAGTTTTTCTCTTACTTCAGCTGGTATTTCAGGATATTTAGGTGAAGAAGTCTCTGATTTAGAAGATGAATTTTCTACCTTTGGTTGATCTGATTGTGCCATTAAAGCAACTTCTTCTGAATCCTCTTTAGGATCAGACTTGTCACTCCAGTCATATTCTTCCTCCTTATTCTCAAAATTCCCTTCAGCTTTTGGATCATTTTCCTCTGACCAATCTTCTCCTTGAACTTCTACAATAAGGGATATGTTGGTCCTTCTGATCGATTCAACAGTGCACTTGATGTATGACAATGATTTCCCACTGATTTTCCTCTGACCAATCTTCTCCAAAACTGAAGAAGAGTTGAAAAGGAGAGCAAAGGAAGAAGAAGAAGGAGCAACCAGAAAAGGAAGAACATTCCTACAGATGGTTGAGGGACCAACTTCTGGATGGTGAATTCAGTTGAACAGGTGGTGTTTTTGGTAGGTTTATCAAAGGGGTTGTGGCTCTTATTGTGGTGATGGATATGGTGGTGATTGTTGAATGTGATTAGGGGAGAATACTTCTGTTGTAGCAGTATTCAATGATGATTGCGAATGGAAAGGAGAGAAGGTTTGTGTGTGTTCACTCGTTAGTGAATTGAGATGAACTGGTGGTGTTTCTAGTTGATTTATCAAAGATGGTGGTGGTGGGGAATGTGGTTCTTGTTCTATCGGTTCAGGGAACTCAACAGGTGATGCTTGTTGTTGTTCAGTGTATATAAGTTCTTGGGGAATGTTTGTATTTTCATCTATTACATGTGCAAACATCTCCATATCTCTTCCTTGATATTGCCCACTGATTTTATTAAGCATAGACCTCCCAAGGTGAGATTGAACAAATACTCCACCTTCTATTTGAATGTTGGGCAAAACATCATTGATGATCGGTTGAAGAAATCTAGGGAACATGTACATCTTATCTTCTTTTTGAACCCTGATGTGGTCACATAAACACCCAAAGATGTATTTAGAATAGTTGTATCTTCTTCCCTTAAACACACTAATTATCCCAGATGATATGTGCCTTGAAAATCTATCTAGCCCAGATTTTTTGTTTGACATACACTTCAAATAAGTATGGCACAGAAACCTATAAGGTTTGCACAACCTTCCTTTCTTGATCTCTCTGTTCTTGTAATCTCCATCATATCCCATCAGACAAAAGATTATTTCAATATACTCATGCTCAAACACATCTGGATGATTGTCTTCTTGTTCTCCCAGCTGCAACACCCTTGTGATGATTCTTTCATCAACCCTTAACTCTTCATTTCTTACGATTGAATAAATCACCTTTTCATTGTCCTCCTCCTCTATTCTTGTTGTGCTCCAATATTAGATTGATAGATGGTTGCTTTCACAGATAACGCATAATATATTCTTGATCATCTCAAATAATTGATTATATCTTTGCATCCTTCGGTCATTGGGTCTTCAGCGTTAAGAAAAGCACAAACATTATGTTCTTTTGCAAATCTTTTAGCCATCTTGATATTATTGAATGTTCGATGTTATGATGTTGAAATTTAAGTGTGGATGGTTGTGTGGAGAGGGTAATTTGAATGTTGGCGGAAAGAGGGGTTTATGCGGTGAGAATGATTTTCTAGGTCTGAAAAAGTGAATAAAAATGACAACGGTCATGGTTATCATTTATACTCCCTCAGAATATTTAAATCGTTTTATTTAATGATGTGGGACCCTTATCCTTGATCATCCTTCTGTGGTTTATCCACAAGATAATTCTTTCGTAGAACCACATGATAATTCTTCAGCAGAACCACATAACCACAAGTTATTTCTTCCACAGAACCTCAAGTTAATTCTTCCGCAGAACACCTATGGAAGGCAAACTTGTTATGTTTTTTTCTATATGATACTAACATGATGTTGGATCATTTGTTGATTGTTATTGGACCTTGTTGACTTTGCTTCATGGAAAATGTGCAAGAGATTGGTTTGGTTAAAAACTTCAGATATCCTGCAGCCAAGTTAGGGCTCAAGCTCTAATTTTCTTCATTTAAAAGTGAAACTCATTTGATAAACACATTTTTCATACAGATGACTACTCCCCTTAAATATGTGATAAATCATGAACTTATGCATTTAGCAGAAATTTATGAAGAGAATAGCATGAAAAGAAATTATCTGTCCATCATATTAGCAAAGAAAAGAAAATAAACAAAATCTTTTTGTGTTTTTGTTTATAAGAAGAAACTAAACATAACATATTTACAAGCAATTTAACCATAACATGGGATCATACTATGACACTAAGCAACATCTTGAAACATTTTGTATGATGATAGTATAGATAGATCTAGTGCTGATTGCAAGTATTATGATCCACATAAATTCAAGCAAGAGTATACATTTAACTTGTCATGTTGTTTATCATGTTTTGGTATTGATTAAAGATAGAAAAATATGGACACCACCTTCAATTCACATTAGAGTTTGTCCTCCGTTTATGAGTCAATTCATCTTTTTTTCACATTTGAAAACTATGTTCCTTAAATCATAAGCTCTATCTTAAGATTTCTTTGAAATATTTTTAATACCGTTGATATGATTTTTATGCCCTTTAAGATAATATACATTTGATCACATGGATTCTTTTAGAGCTGTTCCTTTTTGAACCTTATGATGATTAGCATCAGGTCACCAGGTCTTTACTCATAAAAAACAAAGGTGCCTAAGAACCCAGATCTTTGCTCACGCAAAACAGAGGGTCCTATGAACCCAAGTCTTTTCTCACGCAAAACAGAGGGTCCATGATACGCAAAGATAGAGGTTGTAAAGTGTCGAAACATAGTGTGCTTGGGTGACTAAGTTGATCACAGCAGGATAAGACTTACTTGCTTGCTCTTCAAAATGGAATTGCCCACAATTAGTCACCTTGGCATTATGTTAAGCATGGACTTGTTTATTTTCCACTCAAGCTGAACCTACTCACATATCAAATCACATATGATCAGTCTTCATTGTATGTTTTGAAACAGGCAAGTAAACAAAGGTATAATGCGCTATCATTTCCCATGATAAGAATTGATTTTTCAAGAAAAATATTAACAAGACAGTATTTTTGGAGTTTTATATGTTTTATGGATGTTTTAGCTTTAAAAGGATAGAACATGCTTTTCTTTGTGATGATGACTAATCTATGTTGATCATGCCTAAAGACTCAATTAAGAAATTAAATCTCACTGAGTCAAAGGCTTTAGTGAATAAATCAGCAAGCTGATTTGTTGTATCCACTTTGATCAACTTGATTAAACCTTTTTCTGAGCAGTCTCTTAAAAAATGATATCTAATTTCTATATGTTTTGTTTTACTATGTTGCACTGGATTACATAGCAGCTGAGTTATCTGTGTGAATTGGTGTTTGAAGAAAATTGTAACCATAATCAAGTAGTTGCTTTTGCAACCATAAAACTTGAGAGCAACCTGCTGAAACAGCAATGTACCCAGCCTCAGTTATGGATACTAACATATTTGTTTGCTTTTTGCACTGCCAAGAAACTAGTCTTGGTCTAATGAATTGACAGCCACCAGTTATTGATTTTCTGTTGATGTTGCAACTTCCAAAGTCACTATCTAAATATGAATAGAGGTTGAAATCTCCTTCTTTGGGATACCAAAGTCCAAGAGCTGGCTTTCCTTTGAGATATCTGAAGATCCTCTTAACAGCATTCATATATGACTCCATGGGGTCTGATTGGTACCTAGCACAAACACATACAACAAACATTATGTCAGGTCTACTGGCAGTTAAGTACATCAAAGATCCTATCCTTGATTTATACAACCTTTAATCAACTGATTTCCCTTTAGGATCAGGTACAATCTTATCTATTATTGATGCTGGTGTTTTGCATGAAGAAGAGTCAGCAAGGTTGTACTTCTTCAAGATTTGGTGCACAAACTTTTCCTGATTGATGAAAATTCCATTTAATTTCTTATGAACTTGTAAACCAAGGAAGAATATTAATTCTCCCATGGAACTCATTTGGAACTCAGATTTCATCAAAGATTCAAAGTGTTCATACAATCTCTTGTTTGACCCTAAAATGATATCACCACATAGATTTGGACAACCAAGAGGTCTTGATGATCATGTTTGAGGAAGAGAGTCTGATCTATGGTTCCCCTTTTGTAACCATGCTTGAGCAAGAAAGATGACAATGTTTCATACCACTTTCTTGGAGCCTGGTAAAGACCATACAAAGCTTTATCAAGCTTGTATACCCTGTGTGGGTAATCAAGATCTTCAAATCCTGGTGGTTAGACAACATAGACTTCTTCATCATTTTTACCATATAAGAAGGCACATTTTACATCCATCTGGTAAACTATGAACTTCTTATGTGAAGCATAGGATAGGAAGACTCTAATAGCTTCAATCCTTGCAACTGGGGTAAAGACTTCATCATAGTCTATCCCTTCTTCTTGAGTATACCATTGTGCTATTAGCCTTTCTTTGTTTCTGACAATGATACCTCTATCATCTAGTTTGTTCTTGAAAAGCCACCTTGTACCAATTGGATATTGACCTTCAGGAAGATCAACAAGATTCCAAACTTTTTTCTTTCTGAATTGCTGAAGCTCTTATTTCATTGCTTCAATCCAGCTATTGTCTTTTAATGCTGCAGTGATGTTGGGAGGAACCACTTGTGAAAGAAAACAAGAGAAAAGACAAATATTGGTAGGTTTAGATCTACTAACTCTCTTTTGAGGGACACAACAAAGGGTACATGTCATCTAGGGCAACATATTAGATCTACTATCAATGGATGACTTGTACAAACTCCTCACCATTGCATTAGGGAAGAACAAAGAGACATACAAATATCTGCTTTCCCTGGTGTTAAAGATCTTAAAAAGGAGGAAGAAGTGAAGTTTTGGTAGCATCAGCCTAGGGGGAGTTTGTTGGATCAGATGAGGATGGTGCAACCAAAACAACACTTAGAAGAATTTTGAAGTACTAAAATGAAGTGGTCTTCTAAAGACAAAGCTGCTATTCTGAAGCCAAGTCAAAGATCTTCCAAAGCTCAAAGTATGAAGAACTTCCGAAGGAAGAACTCAGTCTTCCGAGACCAAGTTGTTCTCCTTTCGAAGTATAACTTAGAAGATCCAAAGACAAAGTGTTTCGAAGAATAAAGTCCTGAAGGCTTGCAGAAGTTCGGAAGAAGTTGTTTCTTCCAAAGCCAAAATAACCTCGGAAGAATTTATTCTTTGGAGCCATTTACCTACGGAAGAACCAACTATGAACCAGTGGACATAAGTATGGTCTGTCTGATAGCCCGTTGCAACTGTGATGTACTGCATGGCGCTTTCCCACGCCCATGTAGTTGACCATACTTTAATCCACTGTTCACCATTCTTAATTTAGTATAATTGCCATACTTAGTTGGTGACAAAAGGTAAGTCATGGACCTGTCATGACTATCTAATCTAGGATATTATTACTTTATCTTAGATGCCTTACTTCTAGCAATGTAGTATTTGTCTAGTTGTAATTCTAGCTAGTTCTCCAAGTATAATCGGTTGTAGATAGTAGTATATATGGTTTCTCTATGTAACTTAGTAACCATGCTCGTAAGAGTCTTATAATACTGAGTTGAGAAGTAATATACACAAGTATCTTGAAAAACCATTCTTGTGTTATTTTGCTTTCATTAACTTATTATATTACTTGTGAACTTAGTAGAGATTCTGCTTCATCAACCCGAGTGATATTAAGTGAGTTTGTGGGAATATCTTATGTTGTGAGACAAACACCGATCCTACATCTCCTTTTGTGGCATAGTTCATAAGGTGTCTTATCATGAGTTTTCATTACTAAAACTCTATTCTGCATATAGCAGGTTGTGTTTGTTGCCCCTACCCATTTTGTTAAGGTGTTCTAGGAGCACTATATTGTCTTAAAATACCTTTTTCATCACAAAATGCATCAAGGTTTTGGTTCTTGAATTCAGTTCCTTGATCATATCTTATATTGTGATCACATTGATTCTTAATTTTTCTGAATGAAGGATTTTAAGATTTTAGGAGTCTCATCCTTACTTCTAAGAAAGAAGACCCAAGTATATCTTGTGAAATCATCTATGATCACAAGAGAGTATGAAGTTCTTCCTAAACTCATTGCACATGGGGGACCAAAGAGATCCATGTGTAATAAGTGTAGGGGAGTAGTGATAGAGTTCATTTCCTTTGGCATGTATGACACTTTGTGTTGCTTTCCGTTCAAACATGAAACATAATGGTCATCACTTGTAAACTCTTTCTTTGGCATTCAAGTTACCAAATCACTCTTAATGAGCTTATTCATGTTCTTAAAGTTTACATGGCATATTCTTTTATGCCAAATGAAAGACTCATCATTATTTACTTTAGATAGAAAGTAAGAAACTTCTCCAGAATGGTAGTTTCTTGTAAATCCATCTTGTACATGTTCCCTTTCCTGGGGGCTTTGAGCAAAATATGCTCTTAAGGAATGATCACCCCGGGTTGAGAACAATGCACTTAATCTCAGTAAATATCATGTTATATCTCTAGTCATGAAATTCAGATACACTCAAATGATTGTACTCAAGCTCTTTGACAAAGTTTACCTTCATAATGCTGAGCTTACCATTTGTAACCCCGCCCCTTCCAGTAATGTAACCACCTGATTCACCTCCAAAAGCAACTGGCCATCCATCAATTTTCTTAAAGTCTTGAAGAAAAGAGCCATTGCAAGTCATGTGCCTGGAACAACCATTATCAATGATCCGTACATTTCTTTTGGTCTTCAGTTGGTCCTACATATGAAAAGAGATGATTAATTACATTTGGAAACCTAAGCCTTGCTAGTCTTAGGCTTATCAAAATGAACTAAAGATAGTTCAATGGTTATTGATTCTATATGCAAGCTTTGAGGATCCTTGGTTGTTGTTGATGAAGAAACTTTAGTCACATGGCCTTCCTTCATCTTCCACACCATCTTTGGAAGATTAGACTTGGCTTTCAAAACTTTAGAAGTTTTTATGACTTCGAAAGTTTTGGAGACAAAACCTTTGAAAGCTTTTGTATCCACTGTAGCAGACTTCAGTGCTTCAAAAGCATTCCTTTCTTTTAAGACCAAACTTTCTTCCAAAGATAGTTTTCCATCTATCTTCTTTTGGTTTACCTTGAAGCTTACAAAGGAAAATGATTTTCCTTCTAAAGCTATTTTCTTCTTCTTCTCAAAAGTCTTATTCATGTTCATATGGATGGTACTCTTAGGATTGTAAATGCAATCCTTAGCATAATGAGTTATACCACCACACATGATACATTCCTTAGGCTTCCTTCTGAGAGTCTTGTCCTGAGGAGAAGGTTGATCTTCCTTTTTCATCTTCTTGGATGATGCAGCATGCTTCTGAGGGTGAAGCTTGTCTTTGGAGTTAGATGGTCTAGCCTGTGAAGTAGTGGTGCACATTGCTTCAACCTTCTTCTCCTAACCAGGATGGCTTAGACTTGAACTAGGACCCATGGTACTAGAGTCCTTTGTTAACTCTTCATTCTTCTTCACCTCAAACTCAGCAGAGATAAAAACTTGTTTTTGCCTAAGGTTGAGATGGGCTTGATCTCCTTCACTTTCTTAGACCTTCTTTTTGCAGATCCGATCAAGTTCTTTCTTGTAGACTTGGCCATCCCTGGTCTCTTCTTCTCTCCAGGGATATAATAACCCTTCTTAAAATGAACCTCTTCACTCACTTTTGGTTCACCCTTCATTATATCTTCTTCATCTTCATCTTCATCTTGGATAGGATCAGTAGGAGGTAGCTCATCTTCACAAGTTCCACACCTTGGTTCTCTGACAGATAGTAATGTGTTTGGAGGAGTTAATGCACTTGATCTAAGTCCCTACATGTTCTGATAACAAAATTTTGCTTTCAAGGATAAAGATATGATTTTCTTGAAGGTTTTTCTTTAAGAACATATGTTTATGCCTTGGCTTTGCTGATCATAAGCTCAACCTAGCATTCAGTTAACTTGGTAATAAAGATCTTTGACTTGAGTCCTGTAGTTTGTGTGCTCATGTTTTAGAGTAAAAATGGTTTTCTCTAAGTCTTCTATTTTATGCTTATAATCATTTTCGGCTCTTTTGAAATCAACTTTTAAAAATATTCAAGGACTCAAGACCATATCTTACTTCAAAGTTGTAGGACCTGTATATTTTAAATTTAGTAATGCATTCAGGAGTACAAAGATGTTCCAATACCTTAGTTTCATCATGATCTGCCATCAGGCCTGGTTTGGAAAGACATCTTCTACCTGAAAGCTCCAGTCAAAGCCTCCTTCTTCAACAGCAACTACAGCTTGTTACTTTGGTTGGTTGCGCTTCTCAGTTCTTGGAGCTGCATCAGTGTAGTTTGGCATGGATTTTTTTTGGACACCATTTGTTTTTAGTGCCTTACACTCCCTAGCAAAATGGCCCATTTGGTTACAGTTGTAACACTTTACCTTGCTCTTGTCCAACCCAAGCTTTCCACTAGTCACATTTCTTAGAAACTTCCTCCCTATCCTTTTGTAGAACTTCTTGGCTCTATGATTGAGAAGAGCCATCTGCTGGACTATCTCCATATACTCCAGATCATCTGGATGGATGCAGTCCAGTTCTTCAAGGGTGAAGAGAAAGTTGCTAGAACTTTCATCTGAAGACATAAAGGCCTGAGAAGAGCTGGGCTCTTGGAATGGGCTTACTTGAGTGTAGCTCTCCCTTGGTGTCTCCGGGAATGTGATGAAAGGACACTTTGGTGGGTTGTCAGTTTAGCAGATGAGATGATGCTATGGTTCTCTGCTATCCTTTTCAACCACATGAATGGGTGAACTCTTTTGGGTGTTGGATGAGCTGTGACAAGGATTTTGCATGTTCATCTCCATTTGGTAACCACTCAGGATACCATACAGCTTAGTGAAAGTGAGGGTAGTAAGGTTATTACTTCTCTTAATGGCCATACAATAGTTTGTCCATTCTTTGGGAAGAGAGAACATGAACTTCCTCACTATGTCTCTGTTCTCAAGCTGCACTCCAACATCTACCAGATTATCTATAATTTCATTATACCTGAAGTATTGTTGAGTCACAGTTTCACCTGCCTTTAAGGTGAAGTTTTCAAATTGCCGCTTCATGATGTCTTTCTTGTTTTCCATAGCTTCCATATATTCTTCATTCATCTACTTTAGTGCATCCTAGAGTTCTTTTGTAGTCTTACACTTCTTGAAGCCTCTGTAGATGGAGTTGGGAAGAGCAGTTTGAAGAGCTGTCATAGCTTCCTGATCAACATCTATTTTCTTCCACCTTTCTTTGGTACCATCCCACCTCCAGTAGTTCCTAAAGTAGTACTTAGGATGTGAGGTCCTGAGACTACGGATCTCCAAATCCTGCTATCTTGAGACTTGACGAAGCCTTCCATCCTCGTGCACTAAGTATCAAAGTCATCATGAGTGATCAGTGGATACTTAGTCGTGGTGCTGGTTTCTGTATCAGCTTTAACAAGAGCTACTATTTGAGCAAGTAAGTGTTTATGAAACTGAAGAGTTATTCAAGATACTGAGATCTTGCAATCAAGAGCCTAAGAAACTCCAATACCAATTGCAGTACCGGTTATAGTTTATTCAACAATAGTCTTACAGTAGGGGAAGACACACTTACTAGATCAAATAGGGAACCAGGCAAAGAAACAAGGAACAAAAGATAAGAATACTCAGAACACAAAGATTGGTTTTCAAGAATGGTGTATATTGCTCTCAAGTGTTTTACAATTGTTACAAGGCTTAGTCCTAAGACTGATTACATGTGATACTTTATACTACATCCTACAACTGGCCAAACTTTCAAGGCCAGTTGAACACTAATCTAGACAACAAGATCAATGTAAAGTCAAAAGCAGATTGCCTTTTGACAGGTGACTATAACATGCAACACCTCACATCCGATTATTTTACAAAAAGGATAAAAGTACAACAGAAGAAGTTAAAGACAAAGACACAATACTAAATAGTTGATAAAAGTAAAAGGTAATCACCAACTTATATAAGTTGGTGAGTCTTTAGAGTTAGCAGCAGAAAGGCGTTCTGATTTTGTCAAAAGTATGTCAGAGAGGCATGTCTTCTTTGTCTTCGAAAGAAATCAGTCTTCAGGTTTCGAAAGACATTGTCTTCAGGCTTCGGAAGACTTCACTTTTGACTTTAGAAGATTTGAAACTTGGTTAATTTTCTTTTTGCATGGTCAAATCTTCCAAAGTAACTTCCTTGTACTTCAATGCATGTACAGAGATCTTTGGTTTGCATCAGCATTTAAGATAAACTCTTACATAGCGTAATGTGTTTTTAATTTTTTTTGAGTAAATTACATGGATCATTCCAGAGGTTTGGTTAAATTTTGCCTTTTGTCCCTAGGATTAATTACGTGTTTAGACCTAAGGTTTGAAAAAACTTAACACGTTTCGTCCCTAGCCCAAACTGTCGTTAAAATTTTCCATTGAGTATGAATTACCCTTCTACCCCTCTTTAAAATATTAACTGGTACATGAGATCCACCCCACCCGCATCCACCCCATTTCACCTTTCTTCTTCTTCCTTTCTGTAACAACAACAAACCACCACCACACACCTCTCAACCACCACCACCAACACACCCCAATCCAGTAGCCACTACCACCACCACATACATCCATCTCCGGTAGCCATCACCACCTGTACCAACCTCCTTCATGTGAAGTCATAGCGCGTACCACGCATCCTATCCGAAACCCACCACCACCTGTTCCAACCTTCTTTGACTGAAGCCATCGCTGACCACTCTACCAAATGCTAATATAGTTTTCGGAAGAAGAAAAATGATGAAGAATGAACCTAACATTGGTGAACCCACTTTCACCTCCAGCGACCCTCCCTTAGTGATGAAACATGTCACTTCCTGCAACCTTTATTTGCAACATAGATTAGCACCTATTTTGGGACTTTTTGTAGATCTCTAACACTGGAAAAGGCGGGACGACATCGGTCTAAACAAGGCAAGGTGGGATGGTGGTGGTTTGCTTTGCACAAGCTTCAAGCTTGGTGCGAGATGGCGGATTGGTGGTGGTGGTAAGGTGAGATGGAAGTGGTCGAAAGGTGGGACGGCGGTGGTAGCCATGGACGAGGGAAGGGATTCAAATGGGGGAGAGGTATTGCTGGATTGGTGTTCCATTTGTTTAATATATTTGTTTGTTATTTTTACAAAAAAAATGATGGGGTTTGTCTTATTATAAGATGACATGAGGGCATAATGATCATTTAAAAAAGTATATAGAAAAATTTAACTGGAGTTGACGGTAGGGACTAAAAGTGGTATGTTTTTTCAAACCTTAGGACTAAACATGTAAATTTTCAGTCCCAGGGACGAAAGGTTAAATTTGAGCAAACCTCAGGGACGATCCATGCAATTTACTCTTTTTTTAGTATTACATCATTGTTAGAATTGTAAATGAACTCAAACTTTTCTGTAACCAGAAAAGACTTAGAAGTTTGACTAATTAGTAATTGTAAAATCATTAGATGGGTAAAAGTCGGCCGTAAAATTTGAAAAACCTATGTAAAGGTTTGTAAAACTCATGCAATTAATATGTCATAGTATTAGGTTTAAATTTAGAGTTTCAAATAGGTATGGATAAATAGGAGATCTATTAATGTTGTTGTTCTTAGAGAGATAATATGTGAAAGTGTTTGGTTGCTCAATAGTTATTATAATGTTATTGTCATAGTATCAATGGTGTTAAAAGAAATTACATTTATTTAGGATCAGAAAGGGTAAGAAATGAAAAAAAGAAAGATGTCTGGGATGTGAATAAAAGTAGGAATTTTAGAAAAATTAACAATATGGGTGGAATATATATTAAAACAAATATTGTTGTGGTGTATCGAAAGTGTACAGGGAGGTAATGCAATAGTTACACAAGGTTGGAGAGAATAAACAATAACAGTTAACAAATCAAATAGGGAACCGACTTATGAAACAAAGATCAAATGTAAAGAACACAAACAGAACACAAGCAATTGGTTTTCAAGAATGATGTATATTGCTCTCAAGTGTTTACAACTATTACAAGGCTTAGTCCTAAGGATTGGTACCTGAGATACTTTATACTACATCCTACAGCAGGCCAATACTTTGAACGCCAGCTGAAACACTAATCTAGACAATATGATCAATGTAAAGTCAAAACGCAGATTGCCATTTGACTAGTGATTATGACATGTCATAGCTCACATCCTTATCCATTACAAAAAGGAAAAAAGTATAAAGTAGAAAGTTACAGACTCTAAGACCTTAATCTATAGTTGAAAAAAGTATGGAGATATCACCAACTTGTATAAGTTGGTGAGTCTTCAGAGATAGCAGTTGTTGGTCCACTTGATCGATATAACAGTGCAATTGATTAATAAACACAAACAAATCTCACTGAAAAACACAAATATCAATGATATTTGTGTAAAATATAGATCAAACACAATAAAATAAGGATGAACAAGATGAACACCTTAAGAACACTCAATAAATCCTTGTTTGATCTGAATTGATTACTAAAGATATTACAAATGTGAAAAGACCCTCAATCAATGGCTCATTCAAGCTTTTCAACACTCTAATAACTCTAGCTATATATAGTCTAATGACAATTAGACTTAATGACATTTAGCCCCTAGACTATGATTAAAACATGACAATTATGAAATTACAATTAAGACACAAACTAGACAAATAAAGATTAAATATATATTTTGTTGACAACAAAATATATATTAACTCTAAGACCCGTGTTCTTTGTATCTTTAATGACTCACTACTAATCTTCGTTCCGAAGTTGTCGTCTTGACTTTTGAGTTGACTTTGACTTTAATGTTGACTTTTGTTGACTTTGACTGCGTTGATAATATTAGACTATTTTTTAGACCTAACAATACTCCCCCTTAGTCTATTATTATCAACGTCTTTCATCGTGATCAGCACCGATAAGTCAACTATATAATGATCTTCAATCTCCCCCTAGATTGATGATCTGGTATTGAAGATTTTCATCTTTCAGGCTCCCCCTTTTTGTATGCTCCCCTTCTTCATGTGCATTCTATGTGAATGATTAGGAACAACTTTTCCAACTCTTTATTCTTGAGTGCTTCAGAAGATGTAGGAGGAGGAATCCTGGCTTGGTATCTTCTGCAAACTTGAGGAACAGGTTCTCTGGTATGGTACTTTGCTCAGCTGATGATCGGCCATCATTTGAAGCATAAATCTGTAACACAATCACAACCACAATCTCGTAACTTCCAGTCAGATCATTTTAGTTAACAAATAAGCCCATGTTTATCTATTTGTGCAATTTCCCATGAAATGCATGTGAAAATAATAACATTTTAATAGCATAATATGGAAGACTTGAAAACTGATTTGAAACGAATATTTTATTTTATTTTTTTATCATATTACACCAAGAACTAATTTGATCATGAGATCACATCCTCAAGATATACGAAAGCACAAAGATGTATTTGAACATCGACAAGTTAGTGGGATCACACTGATACAGAGGCTGGTCATAATTTTAAGTTTTTGAAAGCCAAAAACAGTTCAAAAATGATTGTTGGTATATTTGTCCAATTTAAACCCATGCCTTATCCTTTTCAGCAAATGATCTGCAACTAATTTTATCATGTTTTAGATTTAATTAGAGAAGCTCAAGTGATTTGGTTCCCATAGACATCCGGCAAAGAACTTATCCCATCGTCAGGGCTTATTGAGTAACATGATTAACTCTGCTTGATTTTCTTTTAAGTTTTCAACAATGATCTTAATTTAAGAATCAATGTGCCTTTATTTGGGGAACAGATGATGAGAGCTCCAGGTCTATACTTAAGTATAACAGAGGAGATGATCATCTGCGCATGCTGATAAGAGCTTCAAGTCTATACTCACGTATAACAGAGAAGATCATCACTGCAGGTCAATGCTTCCACATAGCAGAGGAGATAAGCATGAAAAGGATTCTGAAGAGCATACAAGAAGTGTCAATTCAGAAGAAAGGGTGAGGGAATTTGGGAATCGAAGTTATCAAGGAAGAAGTCAGATACTCTCAACCCATTTTTTACTAGACTTATAACTTTGTGCAGCCAAAATGTCAGGAGAATAATCCTTATCATCGAGTTCTTAAGCTTAAGTTAGGCTACAGAATCACTATTTACTTTGTTTTCAGGCTGAGCCTACCAAGCATATCATATAATGAAACTATCTTTTTCAGTACATCAGTTACTATCATTTCTCACAAAGTATAAGTCATGCAAATAAGCATACCAAGAAGACATACTATCATTTCTCAGTCATCCCAAATCAAGTTCTTAGTTCCTGTGAAATTTTTAATTCTCCCCCGAAATTTCTTTTTAACTGCCATGAAACAAAAAAAAAAAGAAATTTCCCTTTTTTTTAAGTATATAATAAACGGAATTGAAAAAAGAATTTAACTAAAGAAAGTCATCCAAATTATACTAGCAGAAACATGAGAAATGAAGTAACAAGAAAAATGCAGTGATTGTGATGGTAGATAAGAATCCAAAATGTGGATGAGATACCATAACCTGTTTGTTCTGCCTCAAATTTGAATTAGGAACAATCCCAGTCAGTAAACCGGATTACTAATAGGCCTCCTGAATTGTTCCTGCACTCATAAACAGATTAATTAGAGAGGGGGACCCAGGCCATCGTGGTTCTGGGAGTTCCTTTTTCATCAGTGTATGTAACCTGTTTAAGCACACACTCTTTTGAAAAATCATTTATTTCTTTATCCTTTTCATTTTGTTTTACTTTCCAAATTTTTTTCTGTTCAATTACTTTTGATTTGAAAGAATTGAATTTGGAAATCATTTTCCTTTTAAGACCCGAAGGAAGAGATTTTGATTTTGAAACACTAGTCCTTTTTATCTTTGAATCATGTGAAACCGGCTTCACATGAGAAGGTTTGGATAGATTGTTCTTTATCCAACTATTCAAAGATATGTGCTTTTTACCTTTTGAACCCGAGAAGTAACCTGTGTTATCTTTACCTCCCGAAGCTTGCCTTCGAACTTGAGGGCACTTCTTTAGCACATGACCTTCTTTTCCACATCTAAAGCAAGCCTTGAAAGGCTTTTGGTTCTTTGTAGTCCCGTGGTTAGCTGGAGAGGGTGGAGCCTGCTTTGAAGTTGTTGCACCTTGTTGACAACCTTGAAGCTTCTTCTTTTGGATATCAGGAAATTGAACTTTCTGAGGCTTTGTCAATGTGGATTTTGAATTGGGATGTGTTTTGATGTGTGATGTTCTAGAAGCTGAGATCTGAACATTCTTTTAAGAATCCTTTTGTATGACAGGTGACATGTTAGACTTGGAAGCAAATTTGTGAGGGTCATGATGGATAGCAGATGAAGATGGTGAGTGCTTTTGCTGAGTTTTGGATGAACTGCTGATTTGTTTAGCAGTTGGAGATGAGATCCGTATAGGTCTTGAATCAATTATTGGAAGCTTTTGACACTTAATAACTTTAGGTGACTTGATGATCTCTTGTTCATCATCAGAACATGTCCAGTCCTGTATGCACAAGTCAGCTTCTAATGGATCTTGGTTGATAACTCTTGTTTTGTTGGTTTGTGTTGTTGAGTTCTGATTGCTTGATGATTCCACAGCGGTTCCTTCTTTGACAAACTTGACAGGAACAAAAGAACGGATGTTACCTATCTTGAGTTTGTTAAAGAAGTTACTGGAAACAACTGATACTGGTTTTGAAGCATCAGAGCTGGAGTTATCATTTTGCAGATCAGATCCTTGCTTGATGAGCCCCAAACCAGCAGGAAAATCATATTCATCTCGAACCTCTTTGTGATTAACGCTTCTTAAACCTGCATGTAAACTATTAGTATCTGCAGCTTCAATTAAATCATTAGATGGATGTGGTTGAGGCATAGGAGAGTAACAGTAAGTGCTAGGAGGAGGATAAACATATGAACTTTCACCACATCCCACACCCATTTTGATTCAAACTCCCCTTTGCTTAGAGAATAGTTCTTCCTGTTTCATCCCTGATATCATCCATTTATCAAGTTTAGTTTTAAGCTTGCTAGTCTCAAATTCTGCTAATGTGACTCGTTCGCTCAAAACATTAATCTAGACATTCTTTTCTAAAAGATTTTTTTTAAAAGATCATTTTCTTTTAAAGCTTCTCTTAGTTTAATAAAATATTTGGACTCATTGATTTTAACTTCTTTGTTTATTCGTTTTAATTCTTTTTCATTTTCTAACAACAATCTGCTAGCTTTATAAACCCCGAATAAACGAATTTTACAGGGAGGAGAACACATGTCTTGAATAGTCTCATAGGGGAGTCCCATAACTATCTTTTCTGCAGCTAGGGCTTTTTCACATTGATAGACAGGAGTGTTCTTTTTGTATTCTTCCTCCTCAGTAGCTCTCTTGTTAGCTTCTTCAGCTTCACCTTCCTCTGGATTTCCTTCATCCTAAACCTCCTACTTCACTTCATCTGTTTCACTATCCTGTAGCTTCTGAATTTTACACCAGCTTGCACATGCATCAACATCACCAACACTCTCTCCTTGAGTATCATAGCTTAATTCTTTGAAAGGATCAAAATCCTCAACATAATTCTCATCACTGTTTACCACCTCAACCATCAATACATTATTGACTTCTTCTTTAGTTTCTTTGATCTCAACACTTGAAGATACACCACCATACATTAATTGACTGACACTTTTCTTTTCATATCCGAATCAAATGACTTCAACTTGTTGATAACTTCCATGAGTTTTTAGTCAGCAAAATTTCTTTCGTGTTTTAACAACCTAACTTGTGGATTCCACTGTGGAGGAAGAGAGTCTAAAAGTTTTGTGACTTGTTCATGGTTTCCCAGCTAGTCATGATACTTCTTAAGGTTGTTTGCCACCATCAAAAATCGATCAATAACATCATATATCTTTTCATCTTTCATGGCTGCAAACAAATCAAATCGACTTTGTGCCATTTTGGCGTTGTCTGATTCGAAATCGGCAGAAAACGACATTTTCAGTTAAAAATATTAAAATTCACTTTAACACCCAAAACTAAAATTATTTTTCCAAAAATTTTTGAATGATATTCTCTCTCCGAAAAAAATACTTTTAATGTCAACTAAATGGTTTCTAAGCAACTGGGGCCAAATTCGCTAGCAGTTTCTCTCCTAATTTCGCTGGTAATTTCAGCAGCAGTTTCGCCCAGCAATGGCACACAGATGCTAGTTTCGCGGGATAGTTTCACCCAAAACTAGTTGAACTTTCATTCAGAGAACAACTTGGCAGCAATTTCGCTGGGATTGGCTCACAAACACTATGAACTTTCGTTCAACACATGTACTTTCGCTGGAACAAAGAAACCAAATCCAAAAACCAAGAGCAACTTAGTTTCGCTGAAGGAGCCCTAGTTTCGCCAGGCAAAACTATATAGTTTCCCTGATTGAAGCTGTATATTCACCGGACGAGCTGTAAATTCGCCCAACGTATCAGAATAGCCTTTTTCAGCACAAAATCAACTCAAACTCATCCAAATCTCAATGAATTTGAGATCTGATGATTCCTATAGCTTCCCACACCAAAATCGAGCAATCCTCAATCAATTTCCATATCCAAAACACTCAGATCGATCTAAAATGAATGGAAGAGTGACTTAGAACTTGAAAACCAAACAAAAACTCAAATAATCAAGAGCACAATGGCTCTGATACCAAATTGTTGGTCCACTTGATCGATATCACAGTGCAATTGATTAATAAACACAAACAAATCCCACTGAAAAACACAAATATCAATGATATTTGTGTAAAATATAGATCAAACATAATAAAATAAGGATGAACAAGATGAACACCTTAAGAACACTTAATAAATCCTTGTTTGATCTGAATTGATTGCTAAAGATATTACAAATATGAAAAGACCCTCAATCAATGGCTCATTCAAGCTTTTCAACACTCTAATAACTCTAGCTATATATAGTCTAATGATAATTAGACTTAATGACATTTATCCCCCTAGACTATAATTAAAACATGACAATTATGAAATTACAATTAAGACACAAACTAGACAAATAAAGATTAAATATATATTATGTTGACAACAAAATATATATTAACTCTAAGACCCGTATTCTTTGTATCTTCAACGACTCACTACTAATCTTCGTTCTAAACATATTGTCTTGAGTTTTGCGTTGGCTTTGACTTTAATATTGACTTTTGTTGACTTTGACTGCGTTGATAATATTAGACTCTTTTTCAGACCTAACAGCAGTGAAAAGTTGTTTAGCTTTTATCAAAAGCATGTTAGAGAAAACATGTCTTCTCTGTCTTCGAAAGAAATCAGTCACTTGGCTTTGGAAGACTTTGTCTTGAAGCTACGGAAGACTTTATCTTCGGCTTCGGAAGAAATAGTCTTTGGGTTCCAAAGATTTGACGCTTGGAGAATTTCTTAGTGCTTTTGTCTAATCTTTCGAAGTAACTTTTTTTGTACTTCAGTGTGCATGCTGATAGAACTTTGGTTGCACTAGTGAACATATTGCTAAAAATCAATTAGAAAATTTAATAACACTACCATGTGTCCGGAAGATATAGCTAGTGACGAGGATACGAAACAAATATGCAAGCAATATGACGTAGCATATGAGAATCAATCAAAAACATGAAATGATGAAGAAAGATACAGTTGACATTAATAATTCTGGTAGTACAACTGGCATTAAAATTCTAGTATATATACAACTGACATAATAATTAGGCATATTTTAACAAAGAGACAAAAAAAAATTTGAAGTATTACTTTATAGCATGAGAACTTTATTATGTAGTTTATTTTTACAAAATAAAAAAAAACGAGATGGAAGGAGGTACAAGAAAAAGAAAGAAGTGTACGGGAAGATAGGTAATGGATATAAGTTTTATCAATGTTTAATAATCATATGCTTGAGCATAGAAAGTATAATGATACTCCTTATGGATGAAACAAGGATTGTATTTAATGTGTCAAATAGTGTGTGTAGATTCTAGCATTGAATGATCAAAAGGGTATAAGAAGAAAACACAAGAAATTAGTAAGTGTGAAGTGGTGATTGAATATAACTATGCATAAATGTTATGGTTTGTTTTGTGATGAAACGTTATTTTTCTGATTAGTGGTGTGGACTCCTTGACAAGCGAGAATCAGCTAAGGCGAAAAAAAAAAAGAAAAAAACAAGGGATAAAACAAACGAAAAGGTATGTGTAATGTACTAGTGTAAGTAGAATAATGTTAAGTGTTAAAATTGTCAAAAAAGCAGGTTTCTTGTGGTGGTTAAGAAGCATTAAAAATTTTTACTATTAAACAAGTTTAGCATATATGCTTTAACATGTTTCCTAAAAGTGTGAAATATATTTGTTGTGTGAAACTTTAGGTCTATAAGTTGTTTACATTGGTGTAAGTTGGCAGTGATAGTGCACACAAATCATATATTTAGTGTAACAAATTAAACAGGTATAGAAATTAGGGTTGATAAAGAAAGGAAGAATGTTACTGGGCTGGAAACATAAAAAAAATCAAAGAATAAGATAGAGAAGGAAGAAATTACGAAAGATGGTATTTCGTAAAAAGAGATGTGCTCTTTTAACTAGTTGCTTCACGTAGTAAGAAAAATGTCAGACACATAAAAGGAAGTAGCAGTAGAAATGGGATTTAGTTTATTACTTAATCTGGAAGTTGAAGGTGGAAGGTGGAAGGTGAAGGTGGTGTAATCAAAGTCCATGAACAAACAGTTCATAGGTTGCTTGGAATTCCAAATAAAGGCATGAGCTAGAATCACTAGTTCCCAAAAACTTCATCCTAGGATGGTAGAATAGAGAAATTAATTATGAAAATGAATATATATCATCATCACAGATTGTAAGCAGGATAATAGATTGTTCAAGTGATTACTCTCTAGATTTCAAGATTGATTTCTTGTTTTCATTCTTTCAACAGTGGTTGAGTGTTATTCACATGGAAAGTGTAAACATAATGTAAGGTACTACATCTCTTATGAAAATGACTTAAGTAACATACACTGTATGTATTACAATGCATGAAGAATTTCAAGAGTGGTTCGTTTAGTAATAGAAAAAGTCAATTTAATAGAGCTTTGACTATACTAACAATAATGTTTACTGTACTTGATTATAATGATATTATTAGATTAACATGTGTGGACATGAATTTAATACATGTTATGATATTATAAACAGCTTTTGTATGTTAACGGGGTTTCATGTTCGAACACATCTTTGGAGTATTGGAACGTTGAGCTTTTGAAACAAAGGGAAGCATTGTTGATTCGCAATCAGGGTTTGGAAGGGAAAGTATAAATATGTTTAAGCAAAGGTGGAGGGAGTAGATCATGTGATAGAAGGAAAATGATACGAGATAGATTCGACTGAGGTGATGGTAAGTAAAAATTTGACCTGTTGCAAAGTTAATATTATTACTAATAGGTGTTATTAAACAATGGATTAGTGAACATGGATGCATCATAGAATTCAAAACATTAGAGGAAGAGTACAACTATAAGAAAAAAAGCAAAAGTAATTTTACTTTACAAATATATGAAACTGATAGTATGGTTACATTATTGTAAGAAGTATCTGGTTATATAGTAAGTACAGAAGAATGAGAATTTATGATGGATTTGTATGGTGAAGCAGAAATAAGGGTGAACAAGTGACAAAAGTTAGAACCAATGATGAAGAAATAGAAGGTAAAAAGAAACATTAGAAGGTAAGTATATTGTTATATAAAGAACAATAACATTATAAATTGATCTCTTAGAAGTTATTTTTTTGTGATTTTAGACGCATGGTTGTTGATAGAAAGTTCAAAAGAAGATAGAGAGAATTACTCACAAAAAGCATTATATGTTCAGACGAAGATAAAAAAAAGTAAGTCGTACATAGTATTATAAATATAAGTGATGTCACTATAAAAAGTTGTTATAAATCCATTGGGAACCATAAACTAGCATCAGTCTAAGATATTAAACAAAAGTGTTTTTCTATTTAGCAACAGATCGGCTGGTGAGGTTGTTAAGTAGTGTAAAGAACAATTAAGGGATGAAGTGATATCAGTGTTAATAATTTGTTATGAATAAAATTAACATCAGTGTAAACGTTTTTAGCGAATTTGTGGATATGAACAGGAGAATGCCTTGCAGGTTTGTAAAGTAGTGTAAATAAATATTAAAGGAGAAGAACTACATGTGATGAGGTTTTGATTTTCTCAAAGGAAAGAGGAAAAATTAAACATAGTAGAAGCAAAAAGGAAATTAAAATGATCTAGTAGATTTAGGATCACTAAGTTTTAGTGTCGCTTAACATAATTAGAAATAAAGAGCAATTGTTGCAGGAGCATGAAATATGTTATACAGTAGAAGATTTAAAGGCGCCTCACTTTAGTGTTGCCTGACACAATTGGAAAAAAGGCAGACGAAGAAGAAAAGAAAGGTTAAGATTTTAAATTTATTTTAGTTGTACTTCATGAAACTAACTCTAAGCTAAGGAGGTTATAATGTTATCAGTTGACTTATTTGACCTGTAGGAAAGTAGTTTGAAGGAGTCATTAATGAATCTGATAGCATAGCTACATGTGAGAAAACAAAAGTTAAAAATAAAAGGTTTCCTCAATAGGGTTTTGATGCTTTCATTAACTTGGTGAGTTAGAAATATATATAAGTATAATTAATAATTGACTACATCTGGTTGACATTACGAGTGGCATTACTCTTCTGCTAATAGTTACATGTACTGTTGGATCAAAAATCTAAATAAACAAATTAAACAAAGATTAGGGGGACACAAGAAGTTGTCATAAAACCAGAGGAAAATAAGGATGATGAGGAGATAGGAGAAGAAGGTAAACTTACATTGCTATAATATAGTGTAATGACAACATAATAAAGAAAGATGTATGGATTTAAGAAATCATATGGGTTTGGGTAGATGCTAAGTTTATTATAGCATAAACAAGCTGCGATTGTTTTTCCACCTATGTGGTATTAAATTTCAAGATTTTTTTACATTGATGTAAGGGGTCAGTTTAGGTAAGTTTACCTTGTTGAATGTTAGCTTACATATGTGGTACTACTTTATTGATAAATCCTCATGGTTTAGAACCGTTTAAGTAACTAAAAAATAGTTAAATAGGTATATTCAATTTAAATGTATAAAGTTATTGGTTAATAATTATATAGCCAAGGAGATTATATTTGTAACATGGATAACATGAACATGGAGTTAATCAAAAAGGCAGATAATCAAAGCTAGATGAAGGAATGTGTCTAGAGATGGTGAGATAAATAAGAGGTTGAATAGGAAAAGGGTGAAATGAGTTCTCATGATGGTGCAGGTTAGAATAGTCTTAATCTATATTAAACTATCCAATGTGGTAAGAGGATCATTGTTATGTATAATACAGTAACTATGTTCAAATTAAAATGTCTCATATGACATGTATAGGACATCACAGGTAAGAAATAAAATAAGGATGCATGAGGTATAAATCTTGTCGAGGTAAACGTGGGACATGAAAGTCCCCCACGGTTGAGTGCACATGTCCCACTCCTATCAAGGTAAGCAAGCATAAGGCAAGGGCCCTATTGTTTTAAGTGTGTATGATACAACTCATGTACATTAAGTGCATACAGAATGCAACTCCTATCAGGTGAGTAGTGCACAAGGCGAAGCTCCTATGTTAGTGAGAATGCAACGAATGCAGACCCCTATACGTTCTTGCAAGACTTTTTGTGTGTGGGCCTATTCACTATCATTAATTACTATTTTCATTCATTCTTTCTTTATCACTTTATCATGATAGTAATTATCATTCATCGTGTTTCTTCTTCTTCGTTACTATACCTACTTTTATCATACTATCATATCACTAAATATACCTTAACACTTTATCATACTTTAGCACATTATCGGACTTTAGCTCTTTAACATACTTTAACATTTTATCATATGAGTGTTCCAAAAATTGTACATTACCAACAACTTAATACTATCATACTATCATACTATCATAGACCACATACCCTGATTCACATAGGTAAGTCTCATCAATTATAAAGGCTTTAAATTCCATTGACAACTATCGTAAGATGTTCTAAGCATGGTTAATACGGTAATCATATCAGTACAAATGATAGGGTTATTACAGATGCAATAAATCTATCTGAGTGAACAAACTCATGTATTTTATTAAGGGTAGCATGCAAAGGTCGATACGACTTAACCGATTCGCGCTGATGATTGGTCAATGCGGGAACTATGATGAGCAATTTGGGTAAACTATAATATGTTTATGTTTTGGGACCATGCGACTAATAGTAACATAGGTATTGAGGTTGAAATAAGATCAATGTAGGTGTCCAACTCATGCAGATGACTTGTTCCAATGTGAATGAACTGTTTTCTAATGCAAATGCACTAGTTCCTTGCGGATGCATAGAAGTTTTGTAGAAAGAGAAATTATATTATTATTTGAAATGAGATCAACACTTAGAATGAATACTAGTGTGGATCAAATAGGGTTACATACCGTATCTTAGTAACTATCACATACAAATGCACCATCACATCATGGCAACTACACATATAGGCAACTCTTGTATAGTCGTTATCATATATGAATACGTAAACTCTCATCAAATGACTCTCAGATTTATATACATACTATAACAAATGCTATAACTGTAGATGGGCACTACTCAAAGATAAAGTATTTGAATATAACTTGAGAGCTGTAACAAGCCGAGTACTATCTTACTTCGCCTAAAGGTATTCATCACTTTACACAGGCTGAGCAGTATAATAAATACTAAGGCCAAGAACTATACCAAGTTATATCATCTGTTAATTACTTTAACTTACATAAGTAGGGTCTTTAGCATCAAACACTATTTCTTTGATGAATAAACCGTAAAATATGACCCTTAGCATTACAAACACTTTATATTTTCATAATCTATTAACATATGCATACTAGCCCAAAACAATGTAACATTAAATAAGAGATCTAGAACTCACCTGGGTTGTCAGATGCCCCAAGCGTATCTCAAATGAAATCCTAAATAACATCACCCTCGTTGGAGTTCCGCCATCATCTTTAATCATGAAATTAAAAATGCCATTACTAGGAAACCCTTAATATCTTCATATCATGAATCCACCATATTTATCATCATAAAACCATCATCATCATGAGTAGTATACATCATCATCCTAAGATTGCCTTCATACCATAACATGGTTATCATATTATCACAACTCATCATCATCTTCATAGGATAATCATCAACATTGTATAACCATCATCATCATAGAACCATTACGCAAGACCAGTGAAGGAGGTCAATGCAATAGTTTTGCAATGTTTGGAAAGAGTTTATAACACTTAGCAGATCAAATAGGGAACCGACTTAAGATGAAACAAAAACACAAGTAAAGAACATAACAAGAACAAGATCATAGGGTTTTTAAGAATGATGTATATTGCTCTTAAGTTCTTACAAAGTGTTACAAAGCTTTCTAAAAAGAAATGACAAGTACTTGAGACACTTTATACTACATCCTATAGCCGGTTATACTGTGAAAGCCAACTAGAAACACTAATCTAGAAAACAAAATCAATGCAGAGTCAAAACGCAGATTGCTTTTTGACTAGTGACTATGACATGCCATAGCTCACACACTTATCAAATACAAAAAGGATAAAATTACAAAAGTAGAAAGTTACAGACTCAAGACCTTAATCTATAGTTTGACAAAAGTATGACCTTTTTACCAACTCATATAAGTTGATGAGTCTTTAGAGGTGGTAGTGGAAAGTAGTTTAGCTTTTGTGAAAACATGATTTAGGAAAAAGTATGTCTCTCTGTCTTTTGAAGAAATCAGTCTTTGGCTTCGGAAGACTTCATCTTTGGCTTCAAAAGATTTGGTCTTTGGCTTCAGAAGATTTTATGCTTAGAATAATTCATTGAGTTATATCAAATCTTCTGAAGTAACTTTCTTATACTTCACATGTTCATGTTGAGAGCTCTTTGATTGTATCACCCTCTAAGTGTAATCCTTACAAACTCTCCTTAGGTTGATGCTACTAAAACTGAAGGAAAGCTTTGAAGCTTGATCTTTATCTGTTGACAGTCCTTATCAGAATCAAGACCATTCCCTTCATCATCAGTTGGTAAGGATTATTCAAACTTTCAAAGTACTCCTCATGTCATAGAGATCATGCAGAGGGAGGTCAAGTATGTTTTTCTAGAAGTATACATGTTGAACCCTTGATCTCTAGTGACATATCATTTTTCTAGGTTAGTAGCAAATTCCCAAGACAAGATAGGTCTCTCAGCAGCAAAAGGATCTACAGTGAGTGGACTTTGTTAAGAAGCCTCTTCTTGATCACCCTCGGGATGTTCTAACCCATCTAAGGTGTAGAGGTGGATGCCTTAGACTTCTTCTTCTTCTTGTCCTTTATGATAGCCATCCTTTTCCTCTTTCTATACTTTAACTGAGAAGGTTGGCCTTGAGTACCAGATGGTTCATATTTGTCCTTCTTAGTTGGGTCCTTTTCATTCACAAGTTTAAGGATAGGGATCATGACCAGTTGTGGGTCAGAAGATGAAGCTGGCTGTGATGCGTCACTAGGTCCTGGTTGAGTTTTCTTTTGTAGTTCAACCTTGACCTCAGTTTCAGGGACAACCTGACTTGGTGGAGAATGCAAGTCAACCAGCTCACCCTCTTGATCTTCTGCTTCATCACTCTAATGTGCTCATCCATTGTGGATAGAGACATTGCACCAAGTCTCTTTCTGGAGACCTATACAGCTTTAAGAAGCTCACTATCTTCTGTCTATCAGTAGATTCTTCTATGTGCTCTGATGGTGGCTCTTGACTTTGTAGCATCTTCCCTCATCTTCCTCTTAGCAGCTTTTTGCTCGTTTAGCACTTCTTGCTCAAAGCTCCTTGCGTATTCAAATTCAATGTATTCATAAGATAGTAAGTAGGTCTACTGCCTGATTAAAGGGATGTGGCACTCAGGTAGGTTATCATATTTTGTCTGTCTTGTTCCCTACCTACTGAGTTCTCTTGCTCAGTAGCCACAGCCTCTACCTTAGGGCTTTCTTGAACTAGGGAGAGGGTAGGATCTTTGTAGAGTCTTTTCTTCTCCTTTCTTCTTTGATTTTAAGGAGCAGTTCTGCATCCTCAGCTTCTCTCCTCTCATTTGAACTTCCATGTCAGCCATTTCATCATTTCTTCCAAGCGAAGAGGAGATAAGTGTTGGATCTTATATGCCCAAGACACATACAAGATTGATGTGGTTAGTACGTTATGATCCAAGTCGGGTCATACCCAATAACAAGCTAGGCAAACACCGTTAAACATTTATTTGTTGATCATGATCAAGCAAATAAATTATGACACCAATTTAGAAAATGGGTTTTCTGAATTATTGCATTTGAGATAGAACAAATTATATGGATATTTTGTTCATGAGATATCATTTGTAATGTTGTTTAAATAAGTTAAATAACATCAAATATAAGAGTGTTTAAGTTATAAGATTAAAATTGGTTTAATTATATAACTTAATGAGTGATTAAAATGAATTAAAAGGGTGTTTTTTCAAAATGGGGGGAACCCATTTTGAATAAACTTTCGGCCGCCCTTCTTGCTTTTCTTGGGATTCCTTGTCTTGTTTTAATACAAGACTTTAATCCCTTGGAAGATACACTCAACTACACTCTCTCTCACACACATGCAAAGAACTCTTTCTTCTCCATCTTGCTCTTCACATTCACGGACATAGAGCTTGAAAGAGAAGGCTTTGGGTGTTAACTTCCTAACAAGTTTGGTGCTTTGCAAGAGCTTGTGGGTATACAAGCTTGAGGTCTTCTCTTTTGAAGACTAGACATTCAAGAAACATCATCTTCCTCCTCTTATCCGTATCCAACTTGCTTGTTCAAGAAAGGTAGTATTCATGTACATCCTATGGTTGGTTTTGATAGCATTTCTTTTCACATATATATGATCCTTGTTCTTGGGTTTGTTTTCTTGAACATATAAATGTTTATTTTCAGAATATAACACAAGTTTTAAACCCCATATATCCGCTGCGTTTTGTTGTTTAAATGGTTAAACATCCTTGTTAAAACTTGTAAAAACCCAACAATGGCATCTAGAGCCGGTTATGTGGAAAACTTGCTTCAAAAGTCCAAGAAAAGTTAGTTTTGTTGGACTTTTTCAACCCATTAGGGGCTGTTTTGATATGGATAAATGAATCCCTTATCTTTCAAAGTTTTATCTCACATGCTTTAGAATAAACCTTGAAAGATTAACATCAAGTGGTTGATTGTTTTGTTTGGACTAAACCCTAAAGTTTGGGTTTATGTTGGCCGAAACTTTAAGGGTTAAAAAGGGAGTTCATGGTTGTTCTTGGATGTTGTATTTGATACATATTTTGGTGCATAACATAGCCTTGACCTAATGTGTTTTGGTTTTGGATGAATGTGATTGTCATGTTTAGTTTTATTCATTAAAGGGTTGTAATAATAATTTTGGTGTTTGTATCTTTTGGGTTGTAATTTATTTATTCATTGGTTATGTAATAAATAGATTAGGTGCATTTCTTTTATTAGAAAAATTGTATTAGGATATGATTTTGTAAAAGAAGATGCACAAGTTGGAGACTCAAGGAAAGATACAAAGGAAGAACTCAAAAGACATGGACACTTGAAGCATTTGGATGTGGATTCGAGTGGGAGTTCTTGGACACATTTTAATGTGTCATTATTAACCCTTAGGAAAGACCTAGTGACAACACTTGTGATGGCAAACAAGTGTGGTCACCTTAGTGGCTATGGTTATGCACATATGATTGAATGGTTGTGCTTGTTTGGTTGTTTTGTTTTATGTTGGTTGTTTGATATATGGATATGCATAACTAACAAATTTATAAACATAACAAGCTGAAAATAAATGGTTCTTAATCATTAAGTGGTTAATAAAAGGTTATTAAAAGGATTAATGATTTTAAATAAAAGGGGTTTTATTAAAAGAACCATAGGGTACCATGTATTTGAAAGCATGCAAATGCAAGGTACATAGAGTTTTCTAAACTAGAATTATGAAAACTTAAAATGTCTTTTGAAAACAAGTTTATCACCATCCTTTTACACAACACTTAAGTCACTTGAAAACTCTTAATGGGATAAAGGTCACCTAACCATTTTGAGGGAACTTGTGATTTAAGGTGGGAATGCCATATTTGTGGGATAAAGATCACCTAACCACTTATATTGGTAAACTCACATGTGTGTGTAAGTAGGGTAACTTGATTTGCAAACCATGTTAAATGGATCACCTACAATATGGTTTACAAAAGGTGTTGATGGGATTAACATGCCGACTATACATATGATGTTTAAGTCGATCCCATACCTCTAGAAGTTGCAAAGGGTTGCAATTGTCAAACGTTGACTACCTTGTTAATTTAAATAATGGGATAAAGATCACCTAACCACTATTTAAATGTGACGTTGGATTCTAGAATTTTATTTTGTGTATGACACATAAAAGAAATTTATAATTAAAAATGATAATATCGTAAATACTAAAATTGAACCTTGTTAAATTTTGTAGATGGCCACCAACAACAATGAAAATAATGATATTCCATCCGCTCACAACCTATCACTAAGAACCATTCTCCAAAAGGAGCGTCTAAACCATAACAATTTCATTGATTGGTTTCGAAACTTGAGAATTGTTCTCAAGCAAGAGAAACGGTCATATATCTTAGACGATCCGATTCCCGATGAACCCAATGAGGAAGATGAAGAGGCCTACTTGAATTGGGTGAAATACACTGAGGACTCGGTCCAAGTGTCTTGCCTCATGTTGGCAAGTATGACTCCGGATCTCCAAAAGGAGTACGAACATCACGGAGCATACGACATGATAACCCAGTTGAAGGAAACGTTCCAACAACAAGCAAGGGTAGAGCGCTTCGAAACGGTTCGAGCACTCCATGCATGTCGTATGGATGATACCCAATCGGTCTCATCTTATGTACTTAAGATGAAGAGCCACATAGACCGCCTCGAAAGGCTGAATTGTCCCGTCTCGAAAGAGTTGGCTACGGATTTGATCCTCAACTCTTTGTCAAAAAGGTTTGACAATTTTGTTATGAATTATAACATGAACGGTTGGGACAAGAACATAACTGAGCTTCACTCTATGCTCAAGACAGCCGAGGCGGCCATGGGTAAAAGGAGTTTACCCGTTCTCACCATCAATGAAGGTGGGAACAAGAAGAGGCCTCACCCCGCATCCAAGGCAAGTGTTGCCAAAGGTAAAGGGTACGTTGGGAGAAAGGGAAAGGGAGTGGTAAAAGTGCCACCACCAAAACCAGCGGAGAAGAAGCAAAAGGTTGCTTCGGATGACCCATGCTTTAAGTGTGGGGAGATAGGACATTGGGCAAGAAATTGTCCTGTCCATCTCAAAGAGTTGAAAGCAAAGAGGGATGCCGGGCAGACCTCAGGTACAATTTTCATGATTCATATTGATCTAAATATAATATCCTCTAACACATGGGTATTGGATACCGGATGTGGGACTCACATTTGCAATTTGTTGCAGGGGTTCAAAAGAAGTAAAAACTTCAACAAAGGGGATGTTAGCCTCTACATGGGGAATGGGGCAAAAGTTCAAGTTGAAGCCCGAGGGGACTACATCCTGAAGCTTCCAAATGGTTTGGAAGCAATTTTGAACAATGTTTTGTATGCTCCTAGTTTGACTAGGAACATTATTTCAGTTGCACAATTAAGACAATATGGTTATGTTTTGATGTTTATTGAAAATGAAATTCATGTTTCTTTAAATAACATCTTTTATTTTAAAGCTACTCCTATTAATGGTATTTATGAATTGGTTCATGAAAACACATTATATGATAGCTCGTTGTACCAAACCACCACCAAGAAGCTCAAATTAGATTTGAGTGACACCTATCTTTGGCATTGCCGTCTTGGTCATATAAACAAGAAGCGCATACAAACTCTTCAAAAGAATGGTCTTTTAAAAGCAAGTGAATATGATTCATTTGATGTATGTGAATCTTGTTTACAAGGCAAAATGACTAAGGCGCCTTTTAGTGGCAAAACCGAAAGGGCAAAAGATTTATTAGGTATCATACATTCGGATGTATGTGGTCCTTTTAAGCCAATGACTAGGTATAATGAAAGATACTTCATTACCTTTACCGACGACTATAGTAGGTATGGGTATGTGTACTTGTTAAGACACAAAGATGAAGCTTTTGAAATGTTCAAAACCTTCCAAAATGAAGTAGAAAATCAACTCAACAAATCAATAAAAATTCTTCGCACCGATAGAGGAGGTGAATACCTGAGTGATGCTTTTAGAGATCATCTTAGAAGTTGTGGGATTATCTCACAACTATCTCCACCTGGAACACCACAACACAATGGTGTGTCCGAAAGGAGAAATCGAACTCTATTAGATATGGTTCGATCTATGATGGCTGGAAGCTCATTGCCTCTATCATTTTGGGGCTTTGCTTTGCTCTCTGCGGCCCGTATTTTGAATATGGCCCCAACCAAGAAAGTGGAAAGGACACCTTTTGAAATATGGCATGGAAGGGTTCCATCTCTATCATATTTAAAGGTGTGGGGATGTGAGGCTTATGTAAAGACTCCCACCTCAAACAAGTTAGAAAGACGTTCCACTAAGTGTATTTTTATTGGATATCCTAGAGATTCTATGGGATATTATTTCTATGATCCATTGGAACAAAAGGAGTTTGTTGCCAAGAAGGGTGAGTTCTTGGAAGCCAAGTTCCTTATGGAAGGAGCTAGCAGTAGAACAGTGGATCTTGAGGAGGATCAAGGTCCACAACCCGATACACGTTTGGTTGACACTAGCACTCAACATGAGGATGTTGAGAATGATCAAATGGTTGATCAACACACACAAAACGTTCGCAAATCTGGTAGAACTAGTAATCCACCTGAAAGATATGGATTTTTCATGGATGGGTGCTATGTGGTTGATTCCGATGAACCAATCACATACCATGATGCAGTGTCCAATTTGGATTGTGACAAATGGCTTGAAGCCATGAATGTTGAGATGCAATCCATGTATGACAACCAAGTGTGGGACTTGGTTGTACCACCTCTTAACTCCAAGGTAGTTGGAAGTAAGTGGGTTTTCAAGAAGAAAACCGATATGCATGGAAACTTGGATACTTATAAAGCTAGACTTGTAGCAAAAGGTTTCACTCAAACTCAAGGGGTTGATTATGATGAGACTTTTTCGCCTGTTGCAATGCTAAAGTCTATTAGGATATTATTTGCCATAGCTGCTCATTATGATTATGAGATTTGGCAAATGGATGTCAAAACCGCTTTTCTAAATGGATATCTTGAGGAAGATGTCTATATGGTTCAGCCTGAAGGTTTTGTCGACCCAAAACATCCTAACAAAGTATGCAAGTTAAAGAAATCAATCTATGGATTGAAGCAAGCGTCAAGAAGTTGGAATCACCGTTTTGATGAAGAGGTAATTAAATTTGGGTTCATCAAAAATGCTGATGAGGCTTGTGTGTATAAAAAGGCTAGTGGGAGCATCATCACTTTCCTAGTATTGTATGTCGATGACATCCTACTATTTGGAAATGACATTCCAACCTTGGAAGGTATAAAAACCTGGCTTGGAAGCTGTTTTTCCATTAAGGATCTTGGTGAAGCCGCCTACATTTTGGGAATAAAGATCTATAGGGATAGATCAAGGCGGTTGATAGGTTTAAATCAAAGTGCATACATTGACAAGATCTTGAAAAGGTTCAAGATGGAGAACTCTAAGAAAGGTACGGTACCTATTCAAAGAGGAACGATATTGAGTACGACTCAATGTCCAAGCTCAAAGGATGAGCAAGATAAAATGAAGGGAATCCCGTATGCGTCTGCTATAGGATCCATCATGTATGCAATGATATGCACTAGGCCGGACGTGTCATGCGCCTTGAGCATGACAAGCCGATACCAGCAAAATCCTGGAAATAGTCATTGGATGGCTGTTAAGAACATACTTAAGTACCTAAGGAGGACTAAAGATATGTTCCTAATCTATGGATCTGGTGAGGAGGAACTCGTGGTAAAAGGTTACACGGATGCGAGTTTCCAAACTGATCGGGATGACTCACGATCACAATCGGGATACATTTTCATCCTAAATGGAGGAGCAGTCTCTTGGAAGAGCTCTAAACAAGATGTGGTGGCATTATCAACTACAGAGTCAGAATACATCGCCGCTTCATTAGCAGCTCAAGAAGCTGCATGGTTGAAGAAATTCATTGCCGATCTAGGGGTTGTCCCTTCCATTCAGGACCCCCTAGAAATTCTTTGTGATAATGAGGGTGCGATTGCTCAAATCAAGGAACCCCGTGCACATCAAAAGACTAGGCACATTGAGCGGAGATTCAACTACATAAGGGATGAAGTTGAAAAGGGAAAAATATGTATTCGCAAAGTTCACACGGATCAAAACATTGCGGATCCACTCACGAAGCTTCTTGAAAAGGCAAAGCATGAGGGTCATACTTGTGCCATGGGACTTCGATATTCTAGTGACTGGATTTGATTTTGTGATCTTGTATTTGGATATTGGAACCTTTTATTACTTGAATGAATTATATGGTTATAATGTTTCAACTAATGTTCCAATTTTGCATGTTTAATCCATGAGTAAATCATTTACTCTAAACGTCCGTAGTCGTTCATGCCTGTGGGAACAAGTATGAGGGTAAGACTATTATGAACTTGGATTGGTAGATATTCATTTGGATGAATATATAGCAAAGGGTTGCTGCCAAAGTTCATAGATATTTATGGGATATAAATATTGGACTGACCCGCATTTCAAATATTACTACATGGAATCTTCTTGATTGATCATAAGTAAATTTGAGTAAAGGCGAATATCATTTGGTATCCTCTGACCTGAGATACATATTGGGTCTTGATATTCACCGGGTATTATACTTTGACTTAGTTCTTCGCTGTTCTGAAACATGGCAGTACATAAGACTAAATTCAGGTATAGCACGAGGTGATTGTGAGAGACGTATGTAATCAAGATGGGATTTGTTCCTCTTATTCGTTGAGAGTAAGATGTCTAAGGCCTGCTAAAGTTAAGTCAATGGAGAATGATCATTCTGTGTCTCTAAGATTTAACATGACATCTGTGACAAAAGGATAGATGATTGATTCACCTAAAACATTTTCGAGTAAGATACTTGAAGGGGATGATGTTATTGAATGGCACTTAGTCATACGTATTAAGGGTAGTAAACCGTTGTTAGGCGGTATTTACTGCTTGCATCAATCTTCTATGAATCTTGTGCAAGTGGGAGATTGTTGGATCTTATATGCCCAAGACACATACAAGATTGATGTGGTTAGTACGTTATGATCCAAGTCGGGTCATACCCAATAACAAGCTAGGCAAACACCGTTAAACATTTATTTGTTGATCATGATCAAGCAAATAAATATGACACCAATTTAGAAAATGGGTTTTCTGAATTATTGCATTTGAGATAGAACAAATTATATGGATATTTTGTTCATGAGATATCATTTGTAATGTTGTTTAAATAAGTTAAATAACATCAAATATGAGAGTGTTTAAGTTATAAGATTAAAATTGGTTTAATTATATAACTTAATGAGTGATTAAAATGAATTAAAAGGGTGTTTTTTCAAAATGGGGGGAACCCATTTTGAATAAAACTTTCGGCCGCCCTTCTTGCTTTTCTTGGGATTCCTTGTCTTGTTTTAATACAAGACTTTAATCCCTTGGAAGATACACTCAACACACTCTCTCTCTCACACATGCAAAGAACTCTTTCTTCTCCATCTTGCTCTTCACATTCACGGACATAGAGCTTGAAAGAGAAGACTTTGGGTGTTAACTTCCTAACAAGTTTGGTGCTTTGCAAGAGCTTGTGGGTATACAAGCTTGAGGTCTTCTCTTTTGAAGACTAGACATTCAAGAAACATCATCTTCCTCCTCTTATCCGTATCCAACTTGCTTGTTCAAGAAAGGTAGTATTCATGTACATCCTATGGTTGGTTTTGATAGCATTTCTTTTCACATATATATGATCCTTGTTCTTGGGTTTGTTTTCTTGAACATATAAATGTTTATTTTCAGAATATAACACAAGTTTTAAACCCCTTATATCCGCTGCGTTTTGTTGTTTAAATGGTTAAACATCCTTGTTAAAACTTGTAAAAACCCAACAATAAGTTCAACAATATTGTAGTCCCTAGACCCCAGATAGTTCATCTAGCTGCCCTCAACTCATCCTCTTGAGTGTTTGGCCTAGGGGCAGCCCTGGTTGCAGCTTCCATAAAGCCAGGGATCCCACTTGAACTCTCTCCCCTTGCCTTCCTCTTCCTCTCTCTTCTCCTGTTCAATCTCCTCAGATCTCATCTTCCTCTTCCTTTATCAGTCATTGTCATGTATGATTGAGGGTGGAGAGAGCTTTGGCCTTTATTGCTTGGTGTTGCACTTGAGCTCTTGCAATAGAGAGGCTGTGAGATACCTTCACCAGCTGGTGCTTCACTAAGGGTACTAGGTGTTGAAGCAGTTCCTGTCTCAAGGTTCACAAGTTCAACTACTAGGCCTTCAACCAAGGTTTCCCCTTTGAAGCTAATCTTAGGGTTCACCTCAGCATCCAGTTAACCAACAGTCTTGCCTGTTAGCTCTATCTATATAGCTTGATTCTTCTTTTGAACTCTAAAAGCACCTTATCTTGAATCCTTTTAGCAAACCTTGCAGCTTGCCTGTTTTGACTTGGGTTGGCAAGTGGCAGGTCAACCAAATAGGTGCTCTCATAGTATCTCAGGTTGTGAAAGTTAAAGACTTCTTGTTGTCCCTAACCCTAAAGATTACCAGGGCTCTCCTATCAGCATCATACCTCCATCCCACTATTGGATTTTTAGCAGGGTAGGATGGGGTAGACATTGCCCTTGGTATACCCTCCTCAAACAGGCTTTAAATTAGGGAATCCACATCAATGTGAGCCTAAAGAGGTTATTAAGTTTGGATAACTGCAAGTGAGGGTGGTGAGTCCTCTATGTCCATACTCTGGGTAGAACTCCCAAGTTCTATGAATGTAAGTAGGACTTTCTCCCCCTTTTTGGTAGCATCACCCTCTTGCAAAAGGGAGCTAAGGGTTAGGTCCACCACATTCACAGGTTCTTGCCAACCTGGTTGTGTTTACCTGACGGTCTCTCAGCTAACTTTCCCTTGAGATTGGTGATCTCAAGTTGTTGGTCACTGACTTGTCTTTGTGAGGTAGCCACCTGAAATTCCAGGTGACTTACCTTTGATACTAAATAGGTGCATGTTTTTGATAGTTGTTCCACCTTTAGTTGTAGACTCCCCTCATCTTCATCAGAAGAATCATGGGGGGTAAGAGAATAGGACCAAAATCTTCTTCCTCATCACCAGCTTAGGGTTCTTGGCTACTATATTTCCCCTACACCATGACAGCTTCAAGAGAAGTGTCAATGGACTGTTGCCTTGTTGAGGTCTTAAAGATGTAATCACTTACAGAAGTGAGAGCCTCTTCCATATGGGCTTCCTAAACATCTTCAGGGAAGTCCCCCTTGGTTTGGGGTGGATAATGTGGGCTAGACATGGGTGATTCAGGAGCACTCATCTCTCCTTGAGCAGGGGTGGAGAAGAGAGACTCATGGTACTCACTGAAGCCTATATACTCATCTCATAGAATTGAAGGTCAGGGATGGGTTGGTTTAAGTCTAACGGCTGGGGATGGTAGCTTTCCTCTGAAGGTTGATAACTTGAGTTTTGAGACTCAGAGTGATGGGTTAAGGCTGGGATAACGAGCTCATTAGGCAGAGCATGAGGAACCTCAGCTGTAATCAAAGAGGTAATGGGAGTGGTCTGCACCTCAAGAGAAGTGGGAGCTCTTGTTTCCACTTCCTACTCCATCGGTAGTTGTATGGGGCCTGCTCAACCAGAGTATAGTGAGCAGGGGATCGTTTGGATTTTCTGGTGTAGGTGATGGTTATTTGTGGCTACGTGGGTGGTGCAAATGTAGAAGGTATGGGTTCGACTTTGGCTGGTGCTGCCAAGTTGTCACCTTGAGCAATGAGCTCTAACATTTTTAGGACCAGGTTTGTTTCTACCCCTAAGAAGCCAACAGAGGACTTTCTTATTGTTTTAAAGATGCCAGCCTTTATCTGTCCCAATTTAAGACTATTCCATGTTCCCTTTAACTGTGAGCCCAGTTCACAGTTAAGAATGTGTTGAACATATCTAGGGAACATATAATACTCTAAGGAGTCCAAGTTAACAAGTAGGTTTGTATAGATAAACTGGGAGTACTTGAACTTGATCCCTTGAAACATCCTATGGACTATGTAGGATAAGTCCTTAGGAATTTGGTCCCAACCTCCATGTTTGTTGGACAGAGAGTGGATTACCACATGGAGGAGGTACTTCCATTAAGAGGAAACCTTACCCTTCTTGAAGGTTCTGACAGAGTAATCCCCTTCATAGCCCATAGTTGATAGTAGATTTTAGGAAGGAAAACTCACCTTCTTCATCATCCAGCCTCATATTAGAGTTGATGGTGGCTAGAGTGATGAAAATTGTCTTCCCCTGCTTTGTGGCAGACGTTGCCTTCTCACCAAGATGACATCTTGCCAGGTCCTCCAGAACTCTAGGAGTTGATCTTCATATAGTGGAGGGTCTATTAAGAGGGTAGTGAGGTAGTTTGAGTGAGTTAAGAAGTAGCAAACTTCTGAGAAACTTGGATCTTTCTCAGATGATAAAAGAGCAACTTGATTGTTTTGCCTATGTAGATACATGGAAAAATCTGGTTGGTTTTGGGGATCAAGGTTGGCCATTTTGAGTAGCTTAGAAATGAAGAAAAGCTAAGTACAAAGTCAGTTTGTGGTGAATTTAGTGTTTGAACTTTTGCAGATGAAAAGGAAGGAGAAAGAGGGGGAACCGTTGTATAAATATTTATTTGGTAAGGATTGAGACAAAGTTAATGTCATGATCTACGGTTGAGAAAGAGAACCTAGATCTCAACCATGATGATAGTGGTGAAAAGACGATCGTAGTGGTGATAGTTTGGTCACAGCGGTAGTACGGTGGCGGTGGTAGTGTGGTGATGGTTGATGTCATGATCAGGTGGCGTGTGGTGGTGGTTGATGTCGGCCTAGATGATGTGGTGGTGGTGTAATTCAAGAATAGAAACAAAAATCATAAGGTACTTGAACCAAACTAAATATGAATCAAGAGAGCAAAAATATGTTCTTATTTGAGAGAGAAAGATGATGGTGGGGTTAATAGGTGGTGGTGGGGCAAGTGGGTGATGGTGGTACCTGAAAAATACATAGCCCAAAATGACTCAAATGCCCTTGATATCATCTTATCCATTCAATTGAAATCTCTAATGTATAATATTAAATCAAGGGGTGGGGTTTAAGGGTTATCATAATTCTAAAGGATTCTTACAAGATCTCAATCCTATATAAGGGAAAGTAAATATGGTGTTGTTAGGCATCTAACTTGTATGCAAAATGAATCAAAACTATGTCATTATGAATAAATCTAACAACTAACTATCTAAATAGTTATTTCACTATTTTTTTTCTCTATCAATTCAGTCATTCCAACTTTTCTTCTAATTTAATAAATTCATTTTTTTATTTATGTATGAAAGGTTCATCCATGAATAAAGTAAGGATATGAGTACATGATGAATCATCGACCTAATCAATGTTACGATGATCTACTCTTCATGATTCTCAAGAATGCCAAGAGATTTCATACTACCATTTATCCCAAACCACTATTTCTGTCTGTAGATTTTTAGCGAAATCCATTAGTATATATCCAGTAGGCACCAATTTGACAGACTATAATGTTTAATTCTTTGAATCAAAATTCCTACGTAAAGCTACTTTAACTCTTAATTTAAAAGAATGGAAGGAGTTAATAATCTCTAACCCAAGGTTCCATTAACTTAAACAAGATATATAGATAAGTAAACAATATTTTCAATTGGGTATGCGGAAGAAAGATACGATATTGATGGAGTCTATGAATAAAAAGAAGATATAATTTATTTTTTAGATTTAATCTGTAAGGCCCCATTCCCAAGAAGCCTCATAGTTGGTTAATCATAGCATATAACATAATACAATACATTTTCACATAAAACATCGCAGCGGAGAAACTTAGATCATCGAAATGGTTCCTTAAATTTAAACATATGATCATAAACATGTTTATTAAATGAACATTGTTTTGAAATAAAACATTGGATGGTTCTTCTTAAGCTAAACATCATTAGGTGGGGATGGATGAAAGTCTCCTAATGTCAAGTAGTTTCATCACCCATGCATCCTCAACAATCATCATTACCTCCCAACTGATATGCATACAAAGTTATCATTGCTGTCACACCCTCAAAATCCGCGAGCGGGGTTTTACCGCGAGGCGCGTGACATACCAGGATCTCAGTCATTAGTTACCAAGAACGACTCTATATGATATATAAACAAAACCAGAGTTAACGTTTAAATACTGCGGAAGCGTTTAAAATACTGCGGAAGCGTTTTTAAAACAGAAAAACCCAAAACAAGTAATATGTAAAGAGAATGCGCAAAACAAACGCGCCCCAAACACAAATGTATAAAATGAAAATAATCCCAATTGTAAACAATGCAAATGTAGACAACTCAACAATGCTGACGTGCGTGCTCCTAGGCAACTGGCAACCTTAACCTGAGAATAGCATACTAAACAAGTCAACACATGGTTGGTGAGTTCAAGAGTTTGCGTTAAAATATAAACCAATCAATGGTTTTCAGAGCATAAGTAGTGTATTGCAATAGATAGCTAGTCTATTAACATAAAAATATTAATCATAGTGATCTCGCGATTGAAGCTGACTGTGATACGTTTGTTGCCTCCCGTCACGACTTACCAGGTCGTGACGAATATGTGATAGGACAAAATTGCACCCGTTTGACCTCGAGTCGCACAGGTGGGGCTCGTCAGACCCAGTAGTACTACCCAAAATTTCCCCGCTAGTCAATATTAACAATCCGAAAGTGTGAGGACTTTCCATGGTAAACAACACTATATCAATATTATACACACTCATAATAAAGCGTTTGTAAACAGTATGCCATCTCCCCCAAAAGAGATTTATGTAAAAAGAGTGGGGCAAGAACTCACCTGGTATGCGCAAGAATTAACTTAGAGTTTAACTTGAAAGAAAGAGGGAAAGACAACCTTCAAAGGTCACCTAGAATACAAGAGTACATAAGCACGTGTACACAAAATCAACATGAAACCCTAAGTGCTCTACAAACCAAGGAACTCAAGGTTTAAGAATACAAGACACATTCGACCCAGTTGACCCGTTGGACCCGTTGGTGACATTATAGGTGATAATTCATTAAACTAACACAACAGCATATCATACATGATCAACATACCACTTGATTACATATAGCACATCACCACCACATGTACTACCTAGATCATCATATAACTAGATATCATACAAATCATGCAAATCACAACAGGCCAAAACAGATAACAACCCAAATCAACATTCATACAACATAAACAACACATTTAGTCACCTTAGAAACCATCCATGAACACACTAGCATGATCCTAATATCCCAAACATGCTCAAATCATCCAATTCAAGGATTTGCACAATTAAAGTTTCCCTTTTGGGAAAGTTCATCCCAAATTCATCAAACTCACACAACATTCATGAATTCATCAATTATATACCAATTCAAGTCCATGACAACATCTAAACATGATCAACAACACCTAATCATCATGATTCATCAACTTCCATACCCAAAAGTTACTATCTTTAGCAAGGTAAACTACAACATGCATTCTTGAATTCCTAACCTTCATATCAACCATCTAGCATCTAATCATCATCACAAACACATCCATAACATTCACACATCATCCAATCATCAATTCATGCAAAATAAAGTTACTATTATTAGTAACCTATGAACAATGCATCCAAATCATGGCTTTCTTGTATAATCGACGTTAACTAACATATATACAATACAACTAACATAATCACAACATCAAACAACCATTATTCAACATCCAATTTGATCCAACATCACTTCAAACTCACGGCCAAGATATTCCTATGAACAAACAACCAAAATCCAAACTTTCTTGCATAATCAACGTTAATCAACATGTAATCTATCTAACAAACACATTAACATCAACAATCAAGCAACTTTCGGCCATCAATTGCAGAATTCGCATGGAACTTTCGGCCAAACATGAACAACCATCAAATCATATAAAAATCTAACCTTTAGATGTGTAATAGTTTGCAATTGAAGGTTCTAACTTGTTGTATAACTTGAAGTCGACCAAATCCGATGGTTTCTTGCTTGTTCTTGATCGATTTCGCGATGGTGAGGGTGAGGGGATGCAAGTCGCGGCCGAAAGGGTTAGGGGATTAGGGTTTTTAATTTTGTTTTAATTAATAATCCATAATTACCTTTTAACCCTTATAATTTGTATTTTATAAAAATTAAGCTTTTTGAATAGATTTTAAATAGTTTTTAACTACTAAACACCATTATTATTAATCACAAATAACAATCATGCATAATTCCCATTTATCACAAAACACACGAATAAATATGCACGTTTTCACGTTACGCGATAAAATTACAATTAACATTCAAATCACATAAGCATAACTTAATAATCACATTGTTAACCTAATTATCATCAATTAACATTACTGATTATTGTTAAGTCACCAACGTTCAACGACAACCAGTGTGTGCTCCCGACACGTGTATGCAAGACTTAACGGAACTAACGGAGTTTGGTAACGGAAAATTACCGGATGTCACATTATCCCCATGTTGAAAGAATTTTCGTCCCGAAAATTGCGTTACATGGTGAGTGTTCCATCACTGGTCTACTGCATTGGCACAAGGAAATCGAAATCGTGTGAGTTTTGGATGAGTTGTCACATCATCCCCATGTTGAAAGAAATTTCGTCCCGAAATTTAATCAATACCTTCGCCGGCTGGCATCGTCCTTTCAAATAGCTGAGGATACTTAAGCTTCATTTGATCTTCACGTTCCCACGTGAATTCTGGTCCACGTCTCGAGTTCCAACGAACTTTGACGATGGGTATCTTGCTTTGCTTAAGCGTTTTCACCTCACGATCCATCACCTCGACCGGTTCCTCAATGAAGCGTAGTTGTTCATCTACTTGAACTTCTTCCAGTGGTACGACCATCGTTTCATCCGTTAAACATTTCTTTAGATTTGAAACATGGAATACATCATGGATTCCACTCAATGAATCAGGTAAGGCTAGTCGATAAGCCACTGGACCAATTCTTTCCACTATCTCAAATGGTCCAACGTATCTCGGATTTAGCTTTCCTCGTTTACCAAACCGAACTACGCCTTTCCATGGTGAGACTTTCAATAAAACTTTGTCACCTGTCTGAAATTCCAAAGGTTTTCGTCGTTTGTCAGCATAGCTTTTCTGTCTGTCTCGCGCTGCTGCCATGCGGTTTCTTATCTGAACAATCTTCTCAGTTGTCTCGTGTACTAACTCGGGACCCGTTAATTGACTATCACCAATTTCAGCCCAGCAAACTGGTGATCTACACTTTCTCCCATATAAAGCTTCAAAAGGTGCTGCCTTTATACTAGTGTGATAACTGTTGTTGTAAGAAAATTCCACCAATGGTAGGTGAACTTCCCAGTTATTCCCGAAATCAATCACACAAGCACGTAACATGTCCTCCAAAGTCTGTATAGTACGCTCGCTTTGACCATCAGTCTGTGGATGATAAGCAGTACTCATATCCAATCGTGTACCTAAAGCTTTCTGCAACGACTGCCAGAAGTGTGATGTGAAACGAGAATCGCGATCAGAAATAATTGAGATTGGTACTCCATGCCTCGAAACGATCTCCTTCAGATAAAGTCGGGTTAACTTCTCCATCTTATCTGTTTCCTTTATCGCTAGGAAATGAGCAGATTTTGTCAATCGATCCACGATAACCCATATTGTATCGCAACCCGTAGAAGTACGAGGTAACTTAGTAATAAAATCCATTGATATTTGATCCCACTTCCACATAGGGATCTCGGGTTGTTGTAGTAAACCAGATGGTTTCTGATACTCCACTTTAACCTTCGAGCAGGTCAGACACTTGCTCACATAAGTAGCTACATCTGCTTTCATGTTAGGCCACCAATAGTGCGCCTTCAAATCGTGGTACATCTTGTCAGATCCAGGATGTATAGAATACTTGGACTTGTGAGCCTCACTCATGACCAAGTCTCTCAGATTTCCGTGTAGAGGTACCCATAGTCTATCCATGAAGTAACGAATTCCATCCGCTTTTACTTCTAATTGTTTTTCCATACCCCTTAACGATTCAACCCAATGTTTTCTGCTTTCAAAGCTTCTGTTTGAGCCTCACGGATTTGTTCAGGTAATTGCGTACTAATCGTTAGTTGCAGAGCTCGCACTCGTCGAGGCTTAGCAGTCTCTTTTCTACTCAGCGCATCAGCAACTACATTTGCTTTCCCGGGTGGTACTTAATAGCACAATCATAGTCGTTTAACAATTCCACCCAGCGTCTTTGCCTCATGTTCAACTCCTTTTGCTCAAAGATGTGCTGAAGACTCTTGTGATCGGTGTAAATGGTGCATTTGGTACCGTACAAGTAATGTCTCCAGATCTTCAAGGCAAACACTACCGCACCCAGTTCCAAATCATGGGTGGTATAGTTCTTCTCATGAATCTTCAACTGTCTAGAGGCGTATGCTATCACTTTATCCCGCTGCATCAGGACGCATCCAAGTCCTTGAATAGAAGCGTCACAATAGACTACGAAATCATCACTACCATCCGGTAACGCTAATATTGGTGCGCTACACAATTTATGTTTCAGCAACTGAAAAGCAGATTCCTGACTCTCACCCCATTTGTACGTCGTTCCTTTGTGAGTCAAAGCTGTGAGAGGTTGTGCAATCTTAGAGAATCCTTCAATGAATCGTCGATAATATCCCGCTAATCCAAGGAATTGTCGTATCTCACTCGGTGTCTTAGGAACAGACCAATTCTTTATCGCTTCAATCTTAGCAGGATCAACATGTATTCCCTTCTCGTTGACAATATGACCCAAGAATTGTACCTCACGTATCCAGAAATCACACTTAGAAAACTTTGCATACAGTTGTTCCTTTCTAAGTAATTCCAAGATTAAACGTAAGTGCTTCTCATGTTCTTCCTCGGTCTTTGAGTATATCAGTATGTCATCAATAAAGACGATAACAAACTGATCAAGATAGGGTTTGCACACGCGATTCATGAGGTCCATGAATACTGCTGGTGCATTCGTCAACCCAAATGGCATGACCAAAAATTCATAGTGACCATATCGTGTACGGAAAGCAGTCTTCGAGATGTCCTCTTCTCGAACTCTCAGCTGATGATACCCAGACCTCAGATCAATCTTGGAGTAATAGCTTGATCCTTGCAGTTGATCAAACAAATCATCGATACGAGGTAAGGGATATCTATTCTTGATAGTAACCTTGTTCAGTTCCCTATAGTCGATACACATTCTAAATGTACCATCCTTCTTCTTCACAAATAGAACTGGCGCTCCCCAGGGTGACGAACTCGGTCGGATAAACCCTTTATCCAACAGTTCTTGAGTTGGGCGGATAATTCTTGCAGTTCGTTCGGAGCTAACCGGTATGGTGCTCTCGCAATTGGAGCGGCTCCTGGAGTCAACTCAATCTGGAATTCAACTTGACGATGAGGCGGTAATCCAGGAAGGTCTTCCGGAAACACCTCGAGAAACTCACGAACTACGGGAATATCCTCTATCTTCTTTTCCTCAGTCTGTTTATCGTGACTAGTGCCAATATGGCCAGTCGACCCTTTCGTAACAACTTCTGCGCCTTCATGAATGAGATGATGCCTATCACCGCACCACTCCTATCACCTCTGACCGTAAGGACTTCTTCACCAATGGGAATCCGTATGATCTTCTCGTGGCATATGACTTCCGCTTGTTTATCGGAAAGCCAATCCATGCCTACTACCACATCGAAACTTCCTAGTGTAACAGGCATGAGATCTATGGTGAATATATGACCAGCAAGCTCTATCTTGCAGTCTCTAAGAATATGCGTTACGTGAATCTGTGTACCGTCAGCTAACTCTACGGTGTATTTAGATTCTAAGGCTGAGGGCATATCACTTAAAAGACTACAGAACCTAGTGGACACGAAACTTCTATCGGCTCCGGTATCGAATAATACAGTAGCAAAACAACCATTAACCGAAAATTTACCAGTTACTGTTGTAGGATCGTTTAGAGCCTCACCTGAGCCAATGACGAAGGCTCTTCCTTTGGCTCCATTGTTGTTATTGCCTCCATTGTTGTTGCCATTACCATTGTTGTTGTTATTGTTGTTGCCGTTGTTATTATTGTTGTTGTTCCCATTGTTGTTGTTACCATTACCATTCCTCTTAAGCTGGGGACAGTTGCGTTTGTAATGGCCTTCTTTCCCGCATTCAAAACAACCTTTCGGAGTTTCTTGTGATTGTTGTGGCTTTCTCATCAGTTCACCCCGACAGTCTTTGGCTGCATGACCAATCTTCCCACAACGTTGACACTTGAAGTTATCACACCGACCCACATGGTGGTAGTTACACCGGTTGCACTTCGGCAGTCTTCCACCATACCCGCCGGGTCCTTGATTTGAGTGCGCCTGGTTGAAGCTTCGGTTGTTATCAAACTTCCGTTGCTGTTGCTGACTTTGCTGCTGTTGTTGAGGTTGAGATTGGCTACTGGATGACGATCCCTTGTTGCTTGAACCATCCCACTTGCGTTTTGGTCGGGCACGCTTGCCACCGCACCCCGTTTGGTAACCGACCTTGCTCAACTGCCTGGTCAGTCAGCCTGTGGGCTGTTCGGATGCTTGTTGTATGGTAGTGGGGTTAGAAGCAGTTACCATACTTTGAATTTCAGGCACCAATCCCCGTATATAATGCTCCACCCTCTTGTGCATTTCATTCACCATCCCTGGACATAAAGTGGCTAACTCATGAGTACGAGTCGTGTAGGCTTCAATTTCTGAGCCTTGCATTTTGAGTTGCCAGAACTCAATCTCCAGTTTCTGCACTTCATTCCGGGGGCAATATTCTTCAGTCATGATTTCTTTGAATTCATCCCACGGTAGTTCATTGGCCATGGCTTGACCCAACATTTGTACCTGGGCATTCCACCAAGAGAGTGCTGCGCCTTCCAACGTCCCTGTGGCATACTTCACCTGATCAGCAGGCGGGCAGTTGCATTTCGCAAAAACCGACTCTGTCTTCTCAAACCACCTTACAAGCCCTACAGCCCCTTCCGTCCCGCTGTAGGTATGAGGTTTACAGTCCATGAAGGACTTGTAGGTACATGGTGGTGGTCCTGTTTTGACAACCCAAACATTAGTCAGATATCCTAGACAAATAACTAGGATAATCAGTTTAACCTCTTGTTATCATTTACCTGCTGGTTGTCCAGGTTGGGCAGCAGCCACTGCCGCCTGAACGTGTTCATTAATTAATGCCGCCAATTCCGCAGGCGTCATGTTTATGGCTCCGGCTCCACGGCCTCCGGCGCCACGTCCACGACCACGCCCACGTCCTCTTCCACGTGCGTCCATATTTCACTTTAAAATTCACAATTACAATAATGAGTAACATCCAACACATTAATCTCATCAAAGTACAGTAAACAATAAGAAATAACGAATTTACCACAACCACAACGTTTATAACAGAAATAATAATCAAAGATAAATAAATTGTAATTGAGTCACAAAATATTCCATCAATGTCAAAATTTAAGTTTGTCAGTTGGGTGGGAAACAACCCTTCCCACATAGGTTTCAAAGAAAAGAAACACTACATAGTCTAAGTCATTTAAAAGTAGGATCAGTCCAGTACATCAGATCCATCACTGTCCTCATCCATCTCTACTGGTTCTTCTTCGGGGGCTTCCTCGGGTTCTTCTTCTGGGTCTTCCTCATCAGGGTCCACCAAAGGTGCAGGAGCTTCAGCAATCTGAAGTGCTGCTAGCTGTGCCTCTAAACCAACGAACCTATTATCAATCTCCATGTTATGGTGATCCTGTGCATCCATGCGCTCACCAAGTGCTACCACGTTACCTGCCAGAGTATGATGTCCACCAATGGCCATCGAAAGTCGCTCCTGAAGCGTATCTACTTGGTAACGCAGCTGACGCATCTCAGATCGTATCGCAGAGTTCTCGTCAGTGAGTCCTCTAATCCGCTGTCGCTCTGTGTCCAGTGTGGCTACTAGGGCTGCAAATGCCTGCTCCAGAGGGATGCTCAAGGTAGGAAGTGTAGGCAAAGTAGAGGCGGTTGATGACCTAGTCCTAGGTCGTGTAGGTGCTACAGGTGGTACGCGCTCTCTATAAGCCATACGGTTAATGTAAGTGGGGTAGAAATCCCAGTTACGCGGAGGATCGAGCTCAGGAGGTACGAAAGGCTGATCCCAGTCTATCTCGCCGCGAGGATAAGGATGTCGTGGCCAGTTAGATCCCCTATCAGGTACGGGAGATGTAGGAGGTGACTCAGATCGTGCAGGTCTCTTGCCTAAATTCCTGGACGACGATGCCATGCTGCGAAGTACGTGTTGCGTATGCCAATGAGTATACAGTAAGGAGAGTAAACGATAAGTAACTAACAACTGTGCGGTTATAGTCTAGTGTGTGTATGCAACCTAGTTCCCTATAACCAATGGCTCTGATACCAATCTGTCACACCCTCAAAATCCGCGAGCGGGGTTTTACCGCGAGGCGCGTGACATACCAGGATCTCAGTCATTAGTTACCAAGAACGACTCTATATGATATATAAACAAAACCAGAGTTAACGTTTAAAATACTGCGGAAGCGTTTAAAATACTGCGGAAGCGTTTTTAAAACAGAAAAACCCAAAACAAGTAATATGTAAAGAGAATGCGCAAAACAAACGCGCCCCAAACACAAATGTATAAAATGAAAATAATCCCAATTGTAAACAATGCAAATGTAGACAACTCAACAATGCTGACGTGCGTGCTCCTAGGCAACTGGCAACCTTAACCTGAGAATAGCATACTAAACAAGTCAACACATGGTTGGTGAGTTCAAGAGTTTGCGTTAAAATATAAACCAATCAATGGTTTTCAGAGCATAAGTAGTGTATTGCAATAGATAGCTAGTCTATTAACATAAAAATATTAATCATAGTGATCTCGCGATTGAAGCTGACTGTGATACGTTTGTTGCCTCCCGTCACGACTTACCAGGTCGTGACGAATATGTGATAGGACAAAATTGCACCCGTTTGACCTCGAGTCGCACAGGTGGGGCTCGTCAGACCCAGTAGTACTACCCAAAATTTCCCCGCTAGTCAATATTAACAATCCGAAAGTGTGAGGACTTTCCATGGTAAACAACACTATATCAATATTATACACACTCATAAATAAAGCGTTTGTAAACAGTATGCCATCTCCCCCAAAAGAGATTTATGTAAAAAGAGTGGGGCAAGAACTCACCTGGTATGCGCAAGAATTAACTTAGAGTTTAACTTGAAAGAAAGAGGGAAAGACAACCTTCAAAGGTCACCTAGAATACAAGAGTACATAAGCACGTGTACACAAAATCAACACGAAACCCTAAGTGCTCTACAAACCAAGGAACTCAAGGTTTAAGAATACAAGACACATTTGACCCAGTTGACCCGTTGGACCCGTTGGTGACATTATAGGTGATAATTCGTTAATACTAACACAACAGCATATCATACATGATCAACATACCACTTGATTACATATAGCACATCACCACCACATGTACTACCTAGATCATCATATAACTAGATATCATACAAATCATGCAAATCACAACAGGCCAAAACAGATAACAACCCAAATCAACATTCATACAACATAAACAACACATTTAGTCACCTTAGAAACCATCCATGAACACACTAGCATGATCCTAATATCCCAAACATGCTCAAATCATCCAATTCAAGGATTTGCACAATTAAAGTTTCCCTTTTGGGAAAGTTCATCCCAAATTCATCAAACTCACACAACATTCATGAATTCATCAATTATATACCAATTCAAGTCCATGACAACATCTAAACATGATCAACAACACCTAATCATCATGATTCATCAACTTCCATACCCAAAAGTTACTATCTTTAGCAAGGTAAACTACAACATGCATTCTTGAATTCCTAACCTTCATATCAACCATCTAGCATCTAATCATCATCACAAACACATCCATAACATTCACACATCATCCAATCATCAATTCATGCAAAATAAAGTTACTATTATTAGTAACCTATGAACAATGCATCCAAATCATGGCTTTCTTGTATAATCGACGTTAACTAACATATATACAATACAACTAACATAATCACAACATCAAACAACCATTATTCAACATCCAATTTGATCCAACATCACTTCAAACTCACGGCCAAGATATTCCTATGAACAAACAACCAAAATCCAAACTTTCTTGCATAATCAACGTTAATCAACATGTAATCTATCTAACAAACACATTAACATCAACAATCAAGCAACTTTCGGCCATCAATTGCAGAATTCGCATGGAACTTTCGGCCAAACATGAACAACCATCAAATCATATAAAAATCTAACCTTTAGATGTGTAATAGTTTGCAATTGAAGGTTCTAACTTGTTGTATAACTTGAAGTCGACCAAATCCGATGGTTTCTTGCTTGTTCTTGATCGATTTCGCGATGGTGAGGGTGAGGGGATGCAAGTCGCGGCCGAAAGGGTTAGGGGATTAGGGTTTTTAATTTTGTTTTAATTAATAATCCATAATTACACTTTTAACCCTTATAATTTGTATTTTATAAAAATTAAGCTTTTTGAATAGATTTTAAATAGTTTTTAACTACTAAACACCATTATTATTAATCACAAATAACGATCATGCATAATTCCCATTTATCACAAAACACACGAATAAATATGCACGTTTTCACGTTACGCGATAAAATTACAATTAACATTCAAATCACATAAGCATAACTTAATAATCACATTGTTAACCTAATTATCATCAATTCAACATTACTGATTATTGTTAAGTCACCAACGTTCAACGACAACCAGTGTGTGCTCCCGACACGTGTATGCAAGACTTAACGGAAACTAACGGAGTTTGGTAACGGAAAATTATCGGATGTCACAATTGCTAAGTGAATTCTAGTTTTTTAAATAAATAAAATATACCATTAACTCCTTTTAATGAACACAGATTCATCACACATAATAGTAAAATTAACTTTCTTATCATTCTTTATCTCATTCATTATGTTTCATTCTTTCATTATCTTTCCTCTTCCATGAAACAGTTTTTCACAAAGCAAGAGCCTAAAACATATGGCCAGCAACGAATGCCAACCCCTGCCAATATAACATATAAAGTGGTAGCTAACCCCTGACAGTTGATCCACACAGTAAGGCACTTAGCCTGCTCATGAATAAAGGTCCATTCTTTCCATGGTCAATCTCAAGGATTACCCCTGATATGCATCTAGATGGGCAAATTTATCTGCACATCAGTTGAGCTAAGAATATCATGGTTGGGAACCTCCATTCATTTTTCTGCTTTCAAGGCTTTTTGTCATCATTAGGGCCAGGGTAACATTTCATTAGGTTTCACTATCATTTTTTTCATTCTCTAATGTTCCACTTTGCTGTAAGTAGTACTTGTAAGGTATTCTTTTGCATCAACTCATAACATAGAACATTAAATAGCATTATTAAGGAGTCATATATAGGAGAATTCATATTAAAAATAGATTAATACACAGTCTACTAAAAATTAACACCTAAGAGAGTCCATGGTAAAATGTCCAAAGTGAAAAACGTGGATAGGTAACATAATATGGGTAATAATACTTTGGCTTATGCGGCTGCTTGGGACAAATGCAGGTGACTAAGGACTAGCGCAGGTAACCAATGTGGATGAGCAACACTTAGTCATTATAAATATTAAAAAAATATGGGTGACTAAGGACTATTACGGGTATCCAATGCAAGTGATCAACACATAGTAAATATGAAGAATAATAGCAAATACGGGTGAAGGGAACTAATGTGAGGAATGGTAAAGAAATGTTGTTGAGTTGAACTTTCTGCCCAGTTTTTTACATAGCATTTTTGCACCTTAATCAAGTCATACATACTTCTAATTCACAGATCTAGTCCTCATATAGCTAGGGTTCACAACTAGAGCACACCATGCTTACAACATCATCATAGATCCCATCAAAGAAAAGTATTTCTCATAAATTGTCACCTTTATCATAGAAACATAAGTTATCAAAGATTTATCATAGTAGCATGCATATCAGCCTCAAAAGTGGAAAACATGTAAAAGGGGGATTTAGAACTCACCTTTTGAAGCATTTGAACAAACCCTAGGATCGAGAACAAAACTTTAGATCTACACACATGCACAAGTAAAGTTTAAGACTTGAGCTTGATAAAGATTAGATCTATGATATAGCTTGATAAAAAATCATACATTTGCAACTTCTTGGACTTTATCTTTATAGAATCGGAAGGGATCTTTCTCTCTCTAAAAATAAGGTTTGATTTTGGTGCATGGGAGTAAGGGGAGGGGGTGGCTCACCCTTATACCCAGTCAAAAGTACTTTTAGCTTTGTCATACCTTTGTCCCTTCCATATATATAAAACCTCCTCTTTATTCCTTTTCTTTTCCTTTTTATAGTTTTTGGGTGTTACAAGTCCAGCCCCCTTATAAGCGTTTCATCCTCGAAACATGTTACTCCTTGAAGAGATCAGGGTGGTGTTGTCTCATTTCTTCCTATGATTCCAAAGTTGCTTCTGATCCTTTCTGATGTTTCCACTAAACTTTCACATGGCTTATCACCTTATTTCATAACTGATTCTCTTTTGTAAGGCTCTGTTTCTGGAAACCCCACAGTTGGTCAATCATTGCATAAAAACATTTAACACATACATCATTATCGCAGCGGAATTTAAAAACATCTCATTTACAAGTTAAAACATATCATTCATTACATCATTCATGTAAATTTCAAAATACAACATCATATCAAAATGTGAATGCCAGCCTCAAAACGCTCCCAGTAGCTTATGCATCCATGCCTGTACCTCCTCAGCATCACACAAAAACCTACCAACTATTATGCATACAAAAAGTCAGCAATGCTAAGTGAGTTCTTGTTTTATAATTAAAATACTTTACTTTTGTTAAAACAAATATTTTACATTCGTTCGTGATCACACATCATACGTACACCTTGGTAATAATTATTATTATCTTTGTCATCGTTCAACATCATTCAATCATTAAATCTCTCACCATCATCCAGATCCTGCCTCATGCAATACCCCCGACTCATGCTTGAAAGCTGATACTGTGCCGGGGCCTGTAAACAAACCCCCGACTCATGATCGAAAACTAACACAGTACCGGGGTACACGACAAGGATCCCATCTCGTATGCAACACCCCCGACTTATGCTCGAAAGCTGATACTATGCCAGGGCCGGTAAAAAACCCCCGAATCATGCTCGAAAGCTGACACAGTACTGGGGTGAGCAACAAAGATCTCATCACTCTAACACACCACACCCCGACTCATGCTTGAAAGCTGATACTATGTCGGGGCCTGTAAACAAACCCCCGACTCATGCTCGAAAGCTGACATAGTACCGGGGGTGGGCGTCAAAGGTCTCATTGTTCATTACCTCCATTCTTGTCATCTTTCACTTTCGTTACGTAATACATTACTTATGCACTCATACATAATAGGTAAAGCCACAACATACACAACACGAACATCATCAACAACACACAAACATGCATAACACAACTGGCATAACCATCACATCACAATAGAACTTAGCACAACCACCTACCCCTCATAATACCCAAAAGTACCTAAGTCTACCAAGAAATGCAGATGAACATCTTAGGCGCATGAGCATCTATATTTAGATGAAAACAGCCTAGGCGCATGAACACAATTCGGGCGCTTGAACATTATGCAGGCGCATGAATACTGCTTGGGCGCATGAGCCATACTTAGGCGCATGAGCAGTGGGCGCATGGGGTACTTGGGCGCATGGGCACCTTCTGGGCGCATGGGAACTGCTGGGGAGCATGAGCCCTGCTTGGGGGCATGAGGTACTTGGGCGCCTAGACATCTCTGGGCGCATGGGCCCTAGTTGGTCGCATGACCAAACTTAGGCGCATGGGCAACTCTGGGCGCATGGGAACTGCTAGGGCGCATGAACACTTAGGCACATGAGGTCAGTTAGCTGCATGGAAACAATCTGAAAATATAAGCTATGCAACAAACAAGACCCAAACATCGTTCTAACACATCCTAAGATAAATCTACCATGCTACAACACTAAAACATGCTAAACATCTAACATAACCCAAGAACCACTTCTAAAACAAGCATCAACAGGGCACAGTCGAACATCATGCTGAAAACTCATGGTTTACTTTAAAAACTTCTTCTCGATATGCATAATAGCCCCCAAACACTTAGAAAACCAGTAAAAAGAGTGGATCTAGAAACTCACCTCGAACAGCCTTCGAGTAGAGCACTACAAACCCGAGACCCACCTGCAGTTCACACCTAAAATCCACGAAAATAATCTCTAAACACCAAAAATCTTGGTCCAGAACTCGAAAATCCAGCTGAAACCGAACAATTACCCAAGAAATCTCACCTTTCGCAGATTCTTCTTCTTCTCTCTCTCTAGATCCGGAGCTTTTCTTCTTTCTTCTTCACAAACCGAGAGAATGGTGGTTGGAAAGGTGTAGTGGGCGGCCATTCTTCTTTTAAACATAATAATATTAAAGTTTGCATCTTGCATAACTTTAGTCCCTTAACTTGGGTTATTTATCTTTTCTTTCTTTATACTTTTCTTTTCTTTTCTTTTTAATAAATTTTCGGGTGTTACAAGTCCACCCCCCTTATATAGGTTTCATCCCCAAAACCTGTCACTCCTTGAACTATTGTGGATAATGCTGTCTCATCTCTTCCTTGATCTTACATGTAGGCTCAGACCCCTTTTTGGGTTCCACTATACTCGCATAAGTGAAACCACCCTTCTCCTTAGCCCTTCTCTCCCTTCTACCAGTAATGGCCACCGGTTGCTCCACGTAGTTGAGTCGTTTGTCCATCTAGATATCCTCTAGTGGCATGATCATATCCTCACTGATTGAGCACTTCCTCAGACGAGATACAGGTAACGTAGGATGAATTCCACTTGACTCATCGGGTAACTCCAGTCGATAGGCCACTTCTCCTGCCTGACCAACAATTCGAAATGGCCCTATATACCTTGGTATTAGCTTTCCTTGTTTTCTGAATCGGATGATCCCCTTTCCATGGCGAGGCCTTCATCATTACTCCATCTCCGTAGGTCGGCACCGAACTCTTGTATGGCGCGGTTGATCAAACCATCTTCCTGCGATACTCGGCATTTGTCTCATAGGCTGCTAGCCAATTCATCTGAAGGCGTACACCTATCTACCTAAGTTTGTCCTAAACAGTCTAACAAGAAACATGTGCTCTCCTAATTCTATCGCATAATCCTCTAGGGCATCAAGTAACCTAGTGGACTTTCCAATAACAATTTCTACATCAAAGGGCTCATCGACCTTCCTACTTCCAACATACTACTTATTACAGGAGACAGCAGGAATGAAAATACTACTAGCACCATAATCAAAGTACAGATGTACAAATTTAATTTACTAGAAACGTACCTGACGTCACGTCTGACTCCACTCTAGCCTCCTCCCGGTCATAGTGAATGCTCTAACCTTCATCCTCTGCTCTCCTTCTCAGTCCCTTCCTTGCACTGGAGTTCTCTGCCCCCGACTTCTTGCAATCTCTGCTCATATGTCTAGTCTCACCATAGTTGTAACATTTAGCAATGTGGCAGTTCCTTGCCCTGTGGCGCTCTTTCCCACACAGAAAGCAGATGTTCAGTCCCCACTTGTAGTCCCCCTCATGGCCTCTACCATACTTCTTGCATACTTCCTCTCTCCCTATTCTCATTTTTCGATCATCGACCCTCATCGTCTTACCTCCAGCCATAAATCCACCATCATTGTCCCGCCTTCCATTCCCATTCCTAACATTGCCTCGCTCTATCTCCACATCCACTATCGCCATCGCCTCTTGCTCGTCATACAATCTCCCTGCTTGATAGACCACCGACCTAAACGTACCTAGCCGAGCGGCGATCAGATGTCTGCGGATATCTGTCGGCAGACTTTGAATGTACCTCTTGATCTTTCATGACATAGGTGTCACCTGATCTGGAACCAGCCTTGCCAACTCATTGAACTTCATGGTGTACTGCTGGTGCGTCATCGTTCCCGCCTCCAACTGTAGGAACTCTCTCTCAACTTTGTCCAGCTCCTTATGAGGGCAAAACTCCTTAATTACCAACCTCTTCAGCTCATTCCACCTCATCCTCCCGATTGCCCTGGCACCCTCGGCTTGGACAATTTTGTCCCACTAGCACAAGGCCTAGTCCACAAATGAGTGGGTAGAGAACTTCACTTTCTGATCCTCTCGGCGCTCGCTGATATCTAGTACCGCCTCCATCTCCCTCACCCAACGGTGAGCAGCCGTAGGACTCCCGTTCCCATCGAACGTAAAGGGCCTGCACCTTTGGAATGACCCATAGCTGCATCCCCTCACAGTTTCCTTCAGAGCTTCCCCCTCCTCCTTATTGTCGCTAGAGACAACCATATCAGTCTCTGGTTGCTCCCTTCCCCTTAAACCTCCTTCCTCGCCTCCTCGTCTAGCGATCTTCCTTTTCTCAGCCTCCTTCTTCTCATCCTCTTTCACAGCTCTAATAATCTTGGTCACTACAGATAGTAGAATCGTCTGCATGACCTGATGAACTTCCTCTGCTACTGCCACCCTCATTGAGGCCTTAGGATTAGCACTTTCATCCTCACCGCCCTGGTGACATAGCTCGAACTCTTCAGGAGCCGTCTCAGCAGCCTTAGCTCTGCTCCTCATGACACGTGGTCTAACACCACATCCACCTCGACCTCCACCTCACGAAGCCTCAGAAGATCTACCACCAGCCATCACTAAAAACTATAAGATTCAAACACCAACACGGTCATTCAAGGTAATAGCTCAGATTATGTCAAGTATAGTAAGTCCCTAATTACAGTGGCCAGGTGTGATTAGCCACTTACTTTACTCTTCACTCTCCAAGCATTTCCTATCATGACTACATCAGTATCTAAATCTATACAAAAACACATAGACCACATAACACGTGCACATAATTCCCTTTTTCATTAAGTTACATTAAACATTTATGTAAAACCTATACCTGCAGGCATGTAGCTACTAGGACTGGCATCCCTTTCCTTTGGTTCCATTCTCAGTTTAAGTTTAGGTTCTTTTGAAAATATTTACCCAATTCTCTTAAACTTTGGCTCTGATACCAATTTGTAAGGCCCCATTTCCGGAAACCCCACAGTTGGTCAATCATTGCATAAAAACATTTAACAGATACATCATTATCACAGCGGAATTTAAAAACTTCTCATTTGCAAGTTAAAACATATCATTTCATTACATTATTCATGTAAGTTTCAAAATACAACATCATATCAAAATGTGAATGCCAGCCTCAAAACCCTCCTAGTAGCTTATGCATCCATGCCTGCACCTCCTCAACATCAACACAAAAACCTGCCAACTATTATGCATACAAAAAGTCAGCAACGCTGAGTGAGTTCTAGTTTTATAATTAAAATACTTTACTTTTGTTAAAACAAACATTTTACATTCGTTCGTGATCACACATCATATGTACACCTTGGTATTAATTATTATTATCTTCGTCATCATTCAACATCATTAAAACATTACATCTCTCACCATCATCCAGATCTTATCTCATGCAATAACCCCGACTCATGCTCGAACGCTGATACTATGCCGGGCCTGTAAACAAACCCCTGACTCATGCTCGAAAGCTGACATAGTACCAGGGTACGCGACAAGGATCCCATCTCGTATGCAACACCCCCGACTCATCCTTGAAAGATGATACTGTGCCGGGGCCTGTAAACAAACCCTCGACTCATGCTCGAAAGCTGACACAGTACAGGGGTGAGCAACAAAGATCTCATCACTCTCACGCACCACACCCCGACTCATGCTCGAAAGCTGATACTGTGCCGGGGCCTGTAAACAAACCCCCGACTCATGCTCAAAAGCTGACATAGTACTGGGGCAGGCGTCAAAGGTCTCATCGTTCATTACCTCCATTCTCGTCATCTTTCACTTTCGTTACATAATACTTTACTTATGCACTCATACATAATAGGTAAAGCCATAACATACACAACACAAACATCATCAACAACACACAAACATGCATAACACAACCGGTATAACCATCATATCACAACAGAACTTAGCACAACCACCTACCCCAGTATATTAAATTCAATAAAAATGATGAAAAGGGAACTGGGAACTTGATTTGAGATGACTGAGAAATGATTGTATATCATCTTGAGATACTTGTTCTTGCATGGCTTGCGCTTTAAAATGAGAAATGATAGTAACTGATGTTGTTATTTGATATCACATCTAATTTTATATTGAAAATTTAACAATCAAACATATTTGTTAATGATATGCTTGGTAGGCTCAGCCTGAAGAATAAAGTAGACAGCAGCATAATGATTTAAATTAAAATATATGCTTAAGGATGTCTAAGATGCTGGTGGAGCAGCAGAAGTTAATAAAGAAACTGTTGGTGGATGTTAATGAGCTGAAGGCTGCAGCCGGCTTGCCCAATCAGCTAACTCAAACGGAGTTAGATGATATGACTGGTCTATCAAAGTACCCATTTCTTAATATGGGTACATCATCAAAGGTAGGAGAGGGCACTAGTGGTGCAGAAACTGAGATAGCTGGAGGGTCGGGTGTGAGAGTTGAGGAGGAAATAGATATAGCTGCTGGAGAGAAAGAGAATGTGGAAAAAGAGGATGAGGTGATAGATGCTGGGTTTGTTGACATCGGTATAAACTTAGATGATTTTGGAGGAGAGGAGACTGTGAAAGGTGCTGAAAAGACTGCTACAAAGGGTTTGATACATGAGGAGGTAGAGGATGAGCAATTGGTTAACTATGACTCAGAACCTGATTATTATGAGGTGGATGAACGACCATTGACGTACGTGGCCAAGAAGGGCTCAGATGAGAATGATGTGTTTGAAATGGCGAAGGATGAGTGGTTTGTTAGGGAGAAGGAGGCTGAGGAGATAACCCCATTATTTCAAAATATTCAGGGGTCCAGCAAGAAGGAGGTAGATAAGAAAATCATTATCTAGAAATACAATCCTGGCCTTATGATGTTCATGCTTAAGAGAAGAGGAGGAGACATCTCTTACCTGCATAAAAGGAAGGCATTCAAGACCTTGCCTAAATGGGATCTAAGGAGGTTAGCTGCTATACCAATGATAGATTCCAATTTGAGTGAGAGGGCCAAGATGTTGGAGGAAGAAATAAAGAAAGGGCTAAACGATAACTTCGAGGCTTTTGGATTTATGAAGGCAGAGAGACGGAGGTCAAAGAAGGATAATGATTGGGAGACGGGAAAGGGTCGGATTGTGTTAAGGGTGAAACCCCCAAAGACGGTAAACAGAGTGAGGCTACCTGATCCCCTTCCCCAAGAGCTTGAAAATTTTGAGAAATGGTTTTACGACAATAATACGGGGGAGGCGGTGATTAGGTTGAAGAATGGGATTGAATATAGACTGTTTGATCTGATGGAGTTATTTGCCTTTTGTGATGAGGATCTGCTCGTGCTATATGAGAATCATATTAAAGCTGCGGCTGGATCTGAGACACGAAAAGAAGCAACCCTGTTTATGACAGTTGCTAACAAGGTAAGGGGTGTTAGGGCTGAAGTGAGGGAGCTAGTCCAAAAGGTTAGGAAAGAAGATGTGTTGAGGATGGACGTGCGGGACTTAACAAGACAATTCGCACGGCAAGTGCACATGCAGAGGATGAAGCCACAGGAGGTAATAAGAAAGATCTGACGCGGTGGAAGATACTGGAGCTGAAAAGACAAATGAAGATTGATCAAGACGGTGAGTTCCAACCTAGGGGGAGTATTGAAGATCAAGTATAGGTTGGACTCACCATAGATTAGATTTTGGTTATGTTTGATTGTAATAGGATTAATGTTAGTTTACTTTTGTAAGTTTGTTAGCTAGTTAAGTTTTGCTGCCCAGCGAAACTATGAGCGAAACTGTAGTTTCCCTCATAGCAAGCTACTAGTTTCACTCAGCGAAACTATCAGGCTCTCCCGGGTGAAACTGTGACCTTGGCAGAATAGTTTCACTGACAGCGAAACTGTTAGTGAAACTATACTTACTATATATATTTTTGATCTTGTTCTTTGTGGGGAGGCTGGCAAAAACCCTAATCGTTCATCATTGTTGCAAGTGTCCTTTGTAAGCTGGTTTTTCACAGATATATATTGAGCTTTATTAAAAAAAAATGTTAGCTTAATAATCTTGAAAACCAATTAACACACACAACCCTAACCCACTAAAACACTAACACACAAAATATCTCTAACAAAACACACACATACAGACATATGAAACGGGAATGAAACTAAGAACACTAGGGTTTCGGCAACTGTCCACTCCGGCGAGACTCCCGGCGGCGAGAGAGGGCGAGTGGAGCATACAAAAAGGAAGATCTTCGGTGACAAGTATGGTTGCGGGGGGGATGGTTGTGAAGATGGTAGCGTTCACGCAGGTGGTGGTCGACAAGTGATGATTATCGGATATGGACAGTTGGTTATAGGGTGGACGGTGTGTTTGCACAGCGGAGGATGATGTTGTTTCATGGTAATCGATGGTGATTGTGGATCTGGATCTTGGCAGCGACAGTGGTGATGGTAGTTGTTGTTTGTTGGTTTGTGATGGTGAATGGTTGAGATTTCGGCGACAAGAGTTTGATTAGATTCGCGATGTTTGGTTAGTTTCGTAGTAGTTGTAGTCAACGGTTGTTATGGTGGTGGTTAGCGGTTGTAGCGATGGTGGCGGTTCAGATGGTGTTGCGAAGGCAGTGGTGACGGTGGTTAGGGTTTAGGCCGCCTAAGGCGGTGGTGATTGTGGATGTGGTTTGGCTGTGGTGAGTGTGGTTGTGGTTATGGTTTAATTTCGCCTTAGGCGGCCTAAAACCTAATCCTCCACCACCTTAGGCAGCCTAAAACCTAATCAACATCAACAAAGCCTAAAACTTTGCACCCACCCAACCACCCTCCTCAACTAGAAGCAACCACCATAACCACCATCAACACAATCATCGAACAACAGCAACTCGACATCTGCAGCAAGTGCGGCGGCCAAACGCTAGCCGCCGCCACCCTTTTTCAACAATAGCTCCTACATCACTACATATCTCCGTGAACCACCACCACCATTGGAACAAGCATGACGAGGGGAAGAAGATGATATATTGTACGTACCGTGACTCGCTGGAAAAGTTCGCCGAAACCCTAGCAGCCGCCACCTTCTCTCTTCGATACCTCCTTCGTTATTGATTTTCAAAGCAAACCGAACCCACCATTGAAATCAGGAGGTTGAGTTTAGTGGGGTGGGATTGTTCCGGTCATAGCTCGCCGGAATTTTTTTTTCCTGCCACCGATCGCCGCCGTGGGTTCGCCGGAAAGGTGGCCGGAACCCTAATTGTTTCTCTCATCCGCCTCTCTTTCTCTCTACACACTTGTGTGTGTGTGTTTTGTTGGTGTTTGACAATTGTTAGGGTTTAAGTTTGTGTTTGGTTGTGGGCTTTTTGTCATTGGTCTGGGTTTTATCAAACAATTGGGCTAACTATTTGGTTCAACAATCAAGTTAGGACTAACAATTTGGGCTAGTTACAAGATTAAAAATAATTTTGGGCTAAAAATTTGCTAATAATTTTGTGTTGGGCTTGTTAAAATTGCTGTTTCAAAAGTGATGTGTGGGCTAATTAAAAATCAAAGAAATTGAGCCAGGATTAATTGATTTCATCTAGTGGGTTACAGAAAAAAATATTTTTCCCGGGGGAGAATTATTTTACAATTTTTGGGAAAAATACCTTTGAGGCGTTTAATTGTTCAAAATTTTTAATAAAATGTCATCTTGAGAAGATTTTAAATCAGATAATCTCACAACGGCAGAAAGTCGGTTTGACTCTTTTGCAGCAATGAAGGGAGAGAAATTGTCAGATTTGATTGAATGATTCTTAAAGGTGGCAAATAATCTAAAGAAGCATGTTCCAGATCTCAATAATCATGAACAAATTCAACAAGCTAAGATCTCTCGAGCTGGACATCAAAAGAAAGGAATTTCAGCAAGCGGTGTTCCCACATCAAACCAACACGCTTAATACTGATCTTATCTCCTCTGTAACAAGCATACTTGATTACAAAACAGAGATGATTGAAAAGTTGAAGTTATTGAGAACCGATTCGAATTTAAACATTGAATTCAGAGATACTATTGAAGAGAACTGTGAAGCGTTGAGAGTTGACAATGACAGTAAACCGGAGTCGGTGAGAACCAATGATGATAAGGCTGGAAAAGCTAATAAAAGAAAGAAAGAATCTGAGGCTGACGAGATGCTGAAGGTCAAAGAAGAGGAACAACAAAGAATCACAAAGGTCTGCGACTGTGAGAAAAGCTTAGCTGCAGAACGAACTATCATGGGTCTTCCTTATGAGACTGTTCAGGATATGTGTTCTTCTTCTTGCAAAATCTAGTTATTTGGGATTTATAAGGCAAACAGATTGTTATTGGAAAATGAAAAAGAACTAAAAATAATTAATTAGGAATTAAAGAAAAATGAAATTGCTTTTTCAAGGAAACTTAATGAAGCATTGGCTGAAAATGATCTTTTAAGAAGAACAATTTTGGAGCGTAATGTTGAAATTAATATTTTGAGAGAAAGGGCTGTTTTAGCTCAATTTGAAATGACACAGCTTCAAACAAAACTTGATAAATGGACCCTTTCTCACATGAAAAAGGATGAGATTATTGCTAAACAACTAGGAGCATGGGTAAAACATGGGACTGGATATCATTCAGATGGTGAAACTATATTTAATTCAATTCCACCTCCATCTACTCTATGTTACTCTCCAATTCCCAAACTTCATCCAACCAATGATTTTATTGAAAAGGATACTAATAGTTTGCACGCAGGTTTAGCAGGAGTGAATCTTAAAGAGGTGAGAGATGATTATGATTCTACAATTGGTATGGGATACAATAAATCGGATGCTGACAGTCTAGATAATGATTGTTCAGTTCCAGTTGTTTGTAATTCTGTATCTACTGTTTCTTTTAACTTCTTTGATAAGTTTAAAGCAGGTGAAATTCCTACCTTTGAGCCGGTTAGGATTGTGAAAGAAGAGATAAATCGGGAATCAACTAATTATCAAGCTCCAACAACAGCCACACATCATATTCATGTCAATCAAGATCCATTGGAAGCAGATCTGTGTATACGAGACTAGACAAGCTCAGATGATGAATCAAACACAGAGGACCATGTCGGTCCTCAAAGATCAAGATATCATCTGAATTTGTAAAGTCTCAAAAGTTTCCAAAAGCTGAATCAAGACGAATACGGATATCTTCTCCATCTGCTAAACAAGCCAGTCAACCAGTGAAGATCTCATTCACTGTTCAGCACAGAAAACTTCAAAACAAGCAAGAATCTGCACAACCTCAAAGCAATCTCCAATTCCAAATGCTTCACACGGGTCAGTCAAGCATCAAAAGCCTTTCAACGATTGTTTTGAGTGTGGAAAAGATGGTCATGTGGTAAAGAAATGTCCTCAAAGACTTGCTAAGGATGGTAAAGGCAAAACGAATTGCTTCTCCGGATGTAAGTCTACAAAGAATGTTCCAGACGGTAAAGGCAACACGGGTTGCTTCTCTGGTTCAAAAGGTAAAAAGCACTTATCTTTGAATAGTTGGATGAAAAATCCTTCATCTAAACCTTTTCATGTGAAGCCGGTTTCACATGATTCAAAGATGAAAAAGACCAAAGTTTCTACACCAAATTCTTTTTCATCTGGTCTTAAACAGAAAATGATTTCCAAATTTAATTTCTTCAAAACAAAATTGATTAAACCGAAACAAATTTGGCAAATTAAAAAGAAGGATACAGAAATTCATGATATTTCAACAGATTGTGTGCTGAATCAGGTTACTTCTACCGTTGAAAAAGGAACTCCCAGGACTACGATGGTCGGGGTTCCTCTTTCCGACTAATCTGTTTATAAGTGCAGGAACAATTCAGGAGGACTGTTAGTAATCCGGTTTACTGACAGAGATTGTTTCTAATTCAAAGTTGAAGCGGAACAAACAGGTTACGGTCATGGTATTTTATCCATAATCTGAATTTTTATCTGCACAATCACAATTATCACTTCATAATCCCTGCGTATTTCTTGATCATTCATTTCTTATCTTGTTATCAGTATAGTTTGGAAGATCCTCTTTGGTAAATTTCTATTTTTGCATAGTTTTATAAAAAAATATAAAAAAAAATAAAAAAAAATTTATTAAAAAAAAACAAGGGGTTTGCAAAAATATAAATTTAGGGGGAAGTATATTAAATTCAATAAAAATGATGAAAAGAGAACTGGGAACTTGATTCGAGATGACTGAGAAATGATTGTATATCATCTTGAGATACTTGTTCTTGCATGGCTTGCGCTTTAAAATGAGAAATGATAGTAACTGATGCTGTTATTTGATATCACATCTAATTTTAAATGAAAATTTAACAATCAAACAGATTTGTTAATGATATGCTTGGTAGGCTCAGCCTGAAGAATAAAGTAGACAGCAGCATAATGATTTAAATTAAAATCTATGCTTAAGGATGTCTGGATATATGCAATCATTTTGGCCTGCACGAAAACTGAGTCCCGACAAAAATTGGATTGAGAATTGATCTTTCACCACCATGATACAATTCATATAATCCATATCTTTGAGCCATGTTTGGTGTAGTTTATGTCTTGTGTTTGTGCTAATCTCCTCTGCTATAAGGAAGTACTGACCTGGAGTGATGATCTCCTTTGCTGTACGATAGTACTGACCTGGAGCTCTCATCGGCACATGTTTAAATGGTCATCTCCTTTGTTATACGTGAGTATAGACCTGGAGCTCTCACCATTTTGGTCTAAGTTGTGTCAAATCATCTAACGATGAATTCATCACAGAATGCAATATTCTGATGATAATCACTTGCACACTAATGCACAAGCCTTGCTCTATAAAGATCGTAACCAAATTCAAGAAATCCTGAGGTTGGGTGAGGGTTTTTGCCAAATGATTATGGGGTCCTAGCATTCTAAAGTATTTAATCGAACCTTAACTAATCATCAGCTACTTGTTGAAAAAGATAGGGCATGGGTTTAAATGGACAAACATATCAGCAATTGTTATTGATCTGTTTGAGAATTTTCAAAATCTTTCAAAAATTATGATTAGATTCAGTTATCAGTGTGATCTCATTGCTTGTCGATGTTTAAATTCATCTTTGTGCTAAAGTATATCTTGAGGATGTGATCTCATGATCGATTCAGTTTTCGGTAATTAAAAAATATATTTATATACAAATAAAATAAAAGAAAATATTTAATAAATTTTGATTTCGAAATTCTTTTCGGTCTTCCATATTATGCTATTACAATTTTATCAATTTTTATGCATTTCACAGAAATTGCATACAAACGAACACGGCTTTGCTTGTTTTCTCACATAGATAAACACGGGTTTATTTTGTTAAAATGAAATGATCTAATTAGAAATGTCGAGATTGTGTTTGTGATTGTGTTTCAGATTTTTGCTGTAAGTGATGGCCGATCATCAGTTAAGCAGTGTACCTGATCAGAGAACCTATTCCTCAAGTTTGCAGAAGATACCGAGCTAGGAATCCTCCTCCTACATCTTCTGAAGCACTCGAGATTAGAGATTTGGGAAAGCTGTTCCAACATCTTATCAAAGGATGCACTCGAAAGGGGGAGCATATAAATAGGGAGCTTATGAGATGAATAATCTTTCTCATCAGTTTCAGAAAGATTCAATTTGAAGATCTTTCTATAGTTGACTTCTCGGTGCTGAATTCGTTTAAAGACGTTGATAATGATAGACTAAGGGGGAGTATTGTTGGAGCTATACAAGATAGTCTATATTATCAACATAGTCAAAGTCAAAAAAGTCAACGTCTCAGTCAAGGTCAACGGAAAAGTCAAACGTCGAGTTCGTGACAAAGAACCGAGTGAAGATATTGAAGATATATTGTGTTTGAGACTTTATTGAATTAAATATATTTTGTGTGAACAAAATATATTTTATCTTGTTTTAGTCTTGTTTTAGTCAAGTTTAATAGTCTAGGGGCTAAATATAATCGTGAAAGTTAGTCTAGACTATAAATAGGTTAATTGTAATTAGAGTTGGTTATGGTTGCATGACCAATTGATTGAGGGATTTACTTGTAAACAATATTATTAGCAATCTAATTGAAGATCAAAGGGGTTTTGATTGTGTTTATCATATTTTGATCTATAAACTTCATGATTTGATTCAAGTGTGTTCAACCTGGATTAATAAAAACAGCCTAGGTGCATGAACACTATGCGGGCTCTTGACACTATGTAGGACATGAATACTACTTGGGCGCATGAGCACACTTAGGCGCATGAGCAGTGGGCGCATGGGGTACTTGGGCACATGGGCACCTTCTGGGCGTATGGGAACTGCTGGGGCGCATGAGCCTGCTTAGGGGCATGAGGTACTTGGGCGCCTGGACATCTCTTGGTGCATGGGCACTAGTTGGTCGCATGACCAACACTTAGGTGTTCATGGCAACTCTGGGCGCATGGGAACTGCTAGGGCGCATGAACACTTAGGCTCATGAGGTCAGTTAGTCACATGGAAACAATCTAAAAATATAACCTATGCAACAAACAACACCCAAACATCGTTCTAACACATCCTAAGATAAATCTACCATGCTACAACACTAAAACATGCTAAACATCTAACATAACCCAAGAACCACTTCTAAAACAAGCATCAACAGCGCACAGTCGAACATCATGCTGAAAACTCACGGTTTGCTTTAAAAACTTCTGCTCGTATTCATAATAGCCCCAAACACTTAGAAAACCAATAAAAGAGGGGATCTAGAAACTCACCTTGAACAACCTTCAAGTAGAACACTGCAAACCCAAGACCCACCTGCAGTTCACACCTAAAATCCACGAAAGCAGGCTCTAAAACTTCTTCTTCTCTCTCTCTAGAACTGGAGCTTTTCTTCTTTCTTCTTCACAAACCGAGAGAATGGTGGTTGGAAAGGTGTAGTGGGCGGCCATGCTTGTTTTAAACATAATAATATTAAAGTTTGCATCTTGCAGAACTTTAGTCCCTCAACTTGGGTTATTTAACGTTTCTTTCTTTATACTTCTCTTTTCTTTTCTTTTTAATAATTTCTGGGTGTTGCATCTTTTTATCTAGAATTGCTACAGGTTGTTCTACATAATTTAACCTTTTATCAACTTTGATGTCATTAAGAGGGATAACAACATCACCTTCCACCAGGCACTTCGTAAGTGAGATACATGGAACGTAAGATGAATCCCATGCAGTTTATCAGGAAGTTCCAATCTATACGCCACTTCACCAACCCTAGTAGTGATTTTGAATGGCCCATGTACCTCAGACTTAATTTCCCCCTTTTACAAAAATGGATGATCAATTTCCATCGGGATACCTTCAACATTACTCTATCATCGACTTGAAACTAAATTGGTCTCCGTCTCTTATCAGCATAAGACTTTTAACTATCTTTAGCCACCTTCATGAAAGCATTAATCTTCTCCAACTTTCTGACGTATCCTCCATGATCTCAATACTTCCTAACTCTTTCTATCTAATATCATCCTAACACACTGGGGAACTGCACCTTCTACCATATAACATCTCAAATAGAGGCATGTCGATGATGGCATGTTAGCTATTATTGTAAGAGAACTCTACTAATGTAGGTGCTCATCCTAACTCCCACCAAAATCGATAATGCATGCCCGAAGCATATTGTCTAATATTTGAATGGTCCTGCTAATTGATCATCTGTCTGAGGGTGGTAAGTTATGCTAATATGTAGTCTCATCCCTTAGCTTCATGAAACCTTTACCAAAACTTAGATGTAAACCAAGTGTTTCTATTAGAAACAATAGACATCAACACACAATGCGTGCCATAATCTCTTTAATGAATAATTCTACTAATCTTTATGATGGAAAAGTCTCTTATATAGGTAGAAAATGAGCATTCATGGTTAAACGATCCACTACAACCCATATTGCATCAAATCTGCTAGCCATATGAGGCAACTTCATGATAAAGTCCATTGTAATGTGATCCCATTTCATTTAGGATATCCAAGGTTGGATTCCCCTGTATGGTTTATGATGTTTTCCCTTTACTTGTAAGCAAGTCAAGCACTTACCTACATAGTCCACTACATCTCTCTTCAGTCCCGGCCACCGATAATCTCTATTTAGATCCTAATACATTTTGGTGACACCTAGATGAATTGAATACTACATCTTATGTGCCTCATCCATCCTTCCTCTTAATCCTTGTAACCTGGAATCCGTATCTGTCTAAATCTGGTCCTAACACCATGGGTGTTTTCTCCCAAATTCTACAATCTACCCTTTGATCCTTTCTGAGTTGATATGATCCTCTTTTAATGCTTCTTTTAAAATTATTTGGTCTATCGCTTGACATCAGGCTACTATTACAAGACTGTGTGAATGGTTCAACAACATTTTCATAGGGATGATGTATATGCTCTCAAATAGGGAACCAGGAAAAGAAACATGAACAAACAAGTAAAAAACACTCAAGAACACAATAATGGTTTTCAAGGATGATGTATATTACTCTCAAGTGTTTTACAAGTGTTACAAAGCTTCTTAATCCTAAGACTGATACATGAGATACTTATATACTACATACTATAGCCGACCATACTTTGAAGGTCAACTGGACACTAATCTTGACAACAAGATCAATGTAAAGTCAAAAGGCAAATTTCCTTTTGACAGTGACTATGACATGACATAGCTCACATCCTATTGTATTACACTAAGGATAAAAGTACTAAAGTAGGAAGTTATAGTTAATAGACCATGATGTACAGTTGACAAAAGTAAAAAGGTAATCACCAACTTATATAAGTTGGTGAGTCTTTAGAGCTGACATTAGAAAGGTCTTCTACTTTTGTCAATACTGTGTCAGTAGACACATGTCTTCATAGCCTTTCGAAGAGTTCGGTCTTTAAGCTTTAGAAGACTTTGTCTTCAAGCTTCGGAAGACTTTACTTTTGGCTTTGGAAGATTTTTGTCTTTGGCTTCAAAAGATTTAACATTTAGTTATTTTTCTTTATACATTGTCAAATCTTCCGAAGTACTTCCTTGTACTTTAATGTATGTTAAGAGATCTTTGGTTAGCATCAGCCTCTTAGATAAACTCTTGAACTTACAAACTTCCCCTAGGCTGATGCTACCAAAATTGAAGAGTGCTATGAAGTTTGATCTTCTACTTGTTTACATCTATCATCAGAATCAAAGCCATTGCTCTCTTCATCATTGGTCTGGATTCTTTAGGCTTTCATGGTATCTCCTTATGTCTAATAGATCATGTTCAGGCAGGTCAAGTATCTTCTGCTAGAAGAATACTTATTGACCTCCATGATCACTTGTGACATACCATCTGTCTAGGGTTTAGGGTTTAGGGTTGGAGAATACATCCCAGACATGATAGGTCTCTCAGTAGCTAGAGGATCTACATTTAAGAAAGTTGGTTGAGCAGTCTCTTTTGGTTCACCCTCATGATGTTCTGACTCATCCTGAGGTGCAAAGGTGAATGCCTTAGACTTCTTCTTCTTCTTTGAATTCAAGCCTCTTCTAATAGCCATCCTTTTCCTCTTTCTATACATCAACTAAGAAGGTTGGTCTTGATCACCTTTTCTTTTCTTTTCCTTCTTAGTTTGGTCCTTCCCCTGTACATGTTAGAAGAAGGTTAAGGACCTTATTTGGGTCAGAAGATGAAGCTAGTTGTGGATCAGCAGTATGTCTTGGTTTCGTCGTCTGGTTGGTTCGACCTTGACCTTAGTTTCAGGTGCAGCTTGACTTGGTGGAGAATGCAAGTCTTGAGCTCACCCCTCTTGATCTTCTGCTTGATCACCCTGACCTGTGTGCTCATCTATTATGGATATAGACATGGGACCCAAGTCTCCTTTGGAGAACCCATACAGCTTCAAGAAGCTCACCATCTTTTGGTTGTCTTTAGACTTCTTCTTGTTGGCTTTGATGGTCACCTTGATTGTTGAGCTTCCTCCCTCATCTTTCTCTTAGCAGCTTTTCTTTCTTTATTTATGCTTCTTTTTCAACTACTTAAGATACTCAAACTCTATTTAGTCATAGATATAGGGGGTAAAGCTTCCTTCTGCCTGTAGAAGCCTATGGCACTCAGTAGTTGATTATATTCTATCTATCCTTTTCTTTGTCTACATTGTGCTTCTTCCTCTACAGCCATAGTTTCACCACAGATATCTCTTGAACTGGGGAGAGGACAAGAGCTTGATATAGCTTTTCTTTTCTCTCTTTCTTCTTTGATTTTGAGGAGCAAAGCAGTATCCTCTCTCTAGACACTCTGTGTCTGCCAGTTCATTCAATTCATCCAAGGGAAGATAGAATAGATCATCATATTGTAATTCCTAGTTCCCAGGAGTTCAATCTGGCTATCCTTGAACTCATCTTCTTTAGTCTTTGCCTTTGGGTGCCCTGATTGCAGCATAGCATGAAACTAGGAGTGCATTTTAGTTTTTCTTCCCCTTGCCTTCCTCTCCTCTTCCCTTGTCTCCTCATCAATCTCCTCTAAATTATAAGCTTTTCATTCTTTGTCAATCATTGGCCTATGTGACTTCGAATGAGAGAGGTTGGCCTTCTTAAACTTGTTCTTCACTGAGCTCTGGCCAAAAGCGGCTGTGATACACCTTCACCAACTAGTGTCTCACTTAGAGGTGGTTTGTGCTGAGGAGTAGAGTCTCAATGTTCCACAGGTTCCACACCGGTGCCTCTGAACTGAGGTTTTCCCCTGGAAGCCAATCCTCAGGGTCACCTCATAATCCAGTTGACCACTATTTTCTTTGCAACCTTTGTTCTATCCAGGCTTATTTCCTTTTTTGAACCCTCAGACACCCTCTTTTGAATCCTCTCTACCTATCTGTCTCATGTTTGTTTTTGACTTGGTTTGACAACTGTAGGATTGCAAGGGGAGCTTTCCATAGAATCCTAAGTTATATAGGTGGCAGACTTCTTGGTGCCCTGGCATCTAGAAAGCACCAAGGCCCTTCTACTACTGTCATACCCCTCATCCTATGATTGGATTGTTAGAAGTTCGAATGGGGTGACATGGCCCTTGGAACAAACCCTCCACAAATATGCTTGAAGAATGGCATCCATATTGATGTGTGCCAGATTATGTTGTTAGTCATCTTGCAAGTGGGGTGTTGTGCATCCTCAATGGCCATAACTTATGACAGGATCAGTGATCTAAGTTTGATCAATTAGAGTTGAATCGCAGCGGAATTAGAACAAGAATTAGACAAATATAGCAAGAACACAATAGATATTCAATGGAACAGTACACGGTTATAGAGAAAGAGGGTTTTCTGCAAAAGGATAATATCATTCATGCACAAATGCTTCGGTATGGCGGCCGCTAAGCTTCGCACCTTACAATTAGGTCAACATTCCTTATATAAAGGAATGTGACGTCTGCTGATGTCACTTGATAGTGACATCTAACAGAATTATTACAAACAACTGAAAGTAAGCAAACTACTGAGAATGTTCACAACAACTGAGAACATCTCAGAGTATGCTAAGTACAAGATGAAACTAAACTACTGAAACTACAAGTACTGATTACAAGAAACTAAAACTACTGTTACAAAAGAACTGAAAGGAACATATAACTACTGAAAGAACCATCACAACTACTGAAGAGGTCTTCTTCAGCTGTTGTGACAACATCTGAAACTTGGTCTTCAGTCTTTGTCTTCAGCTTTTGTCTTCAGACTTTGTCTTCAGCTCTTAGCTTCAGACTTTGTCTTCAGCTTTTTCACTTCAGACTTTGTCTTCAGCTCTTTCACTTCAGACTTTGTCTTCAGACCTTGTTATCAGTTGATGTCTTCAGCTGTTGCAGACTACTTCAGTTGTTGTAATGTCTGTGGGACTTAAAGGTTTTTCTGATCAGGCTCATTGGTTCTTTTGGTCCAACAAACTCCCCCTGAACCAATGCAGCCAAAACCTTTAAGCTTATTGAGGTCCCACTTATTCTTGGCAGAAATACTCTCTTGATCAGCTTCAGAGATCAGATAAGCACAGGCCAGGGAACAGGTTTCAGTAGATGTGAATGTCAAAGGATGGAAGGGAACTCTGTCTTGGGAACTGGACACAGAGCTGTTATCCCAACCATGAAACCTACTTCCCATTGATGAGTCTATAAGACTCTCTGACGTAGGCCTCAAGGAGAACAACTTGTTCCTCCTTAGTGAGTTCTTCTGCTTCTCCTTCGAAGAAGAACTCTGGGCCATAGTACTCTGATAGGTACTTTACGTCTTTCCATTTTTCAACTCAACAGTTGTTATCTCTCTGTAAGCAAATTCATCTGGGTGAGTCCCTTCTAATAACAACTGGAGTTCATTTTTCTTGATCTCTTCAAGCCTCTTGTATAACAACCCCTTCTTGACCATTTTGTTCTCCATTAGAGTTTGAGGGGTCATCTTTGACTTGTAGGCTCTCTTGAAGTCTTCAAGTATCTCCCAGGGTGAGACTACAATGGCCAACATAATAACAGCATCTATGGTCTTTCTCACTTGGCCATTGTATCTACTTGGTATGGATTTCTTATGAATTCTAGAACTAACCCTGGGGTCTGGCCAAATCCTTACTCTCTCTCTTTTTGATATTGAAAGGTATGCCTGAGAGCATACAGCCTTTGAGCGTGTTTCTTCATGGCTTGTATAGATGATGACTGAGGAAACTCTTTGTCAACCATCTTCAAAAGTTGCTCATCGTGCTGTTTCTGCTGCTGTTCTTCTTCTTCAATCTTAACTTTCACCATTTGCCTCTGAAAGTCTGGTGTGATCATTTGTTGACTTCTGGGCTCAGGTATTTTTAGAACAGCAGAGATTGGCAGACTGTCTTCTTCATCATCATCTTCTTCTTCTTCTTCCATCCTCAACACCCTTCTCCTCCTTCTGGGTGCATCATTGGATGTGGTTTGAGGTGGTTTTTGGGGTAAGGGAGTTGGTTTTGAGGGTTGAGTTGGTTTAAGTTTAGGTTTAGGGATTGGTTTGGAGAGTTTGGGTTGGTTGTTTTTGAGTGGAGTTTGGGAGGCTGATCTAGCATTTTGTGGTAAGTTTGGCTTTGGAAAGCTTGGCCATATCAGTTCTCTTCCCAGCACCTGCTTCATCTAAGGCTTCGATAATCAACCCCTTATTGAATGCTTCAGAAGCACAGATTCTGGTGGTTATTGCCAGAATACTGTCTCTGGTCCATGATTTAATCTCAATTAATGATCTTCCCAAGTATTTTGCAATAAACCTGATCATTATCTCCAACCTCTCCCTTTCCATCACACTGTAACTGGCCCATCTCTCTTGTATCTCTTTAATCTCCAGCCTTCTGATCTCAGTGTCTAATGTAGCTGTATCAAAGCCCTGTCTGAAGAGTTGGTCTATTATTCTGTCCATTGATCTGCTGTGAGCTTCATCAGCTTCTTTAACAGATCTTCCAATGATTTCTCTTCATCAGGCTTTTGAGTTTCAGCACTTTTCTTTCTCTTGTATGTGATCAGCTGTTTTTCCTTTTCTAACTCCTTTTCTTTCTCTTGTTGTTTCTCATCTTCCACTCTCTTTCTCTTCTTTCTTTCACTGCCTTAGACTCCCCCTTTTTGGTGCATTGGGTTCAGGGGTTTGAATGGCAGAAAGCTTCTTTTGCACAGCATCATCAACAAGTGTTTGTAGATTTGAGGAGATCCTCTCATCAATGGCTTTATGCACAATCTCATTGATGATGGGAGTGATGAGAGGTAAGGAATGTTGAAAGGTAGCAACCATCTGCTCAGAGGGGTTCTGTCCCTGAGAGGTGGTGCCAAAAGCAGTGGCTGGTGGCTCAGTTGAGTGTAGTGGCTGAGTGTTTGGTGAACCTTCAGATGAAGGTGCCATCTGTGGTTTATTGGGGCAGATGGACTTTGATCCTGAGACATTTGGGCAAGCAGTTCTTTGAGTCTGCTCACCTCAGCCTCAAGGATTGTGTTATGGGCTAAGACATCGAAGAAAAAGCCCAGGTCATCATCAGTCTTTGCTGAATCACCTGACCTCCTGATTGAATCAGGATGTACATGCCCTGAGTGTAGATCAGTTGTAGCATGTGCCCCTTGTTCTTGGTTCTGGGGACTTCCTGCCTCAGGACTGAGTCCTTCATCGGCAGTTGCCTCTGGTGAGGTCTTAGAGATGTTACCAACTGCATCCTGTTCATTTGCTGAATCAGTAGAAGTGGCAGCCTCACCAGATGTTCTAACCTCCTCCTCTACACGGGAGATTGAACATTATAACCCCTGTGCTGTGGGTTATCAGCAGCATTTTGGTCCTCTTCCTCAGCTGTTGAGGTTCTCCCCATTGTAATTGGTTTCTGGGGAGGAGGAGAGGAATGCAGCTGACTCAGCACTTGTGCAACTATAATGGTTGGGCTTTGAGGGGCGGTTGCATTTGGAGATAGGTTTGAAGCAGATTGCACCCGGGGTGACTGGTGCTCTTCAATGGTAACCTTCTCAATTGAGATAGGTTCCAGCATTGTGGTATCCCCATTATGTTGCATCAGGATCCTGTTGAGAGGATGCCTGAGCGGCTAGGGCTGGTGGAGTCTTTGACACTACTGGGGGTTAGAACCAGTAAGTGTTTCCTGTATTGGTGGTACAGGGGCATCCTCAGGGGACTCATCTCCCTGAGTAGCCTTTTTGGGCTTTTTGGTGTTGGGTTTGGTGGGGACTTTGGATCTGGAAGTGGAGGCTGTGGGTTCCCGCTGCTTGGGTTTTAGCAGCCGGGCAGCCCCTTTCAGTGTAGGGTCAGAGTTGTGCCTGGAGTATACTTCAGGCAATACAGCCGGAGCAGGGACTCCAAGGCCACAAGGCCGTCTGATTTTAGCTGATTTAAAATTATGGCCATGAGAAACCTGGGATATAATATCCATCTGTTTGCCACAGGTTTCAAAGCCAGATCCTTTAGTTCCATGAAAACTATCTCAGAAAAATTTAGATTTTGTCGTTCAAAGATAGAGTATAATACCTGTTGCCATCGGGAGGACATCTGATCCCATGAGGAGGTTTTTGATGCAAGGCAGACATTCACCATGTGGAATATAAGACGTTCAGCATCATGGAAGTGCTTCTTCAGAATGGTGGTAGCACTTAAGTCTCCTTCATACCCGTTATTGATGAAAGACATATCAGTTGTGCCTTTCGGGTATTCTGTGACACAGGTGGCATCATGTAGATTTAGGGTTTGTCGAATGATGTCTGGAGTGATGACCACCTGTTTCTGGTTAACCAACGACTGGAGAGTGATTTGGCTATCATTCTCACCAGTTTGCACAGAGACGTTGGTCCAGAATTGGCTTAGGGAATCGGGGTATATGGTAGGATTCAGAAGAAAGCGGTTCGGTACTGGGAATCTACCATAAGATCGATGGCATTATCAAATTTGTTCCAAAAGGCCGATTTCGAGAGGTAGGCAACACAGTTGTGTCTGGGTTTGAGTTTCATGGTCGCCATTGTTGAGAGAGTGAAGGACATAAACGGCTAATGAAACGTTTGAAAGTAGGTTTAGGTATTTATAGGGTAAGAAAAGGCTGATATAAAACGACTGAAAGTGTTGGTGCTGTCATCAGTTGTTTGAAAACAACTGAAGACCTGGTTTTAACTTTCAGAAGTTGTAACAACTGAAGACTTGGTATTAGTCATCAGTAGTTGTGAAACTACTGAAGACATGGTTTTGCTTCAGGTGTTGTAACAACTGAAGATTTGGTGTTAGTCATCAGTAGTTGTAAAACTACTGAAGACATGGTTTTGGCTTCAGTTGTATGAAGTGAAACAGCAGTTGTAGAAACAACTGAAGAGAAAAGTTTCTCATCAGCTGTTGTCGTCAATTCTTAGCTCATCAGCTGTTTCATTCTGACCTCAACACTTATCAGACTTTTGTCTGATTTTCAGACGTTTCATTGGTCATCAGTACTTATCTGTTATACTGACATCAGTAGTTGTAACTACATCAGTAGTTGTAACCACATCAGTTCTTTTCAACAGATAGAGTACTTCAGTACTTTTAAGTAATTTAGTCTTCAGTAGTTATGAAAACTACTGAGGATAAAAGAACTTATCAGTACTTATTTGTGACAATAGTATACGAATGCTCATCAGTACTTGTTGACTGAGATCATCAGTAGTTGTCACTTATTCTAGCTGCAGCATACCAAGCCTTAACACTAGGTTTTGGAAAGTTGAACTGTCCAAAGGCTTAGTAAATATGTCTGCAAGCTCATCAGCACTAGGAACAAACTTTGGATCAATCAGACCTTTTTCAAAACAATCCCTAATAAAATGGTGTCTGATCTCAATATGTTTGGTCCTAGAGTGCTGGACTGGATTCTTGACAATACAAAGAGCTGAAGCACTATCCATTAGTAATGGAGTCTTAGTCTCTGTAATGCCATAATCCAATAATTGATTCTGAAGCCAGAGTACCTGAGATGTACAACTTGCAGCAGCAATGTACTCGGCTTCAGCAGTGGATGTAGCAACAGATGTTTGTTTTTTCTACTCTGCCAAGAAACCAAACAGTTGCCTAGGAATTGACATCCACCAGAAGTTGATTTTCTAGTTAATTTACACCCTGCATAGTCACTATCAGAAAAAGCAACTAATTTGCAAGAGTGCCCAGTGGAATACCAAAGACCTAGAGATTGAGTACCTTGCAGATATCTAAAGATCCTCTTGACTGCAATCAAATGAGACTCTTTAGGAGCAGCCTGAAATCTAGCACAAACACAAGTTGCAAACATAATATCTGGTCTAGAAGCTGTTAAGTACATCAAGGACCCAATCATACATCTGTAAAGTGTTTCATCAACAGCTTTACCTTTCTGATCTGCATCCAGTTGTGTGGTGCTGCACATGGGAGTAGAACAGGGCTTACAGTTTTGTAAATCAAACTTTTCCAAAGACTCTTTGTGTATTTTGACTGATGAATGAAAGTTCCATCAGCCTTTTGTTTGATTTGCAAACCTAGAAAGAACTGTAATTCTCCCATGGCACTCATTTCGAATTTTTGTTGCATCAACTTTGTAAATGCATCACACAACTGTGGATCAGAGGATGCAAAAATAATATCATCAACATAAATTTGAACAAGGAGCTTATGCTGACCCACTTTCTTAATGAACAAAGTTTTATCTATGGAGCCTCTAGTGAAATTATTCTGAAGAAGAAAATTTGACAGTGTTTCATACCAGGCTCTAGGAGCTTGTTTCAACCCATAAAGAGCCTTATCAAGTTTATACACCCAATCAGGATGTTTATTATCCTCAAAACCTGGTGGTTGACACACATAAACCTCTTCTTTTATTTTACCATATAAAAATGCACTTTTGACATCCATTTGAAAAACTTTAAGATTGTGGAATGCAGCATAGGCTAAGAACAATCTAATTGCCTCCAGTCTGGCTACAGGGGCAAAGGTTTCATCATAATCAATACCTTCTTCTTGTGAAAACCCCTGGACAACCAGTCTGGCCTTGTTCTTGACAATTTGCCCATTTTCATCTGTTTTATTCCTAAACACCCATTTAGTGCCTATTGCACACTTACCTGGGGGTAGAGGAACCAGTTCCCACACTTGCTGCTTTTTGAACTGAAGAAGCTCAAGCTGCATGGCATCAACCCATCCATTGTCTCTTAATGCAATATGATAGTTCTTTGGCTCTTGCTGACTGATGAAGAGAGCATAGAAGCAGAAGTTGGACAATTGACTTCTAGTTGAGACACCAGCATTGATATCACCAATGATTTGAGACATTGGGTGATTCTTCAGCTCTTGGTACACTATGAGATCTGTGCAAGTGTTTGTAGCACGCTCAGCAGCAACAGATGTTGATCCAGATTCTTGAAACCAAGTATTAGATGGCAAGTCAAATGAAGTAGAGGATTCAGAAATCTCATCAGCATTTGTTGTGGATGGTGCTACTGAAGCTACAGGAACATCAAGTTTAGTAGACTCAGGCAGTTGATCACTAAACTTGAATAGGTGAGTACTGGGATCATCATCAACATCAGTACCACCAGATGGATGACTAGCTGCAGAAGGTGATGAATTCACATGATCTGCAACAGCTGGAGGCTGATAAGGAACATATTGCAGTATGTCCAGATCAAACAACTCCACAGGGTTTGTGGGATTTTGTCCTTAGGAGATTCATTGAACTTCACATGCAAGGTTCTTCAACCATCTTTGTTCTGCAGTTGAACACTCTGTAAGCCTTGCAAGTGGATGAATACCCAACAAATACCCTGCATCCACCTTAGAATCAAACTTTTGGAGTTGATCCTTTGTGTTGAGAATGTAACAAGGACACCCAAATGCTCTGAAGAATGAAATTAGAGGAGCCAAATGATGTAGAACTTCATAAGGAGTCTTCATCAACCTCTGATTCACTAAAGCTCTATTTTGCACATAGCATGCTGTGTTGACAGCTTCAGCCCAAAAGGTCAGTGGCAAACCAGAGTCAGCCAACATGGACCTTGCAGCTTCAATTAGGGTCCTGTTCTTTCTCTCCACTACTCCATTTTGTTCTGGAGTCCTTGGGATGCTATACTGCCTCTTGATTCCTTTTGAAAGGTAGAAATCATCAAGTGTATGGTTTCTAAATTCAGTTCCATTATCACTTCTTATACACTTGACTGATAGGGAATACTGCTTCTCAACATACAACACAAAGTTAATAATTGTCTGAGCAGCCTCATCCTTTGAATGCAAGAAGAAGGTCCATACAAATCTGGAGTAATCATCCACAATTACCAGACAGTATTTCTTCTTTGCCATGCTCATTACTCTCACAGGACCAAAGAGATCCATGTGCAGTAATTGCAAGCAGGCAGTGGACTTTGGTTCTTCTATAGGAGGGAATGAAACTTTGTGTTGTTTTCCTTTTAAACAAGCAGTGCAGGTTTCATCACAGTGGAACTCCTTTATTGGTAGACCTCTCACTAAACTATTGTGGATCAGCTGATTCATGTTTTTGAGATTAACATGACCCAGCCTTCTATGCCACAGTTTAGATTCCTGAGGAGAGGCCTTGGAGAACAGGCAAGGATGACCTTTTAAATCAATCTTCTTTGACAAATCCAAGGCATATACTCTTCCTATCCTGTTGGCCTTCAGGAGAGTATGTTCATCCAATACCTTGTCAATCAGCCTCAGAACTTTGGAAGACAGAATCCGGCAGTTCTGGCTTGTGAAAAGTGCAACATGCCCTTTATCACACATCTGACTGACACTCAGTAGATTATACTTGAGATTCTCCACATGGTTAACATCATCAAATCTGATTTCTCCATTTGACACAAATCCTTTCCCGATGATGTAACCCTTAGCATCATTTCCAAATGAGACAAATCCCTTCTTTCCTTGAGAGTAGTCATTAAGAAGAGAACTGCTCCCAGTCATATGCATAGATCCTCCACTGTCTACATACCAGATGCTTCTTTGGCATGCTGAAGAACCCTGCATTTATCATAAGAACTAGTTAGCTTTAGAGACCCAAACCTTTTTGGTTTTGGGTCTGTTTTCATCAACAGATTTAACCATAACTTGTTTCTCATGATTAACAGCTGATGAAGGTGGAGATGGTGCTGAAATGGATTTCTTAGATTTGGGCTTGGATTTCCTTTTCAGTGGTTTGATCACAGGTGCATCTAGTTGGTTAACTCTCCCCAACAAATGCTGAACCATCATAACAAGTTGTGTCTGATTTGTTGCTAAAGCCTTCAGCTCATTTGACACATCAGTACTTGTTTTGATGAGTTCCTGTGACCCACCATTTCCTCCTTCTTGAAATTCACAGACTTAGTCTGATGTTTATCATGAGGAACACTATCAGCTGTTTTCTGATAAACCCCATCCTTCTTTTTGGATTTTGGTGAGGCCTTGGGTTTATCAGTTTGAGATGACTGTGGTACAAACTTGGTCTCAAACTCATTTTTCATTTTATTAATCTCTTCTTTAATGAGCTTATCTCTGTTGAGTTTGGAACCCTTTTTGTACCAGCATTCATCAATAGATGATTGAATTTACCACATATTTCACATGGCTTATTCTTCATCTTGGATTGATCAACTGCTGAAGTGGAAACTACTGAAGGTGTGATCTTCAGTACTTTCCTCCTTTCAGTACTTGTGTTAAGTACTGAAGGATCGGTAACAACTGAAGACTTTTTCTTCAGCTGTTCTCTATCCGTCCTGAAAGACCGTATGATAGATTCCTCAGCAGTTGTTAATCCTTTTATTTCAGCAGATTTGAAATGCTTTTCAGATGTTTGACTTGCCCTTCAGTACTTGGAGTACTTTGAGGGACAACATCTGAATTGCTCAGCTTCATGTGTTTATCAGCATTTAAACCATCAGGCAATTGATTTGCTGAGATCTTAACACTGACTTCATCCTCTAATTTTGTATTTCATTTGAGGATGAATCACATGATGATGTGGTTTGGAAATTACTTTCACCTTCAGATTTTACTATTGATTTTGAAGTAAATCAGTAGGTGGGCAGTATGATTGTAACCTATTCCAAACTTCACATTTGAAGCTGTTGCTTGCTGAGAAGCATTTCAAATCCCTTGCAGGATGTTACCCAGCGGTCACACTCAACTTGGGTAGCTGCAAGTGTCTCTTTGAGACTTCTGTGGTTCTCAAGTATGACCTCTACCTAGCCTTTTCATCATTAAGTTGGCATTTAAGCTTGTAAATCTCATCATCTTTGTCACTTAAGAGCAGACTCATACCCAGCTTTTCTTTTTGGAATAGTTTTCTCAAGCTTCAAGATTTTGATTGATTAAAGCCTACATTTTCCTCTCTAATAGAGACAAAGGCAGTTTACTGGCAGCTTCAGAACATCACTTGCTTTAGCCTCAGAAATACCTGGTTA